>JAGFBZ010002515.1:602500-1106062 GCA_018398805.1 Hirundichthys speculiger
GCATTATAAACATCAAGATGGAGATAGAGCAGCTCTGCTGACGTTGTCACTGGTATCAGTTGTTATGCAGTCAAAGTCTGTATTTTAATTAACACTGCAAGTGTCTACGTGACAGGAGGGAAGAACAATCTGCACCAAAAGTTATTTCTGGCTGAATTTTCTCCCCATTTTAACTCCTGCAAGCATGGATGTCCATATATGAATTTACAGTGGTGTCATGTGGATGGAGATCTTCTCTGATATGGAGCCGAAATGCTTGGGTGGATGTGGATAGGTTTTGTTTTAAAACACCATTTGCATGAGTGTGAACTAGTGTGGCCATAGCTTCACTTAGCTTGTGAAATGTTAAGATTCATGACTGTACGTCTCGCAAAAAGACTGCACAAGATAATGTAGAGAAGGAGCTAAGGAAAACATCCAAAGACACCCAAGCTGAGTTTGAAAGTAGGTATGTCAGGGCTCCGTGCAAAGACACACCAGAGAGCTCCTTTAATAACAGAAAATAATAATAGAAAAAAAGCATGACTTGAATTTACTAAAAAGAATTTTGTCAAGCCACAAAATTGAGTGAATTTCCTTTGCAATGATGAGACAACTGTGACTTTTTGGAAAGTCAGCTCTTTGTTCACAAATGAAAAATAGGCTTTTTAAGAAAAGAACATCAATACCTAGTGTGAGAGACAAATACAGTTCATCATATTTTGGGATTGAGTTGTTGCATTTAACACATGGGACCTTGAGTCTGTGCAAGACACAATTATTATTTTTTTATTATTTATACAGGTTAGTCTCAATGAGCCACAGGGTCTCATTTTAAAGAGAGACCTGTTTTACACAGTAGTCTTGTTTAACACAATGAAGCATCAATACTGCCCAGTGTCAGGAAGCTCAGCATCTGTCAGAGGTCATGAATGTTCCTACAGTATAATAATGCAAATCACACTTTTAAAAGTACCACAAAATGTCTGATTTTATTCAAATGTTGAGTAATAACCCCCTTGTTCATTCCATCCTTCCTTTCTCCATCTATATCTCCTTTCTTTCTCTAGGACTTGAACAAAAAGCAGACTCTGAAGGACTTGGAGTGTGCTATGTTGCTGCGTCACCATGAATCTACCCAGGAGTTGGAGTTTCGCCAGCTCAGCTTGGTACAGCGTACACGGGCCGAGCTGATCCGCACGCAGCACCAGACAGAGCTCACCAATCAGATGGAGTATAATAAAAGGCGTGAGCAAGAGCTGCGTCAGAAACATGCCATGGAAGTCCGCCAGCAGCCCAAGAGCCTCAAAGTGAGTGAGAACACCCAGAACCAGGGTTCTCCTGAGGAGAGAGAAAACCAGTCGACAGAGCATCCAAGCAGCAGCTGGGAGAGTGAGGCTGGGGGGGTAGAGATGAAGGATGAGGGGGATGGAGAGTTGGAGAAAGGAAAGCACAGCAGTGGTGAAGGAGATATATGATGTTGATGATGAACTTGATGGCACAGTAGTACAACTCAAAAATGAAGTTTTTAGAGTTGGCATAGATGAGGTCGAAGGAGGGAACGGCTTTGCAGTTGGGGGGAAGTATGAAGTAGACGAGGACCGAAGCCCAAGGGGAAGTGATGGCAGAGATGATGAGAATGAGTGGAAAATTGAAGATGGGACGGAGGAGAGGGAAGTAGAGGGAGTGCAGTGGGATTTTGAGGGGGACCACAATAAATCTTTACATGCAGACATTGATGAAGAGGAAGAGGAGGGTAGGGGAGTGGCTGACGGTTGTCCGTCAGAGCTCTTCTCATCCCTGTCGCCAGAAAAGAGACGGCACCATGAGCGAGATATCGATGAGTTATCTGAGTTTTACTTCCCTGACACCCCGGAGGAGCTGGAGTCCATACCCATCTCACCTCTTCTCACCCCTCCACCTTCGCAAACATCTCTCCCCTCACTCTTTTCTCATGCTATCTGCCTCCTCCTATCCCTGTCTGCGGCTGCCCAGCCCTCCAATCTCACTTTGCTGCTGCTCTCCATCTTTCTCCTCTCCCTTCGTCGTTCACCACCACTTCCCTCGGTCGCCTCTCTCATCCTCTCTGCTGAGCTTGCTTTTTTGGCGCTCTTCTTCTCATACCTCCTCCTGCGATCCTGCTGCTCCGTGTCCTTCTCCACCTACTTGTCACTTGCACTTTGGGCTTGTGGCCTCTTCAGTTTAGGACTCTCACTCAGTTTAGGGATTTACTACATCCCCATGATTTTAATCTCAGCCTCCTTCCTCAGCTCTCCCTCCCTCTTCCTCTCCCTCTACTTGGTTGTGGTGCTGGTTGTCAGGCCAGCCCGTGACTTCTTCCAGCATGCTCCCCGAAAAGTCAACCGCCTGTGTATGCGTGTCCTTTTCCGTCTGCCCCGACCCCTATTTGCAATGTGCCAGTCAGTCCTGGGTGGAGTGGCTGAGCGAAACCTCTATGAAATGTTTCCCAAAGCTGGGCGCAACTGGGGTGTCCGCCAGTCTAAGATCCCAGTTCTTCTAAAGACTTTGCCATTTGAGTGTCAGGCTCGCTGCAGTAAAACTTCTCATGTGGCCAAGGGCCTGCTCTGGTTGAAGCGTTTCAGTGGGCGTCCTCTCGGGGTCCTGGCAGACTTTGCTAACACCATAGTTATAAAAGTAGCCAGGCAGGCCCTTAAAAAACTGCCAGTCAGTGTTCAGATCAAACTCCAAACACTGGGCCTCTTGAAGAAGGAGATCCCCAGCAGGTTGCCCCAACTGCTCCCCCGCGAAGTCAGAGAAAGGAGACAGAAGGAGAGGAGGAGAAGGGAAAGGGAGAGACAGAGGCGGGAAGAGCGAGAGAGGATGTTTCGTGAGGAGGGGAGATGGGAGAGTGGGCTGAGGCGAACTTCGTCTGGAAGGTTTGTAAGGGGGAAAATACGGCCATGGAGATAGATACCGTTGAAGAAAAATGTTGGTGAAATATGCTGGTGATTTGTGTGCCTGAGCTTGGTCATGACCTTGCTCTGCATTCCATTGTTCTTCCATCGTTTGTCTCTTTTTGGTTTGGACCCACATGTCTCTTTTCACTAGATGATTCCCAAAACTGGTTTGTGGTCACATTTCTTAAAGACAAGACTTATTTATGCTGCACACATTTCCGTATGTTCACCCGTGTGTGTTAGCTGAGGGGAATATTGGTTGTAGAAGTTCATTCAAATGTGTACATGCGTGCACACAAGCCATACTGTTGAATCACAGGGGTCCACAGGCTTGAACCAGCAACTTAATCACGGTTGCTACACCAAACCCAGTGAAGTTTTAACATTTTATTATTTTGCTTTTTGTAAAAGTTCCTTAAAGTTTTTTTTTGTTTTGTTTTTGTTTTTTTTTGTTTTTTTTACGATTTTGCTCTTAATTTGTAAGACAAATATTTTAATGGTTGTTTTTGAGACCGTTTTGTGCAATCTTTTGTTTTTCTTTGTAGTGGTCTTATTTCATAGTGTGCACTGTTCTTTTTTCATTTTATTTTTGTTTTTTTTAAGTGCCTGATCAAATATTACAGTGTTATACAGCCTATACATAGAAGTTACCCCCCCCCCTCCATGCTGAATGCTGTGAAAAGGAAATGGATCTGAATAATTCCACTATCATCACCCAGAACACTAGCTGTCAGTTTGAATGTGCAATAAACAGCTGAGGTAAAATATCTTGGACCATAATTAGACATTGTTTGTCTGTTTCTCAAGATGATCAGCTCAAACATAAAGCCTATCAAGATAAACTAGAATAAATTTGCCTGCTATAAATGCTGGTTTAATGTTTCATATTAGTTAATACTATCTTTAAGCAAGCTGGTGAAAACCATCTTCTATATTCTAGTTGTGCTAATATATTGCGCTTTATGCAATAATCTTATGATTTACCATGTAAACATTTCCCCTTCTATTGAAATAAGTGCCTACTTTTAACTTTTTTTTTTGCACAAATGCTTGATGTGAAGTGACATATACAATAGTGAAATCAAGTATATGAAAAACAGGAAATGCCTTGGAGTAGTGAATATATTATAGAAATTTATTTAATATTTTAATATTTAGTTTAATATAATTTTAAAAAGCCATATAGAGGATCTTCTGAGGCGTACAGAAACGAAAAAGGAAAAAAAAATGATGAAACTACTGAATGTGAATATTAAGACAGAGCAGCTCCCTGTCAAGTAATGAGAAAACAGATACTCAAAATATCAAACTTTGATGTAGTTTAGCAGACTTTTTTTTTAAAGTTTAGCCTGTTGAACATCAAATAAAAAGTCAAATGTATTAGTTGCAGCTACCCTTCACCTAAATGGATGTTTTCAAATATGTTTCTGTTATCCAAAACCAAAGATGATTTTTTTTACAATTATTACAACAAATGGCACAAAAGCAACAAATTCTGGTTTAACTGACTGAGACCAAAGAGCACATGGGATCTTTAATCCAATCTTGAGTAAATAATCCAAAGAGAAAAAAAAAGTAATTCCAGCCACTCGCTGCGTTGTCTCAGCTTTACTTGAGTAAAACATATATTCAGTACATTTCTCTGAAACACCAAAGTCCTGTCATGAGTTCACTAGACTGAGATGAAGTTAATTAACAGACAAACAGATGTGCAGATGCACACAAACATGTAGGATGCTCATGCAGGGAAATCTGGCTGCGTGAAACGCATCAGTGCTTAGAGGTGCAAACACTTAGGGAATGAAAAGCCTCGTGTTGCAGAAGGACAACATTTCAGTCATTTCTGTGGAGGTTTGTGGTAGAAAAGCTCAGTCTTAATTGTCAAGTCACCCAGGGGAGATGGAAAAGTAGGCCACCATTTTTAGTTATTTCCACTTGACCTGCATCTCAAAATTTGAGTTTTAGAGGAGGATTCTCCCAATATTGTTTGAATGTAACTTGTATGCCATGATTTACATTTGTGTTCAGTTATTACCTGCTCCTCTGTGTATGTTTACATGTTATATTCTGTTCTGTTGCAACACTGAGTGTTTGAGTTTCCATCAACTTGTATCACCTGAAGTCTTTATTTTATTTTGTTTTGGGTTTTTTTTATTTAACTTATGCCGTACCGGACATTTTATTGTCCTCTTATTCTCATTTTAGCTGCATGGGTGTTGGCGTACTGTACCTCTGCGTGCACGCAAGCATAGAAAAACATTTTGTCATACTTAGTTTTCTCTTTACAGAAAAAAAAATAAATTTTTTTTGTGTTGAAATCATTGTCTGGTTTTATGATTTTTCCTTTTTTTGACATGTCTTCATTTGTTTATGTTCTCCCCTTCTATCAACAGACCTTTTAATGCAGAGGTTCCCTTTTATTTTACCATCCTGATTCCTCCTTTATCATCGCTCATTTCTGTTGTCATCCATCCCACCTTTCCTTTGTTCGTCATCCACCAAGAATAGTACAGCTTCTGTTATATTGATTTCTGTCAGTCTCTATTCGTTCAGGCACTGTACACCTGGTAAATGAAAAACATTCATAGCCTGGGTGCAGCCTGCGTTTGGAAGTCAAAAGAAATTAAGCATATTTGTGTTAAAGGCGCATTTGGAAACTGAAATATCAGATCTGGTAAAATTTGGCCTGAAAATCTGATTTTTTTTTTTCTATTAAATTTCTTCGAACGGGTGTATTTAGTATTTAAAAAGGCACTTGGAGAGCAATCCTGCTCTCCATCTTTCATGAAATTCAGTCTGGTGGTTCCGATCGGACGAACAGTGGCGGAAATACTGTATGTTTAACCTGGGTTTTGTTTGCACCTGGTAGAAGCCTGAAAATCTATCTAACACTGATGAGACATCCAGGGATGCCTTCAGTCATTACTTATCATCTATGTGTTACATTCTGTTAAAAAAATCTAAAAAAAAATGATATATTTATTTAAATCTGAAACACAAATGAATGTTACTGGAGTTCCATCTGTTTTTTTTTTGTTTTTTTTTTTTTACTACCACAACTGACAGTAGTTAAAGCAGAAGCGAGAAAAAGTAAGTATGCTCAGTGTCACAGATTTTTCTTTAAAACTAAATATTCCTGACATAAACTGGAATAACATTTTGATATAATTTCATGTAATCATTTAATAGTAATAATACTTATTATCATTATAACAAATTAAAATGTGTCCTAAGGGAGAACAATAAAAGAAACGGTATGTAATGTTAAAATAAAATCTCTCAAGCTGTATTTTGGGGAAATTAGATCTTTTTCTAGAAAAGCTAATGAACCAACAAGACAAACTCAGGTCCTGTCACTTTCAGTCATCTGACTGGTTTTTAAAGTTGAAGTTAGCAGTTTTGTTTTTTTTTTATTTCCTTATTTTCTTTTAATAGGGAACTCTTAGCTGTGTTAAATACAGAAATTCAAGCTATCACCATTATTCATTCTTGATAGCACAAACTACCAACTTCAGCCCAGCAGCTTCCATCTCTCTTCTTTCTCCTCTAGTCCAAAGAGCTTCAGATTAAGCGTCAGTTCCAGGACACCTGTAAGATCCAAACCCGTCAGTACAAGGCCCTGCGCAACCACCTGCTGGAGAACACGCCCAAGTCCGACCACAAGGCCGTGCTGAAGCGGCTGAAGGATGAGCAGACTCGTAAGCTGGCCATCCTGGCTGAGCAGTATGACCACTCCATCAATGATATGCTGTCCACACAGGCTGTGAGTAAGGCAAGGAGACGTCTTTCACTTCACACTCGCACCACACCACCACTCCTGTCCTCGGCTCGGGGTCTGCCCTACCTGCTTCCAGCCCGCCCGCCTGCCTGCCTGTCTGCCCACTGGCCAGCCAGCCAGCCAGCCTCCCAGTCTCCCAGTGTTAATGTCCACCTAAACTCGCACTCTACAGTTCTCCAGCTTCTGACCCATCCTGTTCTGTGACTGTTCATCCATCACAACATTATAGTTCCCTGAGTTTCTGGGTGGATTATTCATTTTCTATGGTGGGGCATGCAAGGACATTTGGAGGATTGACAGATAAAAAAAAAAAAAAAAAAAACTCAAGTGCAGTAGAGACAGCAGTTTTAATACCTTGGACTAAGAGCACTTACATTTATCCATGTAATAATACCACAACAGACGGGTTTTATCTTTGGAGATAAAATTTAGCACTGCACTCCTTTAAAATTCAAACTTTCACATTTTAAAGGAGTTTTTCACATTTTGAAGGAGTGAAATGTAAAATACACATTTTACAAAGATAAAATGTGCAGTTAACCCATTTGAACAACAGATTTTACATTTTACAAATACCTTCTCCCGTCCCTCTGAAATAGCACCCAAATCACCTCTCAGGTTGCATGAAGTACCTGATGTACTAAATGTGTCACATAACTGCAGCTTGTACGAGAAAATGGCAGCAGTCTGAGAGGAACCAATTTCCTCTCTTCTATATTTCACTTGACTGAACATCTAAAATAGGGGGCCCAAGTTGCCCAGGGGCTCCCAAAGGTTTACTCCAATAATATTTAAAGGTAGGGTAACTGGTTCTACACGATTTCTAACCCTCTAACATTTTTGTTACACTCAGTGAATTTCTCCTCATCACCTGCTAGCTGCCCATCTCCTGTGTACACTGGTGTTAATACACAGCTCCGGCTCTGCAAACTGGGGAAAAAAAAAAACAAAGTGGGGTCAGCCATAACGAATGTGCTTGTGCACATGAAGTAGAGGAGGAATGAGAGGTTTGGAAGAGTTCACAATGGGGCGTGTTTTCACCAGGAGCGCTGGAAGGAGGGGAAGCTAGTTGGTTTTGTTGATAGTTTGACATGATGTCATCCAGAAATTTCTTAACTTACCTTTATGCTGACATTACATGGTTAATTACTGATCTCTCAAAAAGACTGAACTGCCACTCAAGTATGATGTCAACCATCTGTCATGTGACCCTGGCCTTGTGACAGTTCCTTTATCAGAGTTGGCTTCAATTGTGACAGAACTGGGGGCGGGGCACTCAGTGGTATTACTTTACCAGAAAAACTTTTTTTTAAGATTTTTTTTTTTTTTTTTTGAGGACTAGTAGCCTTTATTGAAAGGTCATAGAGAAAGGAGGATTACACTTAGGCGAAGGGTCACAGTCTGGGAGTCAAAGCTGGCTTGTCTGGGTCAGTTAACCAACACCAAAATGATGTTCAGAAAACATACCAAATGTATGTATAAAAGTGAAAATGTATTATTTTTATTTCACAGAGGCAACTATAAGGATCAGCCGCCCCTCTAAATGTGGAGGAAAATGTTGCCACAACAAAACATTTCGGAAGTGATATAACCCTCTGGGCGACTTTAATTACCTCAAACAGCAGCGTGCCACATAAGCCCACTAAGCCAAATCCCTGCCATCCTTGTTTCCCCTGTGTGCCCTCAATACTGTGGGTGAAATCTGGGAAGGTTTACCATACACTGATTAAACTCTGAGATCAAAAATATGTTTCGATATATTTAAAGGAAGAACATCTGTTGAAACAATGGATGCCTTATTAATCTGTGCCTGAGAGTCCCACTATAGAAGGGACACACACACACACAGGTCAAAGCAGTTCAGAAGTTGTTTTATATAACACATTTAGATCATTAAAAAAAAAAAAAGTTTTAATTTTTTAGCTGATCAGATATCTGGTTGCAGTTTTTTATCTGACACTTTCTTGCATAAACAGAATAAATACTGAACACCTTTAAATAAAACATACACAGGTGTACACTAATCACATTTGTGTTACTCAGACACTATTTACCCATCTGCAGCTCACAATCCCGATCCTTCCGCCGCATTCCTGTACGTCTTCCCTCTCTTTTCTTTGTCAGACTCTGAAAACCTTTCCTTCTCTCAACCTTGTCAACAAAACAGCCGATATCATCGCTCATACGGCTGAGCCAAATCAACTCTTCATCACACTCCCTCTTTTTTCTACCTCTCAGCTGCGACTGGACGAGACCCAGGAAGCAGAGTACAAGGTGTTGCGGATGCAGCTGCAGCAGGAGCTGGAGCTGCTTAACGCCTACCAGAGCAAGATCAAGATCCACACTGACACGCAGCACGAGAGGGAGGTCAAGGACCTGGAGCAGAGGGTGTCCATCCGCCGGGCCCTGCTGGAGCAGAGGGTTAGACTCCTGTTGCAATCCCTTCAATGAAAGCAGACCTCACAATATAGTCCAGAGATGATTAAAAAAAAGAAAAAAAGACTGCAACCTGGAGATCATATATTTATCATAAAAAATAGATTTAATTGAAGCGCTGCTTCTATTCCCTTGCAGCACCTCTTGTCACCTTCTATTTGAAAATAGTGCATTACATTTAGATTTGAAGTCCAAAATTCCAAGTTCCTAGCTGGAAGTTGGAATTCCAGCTTGGAAACCTAACCTAGCCCTTCACTTAGCTAACTTTACTGTCTCATTTTGTTTACATTAATGGGATATACACATAGTACTATTCACCTTTTATCAGTGGTCACATTGCTGCACTATTTCTATGTGCTAAATGCCACGTACATTATTGTTATGAATTAGTATTGTTAATGATGACTAGCAGCAGCACCGGCTAGTCTGATAGTTGGAAAGATTTCTGACGTATGAGTGTCTGTGATTTTTCCGACTTTGCTACTGAAAAACAGAAACGCGGGCGTGTTTCTACTTTGAGTGGGTGGGGGGGTTCTGTTTTCTCTAATTGATGTATTTATTGATATAAAGAGGTGAAGTTCAGCGCAGCTGGTCATTCTTTGCTTGAAAGAATAGAAACTTGCAGATATGTTTCATGGTGATGTAAATAAGTGTAGTATAAACTTCTGGAGTGCAATGTACTGTCCCTGTATATGTGCACGTGAAGGAACGCGGTAGTTTATTGAGCAAAGTCCTGTGGCGGTGGTTTTTGTTGACCCACCACACCACATACCAAAACAACAGATGCATCTTTGGTTTAGTTGGTGGCAGCAAACTGGAAAAATGGCTACCTCTCAATTTTGTACATCATTTGGGCTTTAGTCTTTGTTTTCTTTTCTGTTTCTGCGTGTATTGGCTTCTTCCAGTACTTCTGGGTTGCAGCCTGGGATGGGAATTAAGAAGCCTGCACAGAGCAGATAGGCCAGTTCCAGTCCTGTTTGAACATTTACATGCAGAGATCAGATCGACTTCAACCACATTATCAGAGTGTGTCTGACCATGAGGAGTTAGGTCTTGCTCGATTTCAGCTGGACCAAAATGTCTACTGATATTTTAAAACCATGATTTCAGTAAGACTTAATCCAATCATTTCATTTTTTTCTAACATTATGTAAACACACTGATTGGAAATAAATGTATTTGGTTTGCAAAGAAAAATGGTAAAACACAGAAGGAAGCTGAAAATGCATTTCAACGTTCTCTTTCCTAGATCGAGGAGGAGATGTTGTCCCTTCAGAATGAGCGCTCAGAACGCATTCGCACTCTCTTGGAGCGGCAAGCCAGCGAGATTGAGTCCTTCGACTCTGAGAGCCTCCGCCTGGGCTTCACCAACATGGCGCTGTCGGGCATCCCCAGCGAAGCCTACCCCAAGCAGGGTTACTCCAACGCTCTGCCCTCCGGCTCCCGCTCTGGCAGCCACTGGAGCCATGGCTTGCACCAGCAGAGCACACCCTCGCAGCAGTTCTCTCGCCGTAGCCACAACAGCAGCGGCAGGCGGCGTCGGCGGTGGGGTTGGGGATCGCAGGAGCGAGTCCTCCTCCTCCCATGGCTTGGGAATGGTCCTGGGGCACGGGCGGGATGGGAGAGAAGTGCATCATTCATCCCGCTCATCCGCCTCCTCTTCCTCCTCCTCCTCTTCCTCTTCTTCCTCCCACCACCAGCGCCACCACCTGCCCCAGCACTACCACCACCAGAGCACGCCACAGCTCTACCGCGAGCGGGAGAGGGATCGAGACAGGGAGCGGGAGAAGGAGAGGGAGCGGGAGTGGGCTGGAGTGCGAGGCTCTGGTGGTGATCTGGCTCACCCACACCCTATCCCCTTCTCCCATCACCTCCCCTCACGTTCCTCCTCTCAGTCCCTGGCCATGTTACCTCCCCCACCACCTGCTCCTCCCTCCATCTCTGGCCCGTCATCATCATCGTCTTCCTCTTCCTCCTCACAGGGGGGGATATACGGAGGTGGCGGGCTGGGCGTGCGTGGTACCCCCAGCCTGATGGCCCTGAGAAACAGCCCCCAGCCTCTCAGGAGGACGGCGTCCGGAGGGGGGCCTGGAGGCGCTGGGGGCAGCGATGGCGTCCTGAGCCGAAGCACATCCGTCACTTCACACATCTCCAACGGCTCCCACCTCTCATACTCTTAGAAAGCAGGAAGAACATCAGATATGGTGGTAGCAGGAGGGCAGGTGGGACTCATTTAGGAAGGTAGCTATCACAGGTTGCATCTCAGTACTCTCAGCTTGCCAACTCTTCTTGCTTTCCTGGACTAATATCAATTCTTAGAACAGCTGAAACTCAGAGGATCTCGGGATATCACCCTTTCCTCCTAATGCACAGAAGGTCAAAGAGCTCAGTGAACTTCAGCAGCAAAGAGAGGGCAAACTGGCATTACTGAGCTGCAGCCAGCCTCTTTAGACTCAGGGTGGGTAGAAAGGGTTTCTCCCATTCTCACAGGTATAAAAGAGAGGGAGGAATGTAACCACCTGTAATACCACTGGTTTAAGGTGATATTAGATTTAAAAGTCAAAACAAAACAAACAAAAAAAGATGTTTCCGTTCAGTGTTTTTGACTTTATGACCACCTGTATAAAAGTGGGTTAAGATGTGTGAATGGAGGGAACATTTAGCCTTTATTTCCTCTCACAGCTGCAGAGAGGGGGGGGGCGACGGCAGCTGGGTCTTCTTCAATGATGTTCTTTGCTGGAATGGAGAAAGAGAGAGGACATGGGAGGAAAATAGAGGATGATGTTTTGTTGCATTGTGTATGTAAATGTATGTAATCCGTAGTGTCAAGATATTATCTAGCGAACATTTGTAAATTGGATCCCAGAGAAAGAAAAGCAAAGAGAATTTTAAAAAAAAGATGGTTTACTTTTGCCTCAAGCCTGCTGGCATTTGGAAAACACTTTTTATTGATTTACAACTGCTGTTGACTTTTTGTTTTTCTTTTTTGTATTAAATGTGTAAAAAACAGACACACACACACAAACAAAAAAACAACCAAGTTGCTTGGAAAGTCACCAATGCCTTTAAGGGGTTCTTAAAGGGATGTCGTGCCATCAAAATTTTTATTTGATGACTGCAGGATGATTTATTACTGAATACAAATACACAGAATGTTTGTAAAGTCAAGAGACTCATAAAGTGCAGCGAGGACGAGGAGAACTGTTTGTGTGGACATGTACTGTATAAATATCTCAAAAAAAAAAAGAAAAAAAAACCTTTCTGGCATCCATGACATAATGAGTATCTAAACAACATAGGTGTCTACAGGAGTCACTCCAATGCATGAGATAGATGTACAAAAAAAACAAAAAAATTTGTAAACATGATGGAACACATTGAAATGTACCGTATCTGTCCAAGTTTCACCGGCATTTAGAATCACTTGTCCCACATTTTTGATCTTTACTGTACATATTTATGGAAATATTAAAAGCAATTCAAATCATTTGGTTTTATAGACTTACAAAGACGATGATAGTAATTTTGATATATTCAAAGGACTACTGAAGTCAAGATTTAGAGCAACAACTCCAACTGCATTTTCTATAGGTGTCAATATTACCATAACTAATCCTGGTGTAATTGTTGTTGTAATCATGTTCACATTTTCTTGCGAAAGCAAAGGGCCCACTTTTACTGTAAAAAAAAAAAAAAAAAAAGGAAAAAAAATCTGATGAAACTGTTGCATTGTCAGGTGTGGTGCATCTACAAGGTATTAATGATTATTAATAAGAGATTGTTAATAATTGTTAATGATTTATGTATGTGTGTCAAGTGGTAAAGTAGTTATATTACCACTTTTTAAGATGGCAAGACAACAGAATTTTACGGCACTCCTGCAGCAACGGCAACACGCCACTGATGACAGTGACTGACCTCTGAACTGGACTGTCATTGAGAGGGAAAAAAAAATAGGCCACTGGAATGTAAATGCTGGTTTTCCTTTGTATTTATTTGTTTCTGAGTTCAGCTGATAATCTTAAATAAGTTGATAATCTTACTGTGGAGGAACGCAGGCAAAAGTTGGAAATGTGCAGAAGAAGAACAGATAGCAGGGCGGGCATCGACTGAGCTGCTGTGATTGTGCCCCCTCTTGTGCCAGCACAGCAGCAGTGACCGTGGCGGCCCGTCCACACCAATCAGTGTTTACTGCTGCATCTGAGGTCCAGAGGTTCATCTCCACTCTCGTGGGCTTCTGTTAACTTGAAGGAGGTTGGAAGCAACAGGACTTTCTTTTGTTGCTGTTTATTTTATTATTATTATTATGATTGTTATTTCAATTGGATAAAAAAAAAAGGAAAAGGATAATCACTCTGCTGTTTGTATGACTCGGTAACACCAGCTCAAGACAATTCCCTGTATAACTTACTACTGTATGCTTGGTTGGAATCTCAGTGCATGCATAAACTCCTTGTATAAACCAAGAACAGAGGGTCTGGGACAGCCTTTGTGTGTGGAAATCAGTGTGGTTGTGCTTTTAGATGGGCTATCGTCAGTGTCAGAGGATGGGGGGATGATGGTGGAGGGGGTGTGAATTCCTGGAGGACCCCTGGGTGAAGGATGAGGATGGAGGACTGTGAGATTGGCTGAGATTTTCAGGGGGTCAAGATGCTTATTTACACTTTCACACGAAGCAGTTCCAAGCTTGGCGAGGGGAAGGCAGAAGGGTTAACACATGTATTGCAATAGAGATGAGGTGTTTTAAAAAGTAATCTAAAAAAGACAATAAATTGATATTAACACATTACCTTGTCTTGAATTATATGTGCTTCACTTGGGTCAAAAGAAGTTTCTCAGTGATGATAAGTGTTAGATCAAAACAAATGCTAATTTTGTCATTGTTTTACTGATCATCTCAGTGCCAGTTTCTTGAATATAAAAATGTATTATTTTTCTATGACAAGAAACTTTCTTTGTTTGGGACTTCTGGAGAAAGACGAGCCTTTTTAATTCTGGCTTTCCTCCTTTTGCAGGGGTCGTGATCATAGATAATCATGTTCTGTAAATTGACTTGCCACAGGTTTTTATGTTGGATGAAACAACCCAATACAAGCAATGCATAACTGTTCACAACATGAGAAAAAGATTTCAAAAAAGTGTACTAACTCAAAAAAGAGAAAAGATTTAAAGGTAGAGTAAGCAATTCTATGCAATTTCTTACCCAGAACACTTTTTTTGACACATTTGGTAAATATCTTATCACCTGCTATCTGCCCCAGGAAAACCCTAACCCCAACCCTAACCCTGGCTCCAGAACCAAGAAACAAGTAGACCAGATGCAGCCTCCCCACAAACCGTAACAGTGAGTCGGTCCTTCACCCAATCACTAACGGGCAGTGGTGGACAAGTTACTTAAAAAATGGAATATGTGATACTAACTCCTGTAATGTGACTAGATATATTACAATATTACTGTCTCTGAATTGTGATGTATTAAACTTGTTTTTAGTAATATTTATCAAAACAACAGCATGAATATGAGTAGACATTCTATTGTTCTAAAATGTAGTTTATTTAAGGTCAATATACATCTAACAGGGCATTGTGGTACAGTATAATAAGCGTGCACATCAGCTCATTGTGTCAGGGGGTCAGACACTGCATGGAAGACATGCTAGTAGCTTTGGTGTTTCTACGAACACCATGGAGGGAAAACTTATTTCATAAGCTACGCCAGACGCTGACGTGCACTTCTCTCCAAATGTTAGTATGCATTGCATCAACACAGACCTCAACAAATATGACTGGTCCATTTTGGTGGCATTGTTCTTCTTTGTCCTCATATGTCCCATTACAACCTCTTTGTCATTTTCAAGTTGAGTTGTAAGATAGACTGCTGCAGTGTATATAAAAATTACAGATATTCAACATTTATCAGCTTCAACTCACTGTTTTACTTGCTCTGTTGCTATGCCTGAGCTCAATATAGGAAGTAAATAAAAGGAAGCTCGGCACTGAAAGCTACAGTGCTACAGAAAAAAACTGCCACCAGCTCCTTGTGTTTGATGATGTAATTACAGAACAACGTAAACGCCAGCGAACAAACTTAAACACCAGCAACGATTGTCCTGTATGTGGGATAGATGTGGAGTTGCTTCATAGAAATATAAATCAGGCTTTAAGGGCCGTGTGGTGCGATGTTTTCCCCTGTTTAACCTTTCATCTCAACAACACAATTTCAGAAATAGAAAATAACTATTTTATTAACTTGTCTTTTTTTGTGCGCACTATTTTCAGGGAGCACTAGGACGGAAGGGGAGACGGGAACTAGCTTTATGTGTTTTGTTTAAAATATCAGGAGACATGACATCCGGAGAAATCACTAACCCTGCCTTTCACAAAAGATGCTTCAATAAACAATAAAATGCAAAAAAAAAAAAAGTTTAAAAAACGCACATCTTGTATTTTTCTGTTGTGTTTAGTGAGATGTGTGTTGTGCTGTCAGACGTTTTGTTTTTATCCACATTAAAAATTAAAAATCTGACATCTTGGATGAGTCAGAGCCCGACATATTTTCTGTTTGTAATAAATCCGAATACGATTTATAAGGCTGTTGACTTGACTCATCTCCATTGTTTGTTCTAATCTGTTGTGTGTGTTTCCTGAGCCGCCATTCGTCCTGTACTGTAACCGACTCTGACATCATTATTATGGGCTGACTGGGAGGATCTGTTCGCACTGCCCTTTAAGATGCGTCTGTCATTTCTCCGTTAATGGAGAGTCGTTGAGGCTGTTTTCCGCGGTGCAAATCTGTTCAGTAAGGCCTGGCCTAGGGAAGAAAAAAAAAAAAAAAAAAAAGCCGGAGTGCATTTTGTGTCGGCCGAAATCCAGGAGGGAAGGGGAAACAACAACCTCCGCGAGACAGACGGAAATGAGGGGGGAGTCCGGAGAGGAAATTCTATCCCTTTAAGAGCAAGTGGGACATAGCGGTGCGAGAAAAGGAGAGGAGGGGGAGAAGAAAGAGGAATTAAAAAAGAAAAGGAAGAAAGAGACAGGGAGGGAGGAGGGAGAGCGGGCGATAAAAAAAGAAAGATGACATCCTCGCAGCTGAACGGCCGAGGTGGAGCGATAGGCTGCGGCCCGGCGAGAGCGCCGCTCGCTGGGGTCAGGGCTTGAATCCAACAGCGAGGCTTCGACAAACACCCGAATGGCCTATCGGGGGAAATCGGAAACATAGATTCATAAATTAAAAACAAAGCATAACCTGCTTTGCTGCCAGATACGTGTGTTATAACTCATATTTGTTCTCTTGCGTAAAAATGCATTTATTTCACGTAGGTTGGTTTTGTATGTATTGTTATAGTGTTATACAGTAAGATGCGATATATTTTTAGGGGTTTTGGTTTTGTTTAAGTAGTTTTGCTGTGTGGTGTGGCGTTTTTTGGTGATATTAGCGCTTGACTGAATTAAAGTTAGAAGCCAAAGTCAGAGAGGAACGGGTCGTTTTTGGACTCGGCCTGCTCCACCGCTGCCTGTGTGCTGCAGTTAGTCAACAGCTGCGTGCATTTTAATTGACTGCACTAGGATACCTCAATGAGAAAAACAGATTCTTGCGGGCGGCTTTCTTCACGTTTTTCAAGAGAATCCCAGAGCCCGTCGTCTCTGCTGCAGGACAGGCCACTATCCTGCGCCTCAGTCATCGGTGGGGCCATCCAAACCATGCCAAGGCTGCTCGCCACGATCTCAATCAGGAGCTGACTTCATAATCTCCATCGCCGTGGCGCAAAATGGATGCTGCTTGGAGCAATTTTCTCTTCCAGGTAGGCTCGTTGGGCAGGCATGGCAGGCCTCCCATTTTGCTGCTCTCACTTCACAAACGCGCATTGTTCTCACACAGGCCTTGTCATTGTGTGTCCAGCCTTCCTGCAGCCCTCACATCTTGTGTCACTACGTTGCACCTTCAACGAGATAATGCTGTGACTTGTGTTTACATTTGGTGATGGCCTTCTCCTTGCTTCTCCAGAGTACTCCCACCCAAAACCAAGTGGAGGGGAGCCTCCAATCAGAGCTCATGCAAGTGCATACGAGTTCTCCCCAGACCCCACCCACAGACCACATAGCACAACCTCCTTCAACTGTGGACACCACTGCTCTCAGTGAGGAACCCCTGCCTGGTGAGGGACACTACACCCCCCACCACCACCACACACACCTATGGAGCTCTGTCAGGAACATATTACTAAACTGGATCATCCAGTGCTTGATCCAGAGTCAGACAGGTGATAAAAACCCAGGTGAAGAGATAAGTGTCATCAGATTTATACCTTACATGTCAAGCTGTTGCTTTCCTTATAAAAAACAAATAGGATGTGAGGAATATTAATGAGATTTAGTAGTTTTACTTGCTGACATTTTTGGACCATAAAAACATAATCTGCTGGTTAACTGACAAAATTTTGAAAAAATGCTTTAAAAACTTGCAAAAGAAAATAGACAATTATAATCTGTTGAACATTTTTGCATTTATGCAGTTAAAGCAAATGTTGCCATTATTATCAGCATTACATCTGTAGCATAAAACACTAAAAAAGAAGCAACTTTGGAGTTTTCCACCACTTTGGAGTCACCAGTAACTCAAAGCCCTGTAATTTGTCTTTCCTCACCCGATTGCAGCGTGAATGCTGAGATTTCCCGTCACTGCTGCTTTTTGTGTTAGTGTTGGACTGTTAGGGATGAAAGGTCAAGGTAAATAAACACGTTTGTTTCTTTGTTTTCTCCCGGCTCTCTCGGTTCCAGTGAAACCAGTGTCCCGGCCAGCTCGCGTGCAACACATCTGTGCCATCTGTAACAAGCAGTTCAAGAACAACTATAACCTGCGGCGGCACCAGTCGGTCCACACTGGGGTACGCATGAAGGACAGGGCCAGAGAGCAGGCGGAGGGAGCAAAGGAGGGAGCAGCCGGCCAGGTGGTGGCGGCGGCAGCGGCCCCGCCGGTGATGGCGGTGGGGGCCGGAGGGAGGGTGGAGAGGCCCACTGTTCCCCTGTCCCTGTTGCACCTCTCCGCGCCTCCCCCTCTTGCCCCTCCCGGCGTGCTGGCGGGCGCCCAGCAGCCTCCCCTGGGTGTTCAGGACGGCGAAGGGCTTGCCATGCCAAACGTAATGGCTGGCATTAACCCTCATGCTCCGCCTCCTGCTGCTGTCGTCATGGCCACAGGGGCGACAGTACAGGTGGGTCAGGGCCTTGTGGAGACGCCTGTCGTCAACCCCAGACCTTCAAGCATGTTGTTTCTTAAGCTGCCTGACCACGAGGATGGTTAAACCATCGTCAACCGCTTGACTAAAATTCTCTGGTGTGTCAAATTTCATGAGAAGCCCATGAACACTAATCAGTTCAGGGACCAGTAAATTTCATCCCACTGTCTGTTACTGGTCCCCAGTTTAAGAAACACTTTGCTAGAAGCCCCCCATGCTCCCCTGCATGTTCTCTGTAACACAAGCTGTGTGCAAGCAGATGAAGACTTGAAGCCTGGCAGGAATTAATTCATCTAACATCAGTTGTTAGAATATTGCTCAAGTCATTACCTGCAGGTTTGGTCAAATAAATCAGTTATGTAATTAGTGAACTGTCTGTATGTATTTGCATGGTTTCAAGAAAAGATATAGGAATGTAAAAGACGTCATCACAGTATGTCTCTTATTGTGTGATTTACTTAATTCTGCATAATTCTGATCTAAACTCTGTAGCATGTTTACTTGCTTCTTTGTTTTGCCTCAGCGGCCCACAAACCCCAACCCGAACCCTGTGAGGAAGAACCATGCCTGCGAGACATGCGGGAAGGCCTTCCGAGATGTGTACCATCTCAACCGCCACCGCCTGTCCCACTCAGACGAGAAGCCTTTCTCCTGTCCCATCTGCCAGCAGCGCTTCAAGAGAAAGGACCGCATGAGCCACCATGTGCGCTCGCACCAGGGCGGTGTGGAAAAACCCTACATCTGCCCTCATTGTGGCAAGGCTTTCTCCAGGTGATGCTCTGGAACAGTCACATGGTACATGGACATGCATTTAAAGTGCTAATTTTTACTTTCTATTCTAATATGTTCTGTCTATCTTTTCAAAGGCCTGACCACCTCAACAGTCATGTCAGACAGGTCCACTCCTCAGAGCGGCCCTTCAAATGCCCCGTACGTCTCTCTTCTTTTTTTTCTTATGCCTTTATTTCAACTTCGGATGATGCTTATTACGTTTTTAGTGATAAAGTAAAGGAACCCTGAAAATATTACCACGAGAAGTGATGTGGATAAAGTAGATCCTATGTTTAATTCAGAAAAGTGCAGCTGGCGATTCTTTGTAATTGCGCTGTAACTTTTTGTGTGCTGCATCTCAGACCTGGATATTTAAACAGACAAGAAAAACATGCCTAATCACCAACTGTATAATGGGCCTCATTCATGGAACATGAGCAGAATGGATTTGTGCGTAAACTGAGCAGAACAACATTTACACATGTTTTGGCATCAGTTAAAATGTTAACTGTTCAGTAAGGCCTTTCCTAGGGATGTAGTATGCAGATATCTTTAAAACCATCTTAATTGATGGACGTTTCGCATATTTAAGCTTCAGATCGTGTTTCCTAAAATGTCAGTGGGTTGATTAAATTTGACTTGATCTGCTGACAGACAGTCTTGGGCTGTTGTAGAGCGCACCAAGACTGTCATGAAGACAAGAGGCAGCAGTCTGCTCTATAAACCTATGAAGGTGTGCAAAATAATGTTGTCTGCTGCGTTCTGTTTCATGGCCATGAAACGAGGCCTTCCGGTGACAGACATCTCTATTGCATCACCTTGCAATGAATCAGAATTCATGATCAATACACATGCTCTGACAAATAAGTCAATGTTCGTTAATCTAGAGTAGCTTTTTAGTATGGAGGTGATTTAATGTGCAAATTTACTCAATTTTACGAAGATTTTATGAATGAGGCCAATCGTGTCTGTGGATGCATATACATAATGCAGTGGTTATTTTGCTCAGAGAATGATTGGTTGTCATCATTTAAGTCTTTAAAAACTGCCAACATCTTCCTCGACAGTGTATATGACTATGAGATCAAGAGGGATGAGTTTCATGGAAATCTGTTCCAGAATTATTTGGCATTTATACAGAAGTGTCAAGCGTCTTTGAATTCCGGTCAGCTGACTCTTTTATCGTTTTATCGCTCTGTTTCCATCTCTCCTCAGACATGTGAGTCCAGCTTTGCCACGAAGGATCGCTTGCGTGCGCACATGATTCGTCATGAGGAGAAGGTGCCATGCCACATCTGTGGGAAGCTCCTGTCAGCTGCTTACATCACAGATCACATGAGGGTGCACAACCAGTCGCAGCACCATGCCTGCCATCTCTGTAACCGCAGTAAGTGCTTTTTATGGCAAGTAGATGAAGTAAGTATGGAGCCCTCATATCTGAAGATTTGGGGCGTTAAACATGACCTGTAATATTTCCCGACTGAATCCAGCTGTCTCACTTCTTTCATTTAGTTTCCTAATTTCTTTACTGATATGACGTAGCGAACACATATACTGTAACTGAATCATGGACAGCCTCTCACTCATAGTCATCTCCTTTTTGTGCTCTTGATTGCACTTCTTTTTCAGTGTTACTGAGCTCTTTCAATGACTGTTTCTCTCTGAAATCACTCCTGGTTCTCCTGTCATCCATCAGGCTTCACCACACTGACATACCTTCGTGTTCATGCCCAAAAGCACCACGGCCAGGAGTGGAAGGAGAGTCCAGGGGGGTTCGGCGGCACGGCCTCCGGTGGTGTTCTCGTCTGCCACTTGTGTGGCGTCCACTGCAAGACGCCCACCCAGCTCCAGGGTCACATGGGCACCCACAGCAACAGCCAAGTTGCCCCGAGCCCCGTCACCTCTAACGTGGCTGCCAGCAGCTCTGTCTCCCTTAGCAACATGGTTACAACCCCCACTGTCTATGTCACCGGTAACACAGTCGTGGACCTGCTTGTCACAGACTGCTCAAGCATCGCAGTACCACAGTCCCAGAGTTAGCAGTGGACAGCTAACCTGTGTCTCTGAGCGGAGGGTAAGGTTAGAGAAGGCTGAAGTTTATTGTAGATGCTGATCCAGTTTCAGTTTTGTCATAACCCCACTTATGCGTAGGTTTAAGTGTGGGAGAGACTAACACCTGTTAGCGTCCATGCGCCGTTTCACCTCAGAGCTGCAGAGCCGGAGCTCCAGAGAAAAGGAGAAGATGGGAAGAGCTGCATTAACAGACTGCAGTCGTGACAGGAAAGACCTTTGTGGCTGCGGCAGGTTCACTAACACTAATGATAAACATGGATGTGTTGTCCAGATATTCCTGAATGCTCCTTCGCATTTAAAACTCCCAACGATGTGGTTTTGTGAGCATCTACTGTATTACTCTCCCCTCTCTGCCCTCTCTCTGTCTGTCCTTCCCTCAACCTTTTTAGCATTGGCTGCTCTCTGCAAGTGCACCAAGTACTGTATATCTCACACCAGCTCTGATCTTACCTCCATTTTTGCAGCTCACTTATGAAGAATCCAAATGGCTTGTGTTGCAGGGAGAGAATAGCTCTCAAAAAAATAATAATAAAAAAAAAGAGAAAAAAAAGACGAGCATCAGAAGGGAGGTTGTGTGTTTGAGTGTGCGCAAGTCTGGGCTCCTCTTGCATGTTTGATTTTACAAAGTGGAGATCGAAATTTGATTTAAAGATCTAAGGCTAGTTTACTGGGGTGTTATTTGATCAGGACAGAAAACCACGCTACACATGTTAGCGACGGCATGGAATTGTGGGATGTACGTGTTTGTTTCCTAAAGGTACAGAAATAAAAAGGAGAGTTGTGTTCAGGAGCATCAAGCACCTTAAACTGTTGTTGTTGGATTCAGTAAGGATTAAGGTTTGAGTTTTCTTGGAATGTCTTCCTCTCTGGGTCTGGCCTTTTAAAAAAGGAACAACTGCTAATCAACACTCAGCTTCTGACATGGCAATTCTTGCACCTGAGTACTACCTTCTGCATGAAAACAAGCTAGCTCGGTCATGCTTATTGTTAGGGAACTGTCATGACAAAAGAAAAATTTAGCAGTTCCACTAAGTTAGTTAGCTGTAAACAATAATATTTATGAAGGTGTTGATTTTATTCAGAATTTTTTCTACATTTCTTGCCATTCAGTTGATTGTAACTGTCATTGCCATAGTCCTTTTGTTCCTCTACATACCAGTCCAATGAGTGAAACTTATGCATTAGATTTAGTCATTTAACTATCTGTATAGCACATGTTTCAGGATTGTTGTTCCGCATAAATCATGTAATGAATGGTCACTTGTCCATTCGACTTTTTAGTTGCTTTGAGTTATATTGTGAGTGCTGTGTGTTATGGAAAGGGCTTATAAAGTCACAAGTCAGGAAAAGAAGTATTGCAGGAGTTGGCAACACCACTCGGTATGCTGTAAGCAAAACCTGGTTTTGTACTGGAGTGCTTTTTCAGTTTTGTGTTGATATGTTTCCTTGAAATTTGTAGAGTTGTTTTTTTTCTTCCTTTTCTTTCTTTGGAAATGTGTTATTCATGTTTTAAAAAATTGTGATTTTATTACAAGTTAATTTTAATTTAGTTTTTTGGGGTTTTTTTAGGTTTTCTATACATCACACTAAAAAAATAATACCTCTACTCTAGGATTCTGTACAGCTCTTATGATACATCTTAATGCCTTATCGTACTCAACTGCATTTTAATTCTTTTATGATAAAATATTTCAAATCTTAGTCTTGGATTCATTAAGAATATTAATGGGATGTATTTATATTTATATTTTTATATTTCTCAGCAGTATGCATGTCTAAACGGTTGTTAGAGCAAAAAAAAAATCAATGATGCTTACTACAGTCATAAATATGTTTTGTTTTTTGTTTGTTTTTTAGATTAAGTAGAAATCATGTTATTATTTTGTAATTTGGAAAATTTAAAGTAAAAAAGAGCAATTAGGAAGTGTTTTGTGTGCTGATTTTTAACTCACTTTGTTAGCCTGATAATAAGTGGCATCATAATGCCGACTACAACTAGAAGACTGACTGACTGACAGAAGAAATGACGTGCACAAAATGCTCCAATGACACGTTTAATATCGTTTGTTTTTTTTATTTTTGCTGCCACAGTCATGACTCCACGGCTGAGTCAGAAATCAACACGTCATCGTGCGTTCACTATCTGGTAGAGCTGTCCGATAATGGAGTGAGAATTGTTACATAAAACCCTGATGAAAATGAGAAAATCACTCTTGGAGAATGATGTTTAATTTTGTATTAGAAAATAATAATAATTTGTATTAAAAAAACAAGCTAATCACAGACATGACAATTCTACTTTTATTTAACATTCCAACCTTCTGGAAAGAAGAAAAGAACAAATGGTTTTTAAATCAAGGAGAGGGGAAAAAATGGAACCGCTCAATTCTGAGGACAATATTATGAAATAAACCAATACACCACCAGTACTCCGTTGCACCACCTCTGGTTTATAACAGCCTGAATTCTCTGAGGCGTGGACTCAACTATTGGCAAAACTGTATTCTTCATCAATAGAACCCAAACTTTCTTTTACTGCAGTAGCCACATCTGCTTTGCAGGTTGAAGCCTTGCTTCGTTTTCTGCAATTTCCCCCAAAGCATTTCAACTGAGATACATACATACAGCAGCATCATCAAAGATAAACCAAGAAAGCACAAGATGCAGTTTGTAAGTGGTGATTTTACAAATTAAGGGAAAAACAAAAACTATCCTTCGAGAGTTTTCAAGCCTTTGTGGTTCTGGTGGCCCTTTTTTTATGGTTAGAAAGACAGTAAATTGGGGCACAGAGAGAGAATGGGAAAGACATGCAGTAAGGTGCCACAGGCTGGGAGTTGAACCTGCAGCCGCTGGAAGAGGATGGTAGCCTCTGTATATGAGCTACCTAGTTTAACCACTGAGCTACGCAATGGCCCACAAACTGCCTTTTTAAGGTCATGCCACAGCATCTCAATGAGATTCAAGTCTGGACTTTGACTAGACCACTCCAAAACCTTCATTTGTTCCTTTTAAGCCATTCAAAGGTACAACCCAAAATCCAAAAAAGTTGGGTTGCTGAAGAGTTTGTGTTCAGCTTTGACATATTTTTCATTTAATGATGAACCAAATGTTCTACATGGGAGAAAGATCTGGACTGAAGGCAGGACAGTTCAGCACCCGATCTCCTCTCTGATGAAGCCATGCTGCTGTGGTGGATGCTGTATGTGCTTTTACATTGTCCTGCTGAAATACACAAGTCATTCTCTGAAATAGACGTCATCTGGAGTGGAGCATATGTTGCTCTAAAACCTTTATATACCTTTCAGCATTCATAGTTCCTTCCAAAACATGTCAGCTGCCCATACCGTATGTATTCATACACCCCCATATCATCAGAGATGCTGGCTTTTGAACTGAACGATGGTAACACACTGGAAGGTCTCACTCCTCTTCAACTCAGAGGACACAGTGCCCGTGATGACCAACAAGAATGTCAAATTTGGACTCATCTGACCACAGAACACTTTACCACTTTGAAACTGTTCATTTTATTTTAGTTTTGGTCCACAGGACACGACGGCTTTTCTGGACCATGTTCAAATATGTCTTCCTTTTTGCATGACAGAGCTTTAGTTGGCATCTGCAGATGGCACAGAGGATTGTGTTCACTGACAGTGGTTTCTGGAAGTAGATGGAAGACAGAGATGTCTCCAGTTTCTCTGAATCTTTTGATTATGTTATGCAATGTAGATTATAAGATTTGCAAAGTCTCTGCAATTTGACATTGAGGAGGATTGTTTTTAAAGTACTCCACAATCTTTTACGCACTCTTTCACAGATTGGAGAGCCTCTGCCCATCTTTACTTCTGAGAGTCTCTACCTCTCTAATACGTCCCTTGTATAACTAATCATGTTTCAGACCTGATATAAATTCACTTCATTTGTTGATAGATGTTCTCCCAGCTGAATTCTTTTGAAATTTCTTGCTTTATTTTAGCCATTTGTTGCCCCCACCTCAACCCCAACTCAGGCATCAAATTTTAAATGAGCTCATTTACTGGATAAAAGTGTAAAATTTCTCAGTTTAAACATTTGTTATGTTATCTGTATTCTGTTGTGAATCAAATATTGGCTCATGTGATTTGAAAGTCTTTTAGTTTTCACTTTATCCACATTAAAAAAAAAACATCTAAACTTCTCTGGGATTCAGGTTGTATCATGAAAATGTATTGCATAAGGCATGGTCAAGTTAATGTGCATGGTGATTAGTCATGACCTATCATTATTTATTATACATTAATAAATGTTAACAAGTGGTAACATAAATGCTTAGTGCCAGGCCAAAAAAAAAGTCAGTCCCCACAAAATTTAATTCCAGTGAAAACTGTTGACATACATTATGCTAAGCATGCCTGTTCACCCCACCATGTTTGTCAGCTGAACAAAAATGTTGTTAGTTAATTCATTATTAGTGCAACATTCCTTTCTGTGCCACACCCAAGTTTGTCACTCATCCAGAAACTAGTACTGTAGGGACATACACCATTGCATCAATATTTTACATTTTTATTTTGCAATAAATAAATAAATAAAGCCTTAAAGCCTTCATAACAAAAGGTACCTATCAGAAGTGATCATTTTTTTTGTATATTTATAGATATTCTTTGTTTGATATTTTTAGTGATTAGATAATTTATTGGCCTTTATTTTTTTTTTTTGACAAATGCAAACAAATGTAGGAGAAATGTTATACATATAATCAATGTACATTTAAAAAAATAAGATATTTTTTTCTTCAAAAATTCATGTTAACATTTTTACTTGTGGTAGTTGTAGCCATGTTTTAATAATGTCCTCAATTACCACTGCCCTGCATGTTTTGGGTTTTCCCTGTGCCAACACAACTGATCAAATGAATGGATCACTTCATGTCCTTTGCATTAAGGTCTGCCCAAGTCTGTGAATGATGCATGATGACAGGGGTCAGGTGTGTTGGAGCAGGGGAGCATCTAAAACATGCAGGCCAGTGAGGACCAGGATTAAAACATATTGTTTTAAGCAAAGACAATTTACATGCTCGTTCTATAGATTCAGAATGAATTCAGGAAAATGTAGTTATAACTTTAGTAATGGGGGGAGCCTGTGCCCAAATAAGGCTTAATATCTGACTACACCTCCTTGTAAATAGATGTGTTTTTGAGAGAACAAATTGGGTATTGCAGACATAGATTGCAGCTGGGATGGATGTCAGATATATTCATAATTTCCTTCACATTAAAAAAAGGGAAAATTAAGAAATGTACAAAATGTAGAGATGTGACTGGAGCACGTTCTTGTCATGACACGCGCTGCAGCTCGGACCTGTAGCAACTAGCTGGCGCAGCAGTCCAGTGTTGAGTCAACGTTACATCTGGGAGGCTGAAGCAGCTGCATCTCTGCTGAGGCGACACGGAGGAGATGACATAGCGGCAGGGATCACCTGACGTTAGAGTTACATCTGGATCAGACTTCGCCTTTGTCTTTTCGTCGGTTTAGATTATTTTAGTTAGAAAGCGCTGCTTGCTTGAGCTGACTGGATCCTAACCCAGTCACCAATGCGCTCAGAGAGCTGCCCTCGAACAGATTTAGATCCAAGTTGCTGCAAGCTAGCGTTAGCTCGCTGCCGCTACCCTCCAAGCACTGAAGTGGCCACATAAACATGCGGATCATCGAGCCTGAGACTCCTGGGACATCTTTAAACGCTTCCTGCAGGACACGGCTTTCGACTGACCGCTGACCGGACTCTGCAGAGCCGCTGTGTAAAGGATGCATTTCTATTACACACATGTGTCAACTCCAGTCTGTTAGCCGTGCTTAGCCGTTACGAGATTGGCTATGTGAGCTGCTAACGCTAAGTGCTACAAACAAATAACATGCTTAACAAAATCAGTTTAACGTCAGAATTTTGTCTTCATGAATTATACGCAAAACGGGGAGAGTGAAACACTGTGCTTTAGTCATGCGCTTCCCCCTTTTGGTATCGGCATCTCGTTACTAGTAGTTATTCTTTATAAAACAGTAGCTAATTAAGCACCCGACCCATTGCCGAAGCTACGTCTTTTTTGGCTGATGCTAACGTATTGTTAGCAGGGGAGTCAACAGTGCAGACAGTCGGTCGTGTCTGCTAAAACGAGAGATGACATTCAATATTGGTTATGTCCTTCGAATGACAGAGCCAGTCACTGGTTTACAGCCTGGCCCAGTGTTTCTTTCAAACACTCTCGCATCAAAATGACAATGCCCTTTAATGCGCGCTCACTTACGCCTAGCTGTTTGATGCTAGTTAGCTCAGCTAGCTGATGTATTTAATAGAAACCCTGCTATATATATCTGAAGTTAGAGCTAGTTCAGTACCCGGCGTGTTTGACATGTGTGCTGTGAGCGTAATTTACTTAAGTTGCGCAACCTATCATTAAAATTAAACGTTAACAATTTGGCGGAATGGTGTCAGCGTTACTATTATGTCAGCGTGTAGCTGTTCTCGTTAGCCTGTTTTGTAACAAGTATCCCTTTTCCTGGACAGGTGACTCTAGCTGATGTTACCAAGAACATTAAGCTCCAACTCCCTGTTCTATGTCGATATTTTCGACGTTCACGATTTTAAAATAGCGCATTGCGTATTTTGCTAATGGACTTGAACTTTGAATGAGTCAGCTAGTCTAATGTAAGCAAACTGCGAAATCGCATGGTAGTACCGCATGGTTGTCCTAGGAAAAAAATGGAAAGGCATAATCACTTGTAGTGTCATCAGATGGATGGGGCAGGGTAATGCATCTTTACCTCAGCACCAAGCAAACACTGTGCATTCAGAAAGTTTAAAAGCTTTTCAACTTTCAGATTGAACATTATATGTTTTATTTTTTTGGAGAGACAAAAACTTAAAAAATGTATCATTCAGGCTCCTTGCTGCTGCATTACTTTCATGAACCCGGTGTGTTGCGTTTGACGTCGCTTTGTCTTTTTGCACATGCTGAGCACTTCAAAGCAGTTGCCAGTTCTCACGGGAGTCTGACTTATCAGATTTTTAAGATCTCTGGTTGTGTGGTGAACAACCATACACAAATTTGAATCCTTTTTTATTATTATTATTTTGGGAGGGGTGGGGGGGGAAACGCACAATTGAGCATCAAGACCTGCAGTGTGGACGCAGCCTTGAATTACTTGGAAATGATTAGGAGAGGGCACTCAGGTTAGTGCAGTGTCTCACAGTTGGTGGTATATGTCAGACTGAAAGCTAAGCAATGAGATTGAGAGAATTGTCTGCTTAGCCACAAGACAGGATTATGTGATCTAAGGAAGGATAAGAAAGTTTTTCAAGTATTGAAAGTGCCAAAGAGTCTAAGAGTCTGTCATTCTCAAATTAAGTTTAAAACCAACGATCTTTCTAAATCTGACTGCCTAGGCAACTCGGAGATCAGGAAAGCAAGGCTTTGGCCAGATTGGCATCCAGGAACCCTCTATAAATTAGATACAGAGTTTGTTTCTGACCTTAAAATACAACCATCATTACAGTGTTTCACCAGTCAGGCGTTTATGGCGTTTATTTCCAGACAAAGAAAGAGACACATGAGAGGCAGATGCATGTTTTCTAAAAGGCAGCTGAAAGGTTCTATGAACATATTTAAAGAAAACTACTTAGTCAAAATATTGAAGGCATGTTTTGAAGAAACCAGCCTCTGACTTCATTGATACTATCTTTACTGTCTAACATGGTGAGGACACCATCATTCTGTGATTATATTTTTCTATAACAAGATAACAAGGCCTGTGAGACTAGTTATGAAAGAAGAGACACATGGATGTAAGAAAGTGGACTAGTTCTGAGTGAAAACATTTTTCCAGAGTTCTTGGACAGTTAGATTGAATTGAAGGTTTACAAGTCAATGTCAAGTCAATAACTCCAAGCATAGCAGCCACAAAACAAACGAGTGGCTTTAAAGAGTTTGGACTTGAACCTGGAAAAGGGCCTGTGGCCAGACCTCAAATGGCTGTCCACTGATGCATGGAGTCTTCTTGTTTCAGTCCAGTAAACAATGTCTTTTCATTTAAATGTAAACATGTTTTTCACATGTGCCTGAAATCCCCTTCAGACAGGCAGGCCAGTGGTTTCAGGTATTATTTTATCCAGGCAGTATTCATTCTTCAACCACTATTCTGGTGCACCTCAACAGTGACACCAGAATAATGTATGGCCATGTATGTTGGACTTTGATAGTGCATTTTTTTTGTTATCTTCATGAGCACAGCCCAGTGTTTACAGAAGGGAGTCGGCCGTGGTGAGATGAATGTGAGCTCTCATTCACTCTGTAATGATTTGTGTTTTTCAGAGAGGACAGAGAGCGACTGATCTCAAGGACCAGATTGCCTGCTGAACTTTTTGCCTCTCAGTCAGATCGCCAGGGACCATGCTGACCATCTTGGCTGCAGGGTCTGTATTCTTTCCAGGCCTTTTCCTTCTGTCCAAACAATGCCTGAAGTCCATCCCATCACTGAGGTGGAGCGAAGGAGATGCAGTCATTGTATCAGCCAGGTTAGGCTTTTCATTTTGTTTGTTGCTATCATTCTTCACCCCTGCACTGTTTAACTTGAATGGTAACTGCGTGCTCCCTGAAAAATGTTTTGAGTGTCGTACAAGTTGTTCATGAAATTTACCCCATAGTTGTGGCTGTAGTTGTGTTATTTTAAGCAAACACGTTTAACTCTGCTGTGCATGACTTGTTCTTCCACCTGATTTGTTGTATTTTGCAATTCCCTTTTTTAGGTTGGTGTCATCAGTTCAGGCAGTCATGGCTTCTTCAGCTGGCTATATCATTGCTTCTTCCTGTAAGGACATCATTGAGGACCAGTAAGTCATTCTGTTCATTTAACAAGCCCAACTCCTTATTTTTGGTGTCAAGCAAGTCACCTGATGTGAATTGTAATGTCCAGGTTTTAAAAAGTATAATTTAAATCCCCTCTGACGTTTGGATTGCTTGTCATGCATCATCTGAATATAAAGGTGAACCCAAAGGTAAAAATGAAATTGTGACTTTGTCTTTTAAAAGCCAACTTCTGTTTCTTTCTTTCTTTACAGGCACTGGCTTACAAGCACATACATCATGTTTGCTGTTCCCTACTTCGTGTATGACATCTACGCAATGTTCATGTGCTATTGGTACAAGCTGCGGGTCAAAGGGCATGAGGAGGCCTCAGCGGCACCCCAGCACATGAGCTCAGCGCTGACCAGCTACTTGCGTCGCGAGTTCCTCATGGTGCTGCACCATGTTGTCATGGTCACCGTCTGCTTCCCCGTCTCTGTGGTAACTGTCTCATACTGCCCTTTCTGTTGAGTTTAGATGTGAGTGAATCAACGTTATTGGACTGAAATTTATATCTGCAGTTCCTTTTTTTTTTTATAAATAGTTTAATAATTGCAGGTGTGTTAAACTGTCCACAAAGGAAAAAAGCTGTAAGTGAACTCATGACAAATTAACCCCTGTTTCTCTCAACAGTTCTGGCGACAAGGAAAGGGAGATTATTTCCAGGGTATAATGTTCATGGCTGAGCTCAGTACTCCATCAGTCTGCTTAGGAAAAATACTCATCCAGGTAAGTGTCTTGATTCAGCCTGAGAGAACGTTTCAGTGCATTATTGCATGCCCATGCTTCTTACTAAAGTTCTTCTGCACTCTCCAATTTTCTTTTTCACTCTTAATACACTGGAGTGTGTGTTTCCGGTCATTCCCATCAGGCAACTTGTTCATGTCCACGGGTTCCTGTCAGTTGTTTTACGTGAACAGCAGTGTCAAACATCACTCTTTAATTGGTAACACAGTTTGAATATACTTTGTAGGAATTGTGTTCCCACTGTATTTGTTTTAGGTTTGTGTAGACGTGTGTGGAGTGATTTAGCGCCTTGATAAAATTTGCCTTTTACTGGTTGCTGTTTGTGCTGAACTGATGCAGCTGTTTGCTTCTGAATGTAGTCTCCAGTATGAACACTGGAGGTTCAGCAGATACAATATCAGCTTGTACTTCTACCCTCTATCACTTACCACCCTGCCCTACCTCAGCAGTGCATGTGGCCTTTTGATAAAAAACAAAAGCTGTAGTCTGGTAGAACTCCTCTTTTATAAACGGAAAAACAATAACATGTAACAGAGTATTTATTGAGGACATGCCTTATCATCTAGGGATTTAAGATTGGTGAATGGGCCAGAGGAAAGTATCTTGACAAAAATCTGTGTATTCTTGTGCTTAGTGTTTTGTCACTGGTGCAAGTTGACTTTTCAAAATGTGTAAGATTGAAGCAAATGAGAATATATTAAAAAATATTAATAATGATAAAGACTGTTGCAGTGGCAATGACGTGCTGCCTCTTCTAGAAATCATCCAGTGTCCCAACAGCAATATGGTTCATTGTGCTGTCTTGTTCAGTCCATGAAGACGGTATTAACACATGCAGCAGTGCTAGAATGACATTAGTAAGGAATATTAACATTCTCGGCTTTCACCAAACTGTACTGCTTGCTTTTCTTTCTCCCTCTCTCTGTTTTCCCACTCTCAGTACAAACAGCAACACACTCTGCTGCACAAAGTGAATGGAGCTCTTATGCTGATCACTTTTTTCATCTTTCGAGTCCTACTCTTCCCTTACCTCTACTACGTCTATGGAAGGTATGTCTTTCTTTCCGTCGCTGTTCTGCTGTCTCGCTGAACTTACACAGCAACCTGATGTGTATTTTGCTCATGAAGCACAACACCATGTTTCAAGTTGCTGAAATCGCATCCTTTTGCTTTCAGGTATGCGTCCATCCCCTTCCATATGGTTCCCCTGTCAGTGCCGTGGCACTGTAATCTTGGTGCTGCTCTGCTCATGGCACCCCAGCTCTACTGGTTCTCCCTAATATGCAGGGGCGCCCTACGGCTATTCAAGGGCACCTCCCGCTCTCAGAGACCACGTGCGACCACATCCCCTGCTAAGGAACTCCAGACGGATGGCAACACACTGCCACAGCCTGCTAACGGCTACAACACGCGCTCCACAGAGCCTGAGCTGGCCACTCACTGAGGGGAGTGGAGGGGGAGGGAGGGAGGGTGGGGTTGGGAAGAAAAGAAGGCGAATGTACCAATGAGTTTGTTAAGTGAAAGAAAAATTAGGTTAAAAGGAAGACTTGAAACAAGTCAAGATTATGGTTTCAAATCATGCTGAAGTGTTTGCAGCCAGCAGACAGTCATATGATTTTGTGGCTAGCCTCAAATACTTCAGCTTGTTTGTTTTTAGGAAAGAAAAGGAGTGTTTGGGCGCTCAGTATTCAAGATGTCATCAGGCACTGTGACAGCTAGTAACATGCACTGACCTGAGAGGAACTTGCCTGGATGTATAGCAAGCATAGGTGGCTATTTCCCTCATGTAGATCAAATACAGTCCTCTCTGCCTCACAGTATAGGAAGAGCAGGAACATAGGAATGTATTATATTGTATGTTAGTATGTTTGCTGTAGATGGAAGGCCTATTCAGTTTAGTAATGAAGAAGACCTTCAAAAAAGGAAAAAAACAAAAAAAAAAACACCCTCCCGGCTAAGCAGTATTTTGACTTGTTAGTGTTTATCTGTATCCTCAATGTAGTCACTGTCACTCTAACAAAATGTAACCAACCTGCAGACTGACTCATCTTTAGAAGGGAGACAATGTCGTTATACTGTATTCTGCTGCCTTATCCTTTTTCCTCATTCTCTGTAGTTTCTTTAGATTTTTGTTTGTTTTTATCCTTAAAGAAGGAAGAAGAGGCTTTCCTTAGATAGGAAAATGTGAAAGGTTGTATATACAGGATGTTTAATTATCTTTTACATGTCAGTATTATGTCACTCATAACTTCATTATTTTTTTAGTTTTGATCGACTTTGTATTAGGGCCATTGTAGATTTACCAAACAATGAGGAGAAATGTCACTGAGCCCCTTTTAGGAAACTCATAAATTTAAAAGACACAAAAAAAAAAAAAAAAAACCTAAACTAAAAACCTGACCTAATCTAAATTTGTATAAATTGTAATTTTTTTGTTTTTATTTTTCTCTGGGCTAAAAGTCACAAATTGAAGAGGGAGACATTTATTTATTTATTTAATAAATTTTTATAAAGAAGCAGCGTTACTAATCTTGGTGAGGTTGCATAATAGGACATGGCTGGCTAACGTTTAATCCCTGTTTATACATGAGGGAAGAAGTACAACAGTATTATATGTTGTATTATACCTTGTTTTACAACAAATCCCATCACCTTTGCTCATCCCAGTAATGTTATAGTGAATCTTGCCTAAAAAAAAACAAACAAAAGAAAATAGTATTAGTTTATTCAGTGGATGTATTATATATGCCATGTTACTGCTTCTTTACTGCAATAAGGATGGTCCAGTCTTGCAAAATAAAACAGTGTCTCCTTATCCGCATAAATTAAATCCAAGAATTGTGCTCTTTGTCCCTAAACTTGGAAAAAGTTTTTTTTTTTCTCATAGATGTATGTCTTTAAATTCCTTTAATCTCGGAAATTCTTCTAAGCTGTATCTCATATTCCCCCCTCCCCCATCTGGCTGAGACAGTAATATTCCCCCTCTTCTAAAGCTACAATGGGCCTAGTACCATGTCATTCATCAGATTATAGAGGCATTCTGAACAATGACAGTTATGCTTAAAGACAAACAAAAAAAATCTGTTTTACAGCTTAGTTTCTAAAAACCATCTCTAAAAGTTATAGCAGTGGTTTCTTGTTTCTGTGTAGATACTTCATTCCGTTAATTGTTACCACATTTTTCATTTTGCATTCAATGAACTGCTGCACAAAGGTACTCTTTTCAAACTTAATTGTCTTGTTTTTAGCTTGGTGCTGGATCTACATCTCAGAATATCCATTTGCTTGACGGGAATATTTCACAAAGGGATCTATGAGATTTGAGTACTTCAGCTTTGTTAGGGGACCTGTGATGGTGATGTCCATCGGGAAGCAAAGTGGAAAACTGTCTTGCAGGGAAGCACTCCGGTTTGACTGACAAGCAGCGCATTTGTCCAACTTATTTTATTTCTTCTTTGTTTTATTTTTAACTGTGAAGTCCATGACTTTAGCTGTGTTATGTATGAAATGCCCCCATTGTTGAGCTGTTTAATTGAGCCTCTGGTTCCATGAACCTTCGAACAGACGGGCTCATGTTATCATTTTATGTTTGTTTGATGCAGCTACAGTATTCTGAAAAAATAGGTCAAGGAAGAAAAAAAAAAACAAAAACAAAATCTTAAATGCAGCTCAAAAACCAAGACAGGGTAGTGAGTGCCAAAGCATCTGGCGATCTGTGGGCATGTCAAAGATGGAATATTAATTCCCTTGGTCCATAAATTCACAAGGTACTGCTTCTTGACAATACTGAGACATTCTAACTGATGTACTGTATATTCCACAAAATGCTTGTTATTTATTTGTAAGTATTTATTTATTTATTTGGTTTGTGGTTTTGAAAGCATATTTATGCATACATATTATACTCTATGCTTCTGGGCCTTATGTGAAGGCTATATTGTTACTCGAACTTAGCTAAAATATACTTCTCTGTCCTGACCCTGTCCCGAGTATTGTTTTTCTTTTTTACTCTATTTTACTAACAGCTTTGTTGAACTTTGTTGTTATTTTCCCTAGACCAGTTTTGAAAGTTAATGTAGACCAAGACTGAAAAACAAAAAGAGCCAGTAGAGGGCAGCAGACTCAACGATTTTAATTTATTAATCCACATGTGAACATCTGGAAGTAGCCTGATGTCCAATGACACTTGAGGAGTGTAAAAAAACTTTGACAGTAGTAGAAATTTTATTAATTTATTAATTTCAATACCACAACAGCACACTTTACTTTACCTGAAACTTTATTCATTTGTCTTCTGACATTTCCTGATTCTAGCATGTTTTCGTCAGTGTGTTGGTTCATTTATGAAAGTCATAAGAATGACATGGAGACTGCCACAATTAATAATTGTAGTTTCTGTTGTCACAAGTTTAATTTATGTAATGAATGTGTGTTTAAAGGGCAGACAAAGCCCTGAATTAAGTTTATTCACATCTAAGTCTTCATATGTCTTTAAATTCTCTTTTTCAGAGAACTGAGTAACTGACAATTTCCTTTAACACTATTTTATGGTGGGTGGGCTTCTCCATTATTTCTCAGTAGATTAATCAGGTTTGACGTTCAAAAGAAGGGAGGACTCGATGTAATTTCAACAGGCAGTCAGGATATGTGGCTTGCAGTGGCTCTGGATCACATGTGTTTATTAATAATGCAACAGAAGACTGAATCCACCAGATTAATTTTAAAATTTATGAAGATATTCTACCTGCTGACGGTCACCCAAATGTAGATAAATGAATTCATAGTTTAGCTGAACAGTGGGCCAAAATGGACTCCACCAACCCTGAAGTTTCTGAAGGTCAAAAAAAAAAAGGGCGGGAGTTCCCAGCAAGTCATCATCAAATCTGAAACAGACTGAACTGAATTTCTCTTACTGAAAAAAGTGAGAAGTATTTAGCAAACAAATATAGACTTATTAAATGTATTAATTTATTATTATAAACTTATAATAGAATTATTAAACATCTATAGATGTATTAAAGGCTAGACAAAGAATCACAAAGAAGGCAACCCATACTTTATTATGTCCTTGTGTTCCAGTTTTCTGGCAGCCATTGTCTGCAAAGGATTATCAATATATTGATGAACCTTCTATGTCATCCATTATCCATACCTGTTTAGTCCTACACAGGGTCACGGGGATCTGCTGGAGCCCATCCCAGCTCTCTTCGGGTGAAAGGCAGGGACCTTCTATCAATGTTTATGTACTTTGCCAAATGAAAATCACCATCTCCAGAAAAGGTAGTTTCATAAAAGGGAACACAAACATATATCTGTAGTACATGTATGTTTTGAACCGTTACTTAATAACAAGTACAAAGGGAATGATTTTCACTGAGCAGATTTATTTAGAAAACGTAAACAAATCTTGGTTGTTTGGGACATAAAACCTTTCCCAAACGTCTTTTTGTCCATCAGAGATGAACTTGTGTTTCTGAGAAACATAAGTTCTGTTTAAATGACACTGGCGTTCTAAAGCATTCCCAAGCTCATGTAGCCGTATTAATCACAGCGGTTAGAAGGTTTCTCATGCATCGCTGCCTGAAGGCTTGAAGGTCAATTGTATCCAGCAGTGATTTATGGTGTTTAACCAAAATTGCACCAGATCCTAAATCTTTTACAGTATTATGCACTGTAAATATTGAAAGACCTGAATGATTTGCAATTTGGCACTGAGACTTTTGTTTTGCTTTATTCTCTATGAATTATTGATTCTCTGATTTTTGTTTATTGATTTTCTCTAATCACAAGGTGATGAGCTATGACCCATTCTTACTTGGGAAGACTAAGGCCTTTTAAAAAAAAAATAGAAGTAAGTGGGAGAACTGGAAACCAGGCACATGTCTGCTGTGACCTGCCTTTGCCGTGGTGGCCTATTGCATTATGGGATAAAGCATGTGATATAGACAGGTGAGTTGCAACTATATTATTTTGTGGAAGTAGCTCACCAAAGTATTTCTCTCACGCTTTACACTGTGCAGTTGTTTGGATCCTGCACACTATATTTTGGATAAATCAGTACGTACTGGTAAGTTTATGTGCAGTTTTGAAAACAGACGGGATCTTTAGTGGATGCAGTTTTTATAACTAATGCCGACACTCTCACCTTTCAACAGTTAATCTGCTGATACTAAAATCCTCCAGAACAGAGTTGGGTTTTTTGAGTGGTGCTGGCATCAAATTCTACTTTTTTTATGTTCTGTAAACAAAGCAGTTGTTTATGGAGACAGGAAATCATTTTTTTGACAAGTAAAAAAACTTGTCCCATTTTAAGGAAATATAATCTCTGTAGTCTCCTAAAAACAGGGTTCTACAAATACTAAAGCTGCATCTTGTGAAGTTTTCTTCCCACTTAGAAATAAAATCAAATCCAAGTTAAGTTGACTATACAACTGCAACTTCTATGTGTCTCGATGTGACTGGTATTTGCTACTTAATTCAAACATGGTTATCGCCCCCCTGCAGACTCATCACATACCAATTACAATAAATCAATTAACATTTCTCCAAGGTTAAAATATTTATTGCCGTTATACAAAACACACAAAACATACAAAACTGGTTACATTAAAAAAATTCAAGTTTTGTGAAAGCCTTGAGAAGCTTTCTGCCTCATTTGCCTCTGGGCAAGTCCTCATCACTAAATACTTTAGTATCTCCTCTGCCTTGGGGAGAAGATAGTGTTTGGGTTGCTGTCTCTTTCCCTCTCCTTCTTCCCGCTCCTTCTGGCTGTTTGGAGAAAGAGCCTCCTCCAGCTTCTTGTCACTCTTGAAGAGATCCCGCCCTGTGCGCATAATGTGTTCCTCAATTTTGCGGTGACGCTTCATGTCAGACAATACTTTGTCCAGACGTGCTTCCCTTTTTACAGAGGAGCGGGCTGAAGATCCTGGGAGACAAACAAAAACATTCATTTTAGTCATCATCACAAACAACTTGACAGCCAAGAGATAAGAACAGACAGAAAGCTGTTAATTGCCCACCTGGAGTTCTGCGTCTGTTGATGAAGGCATTTTTCGGAGTCGCTTGCATTTGTTCCTCATCAAAGTCAAACTCAGTGGGTGTTGGAGGCCTGAAAAATAAACATATGACAAATTCTTTTTCTCCACCAGAGCAAGTCTAAATAATACATAAAATGCCTAGGAGGAAGAGAGACACTGACTTGCGTTCTCTCTCCTGCCTCTCCCTCTCCTTCGCTGCCTCCTCCTCTTCATCCCTCTCGGGTGAAGGGGTGTGTTCAGGTGTAGGGGGCCTTCTTGGGAGGGGAATAAAATTCAGTTTCAACATCTCCCCTTTAGCCAGGAGCTCATAGAGTCTTTTGATCTCAGAAGGAGGAGGCATCCAGTTTTGGGGGTCTTCCATTTCCTCATCGCTGTATGGAAGCTCCCATTCGCCATCCACGTCTTTATCGTCCACTCCTGCGTCTGCCTGAGTTTCATCCACCTTTGTGTCTCCTTCCACTTCATCACTGTTCCCCTCTGAGAATGTGAGAAAAATGAAGATTGCCTATTTTTGAATTGCTTTTCAATGGTCGGCCTTAGTTAAAATAATGATGTTTTGTGTTATTACGGACTTCACACATAAACACGAGTTGATCTGATTAGATTGTTGTCTTCATTAACTTTAAATAACAAACAAAAACTTTTTCTTCTCAGCTAGTAGTCTACGTCTCTAAAAGGAGTCACCTGTTTCATCTCTGGCTGCTGTGTCGTCATCTGCGGCAGCTGTCTTCTCCGTGTCCCGTTGCTCCGTGACGCCTTCTTCTTCTTTGCCTGCTGCAGTTTTTTCAGAGTCCTCCACTCCCAGAGCCTCTATGCCCTCTCTCAGTGAAGAGTCTGTGGCTTCAGCCTGCATCCTTCGAGTTGCTGGTGGACTGTGCAGCCACAGATCTACTAACACAAGTACAGTTGAGGAAAATTCTTATGTCACCGCAGCCGTATCCAAGTGGATACGAGATACAAAAGAGGACCTTGTGAAATTGGCAAGAATAACATTTCACAAATAACAAGCAGTTAAACTACAGCTGCTAAGTCATTAACAGCTTGTGGGAAACAGTTTTGCCATCACTAGACTTTGCAAGCTAGCTTACATCAGGCCTAACCGCCAAATTATTTCTAAACACCGGCTGGTTAATAAACATACATGCTAAATTGGTATTACCTGTTTTTCCTGGATCAGTGTTGCTGCGGTCGAATGTCTGGGGAAATTATTTTCCAAGCGTTGCAATCACGTAAGTATAATAAACCATTATGCAGGGACGTAAACATAGCGCCATTTTGGCTGGAGGGACAGTTGTGACGACCTGCCGCTTGATCCGCAAGGACTTTACAGTCCCGCTGATGAAAAAGTATGTGGATGTTTGATGCACTGCAAGCGTAGCCATGAGCTGTTCAGGTGATTGTAGTTGAGATCTACGCCTTGCAACACAACTTCCTGCGTGGTGCGCAGTCGCGTAAGAGACGCGGGTAATATAAGGTATAATAAGTCAGTATCGTTTTGTTTTTCTTTTCCACGCCACTAATATCTTTGTAATGTTTGTAAAACATTTTATGGCACAAATTTACAATTATATTTGTTGCTTACATAATTTTTGTTAATGTAGCGCAAGACGTCATTTCGGCGCCACTGTGTGATTGGTTAAACATCGTTTCCGGTCGCAGTGCCCTTTATTTGAAAAGTGTTCCGTTAAAAAGTTAAGTTCCGGACCGCCATTGTTAAAAGGAGGCGACTGCAATGTTATTAAAAGCGGTGTTTTGATAATAACAAAGGTTTGGCTTAAGAAGTTCTTTATTAAAACAGGTAAGTAAGTAAAATATTTAAAAACGAAGTAGATAGTCATTGCTAGACTAGTGAAATTGGTTTGATAAAAAAAATAATGTCAGCGTCTTCTGATGTTGTTTTATTAGTTGATTAAAGTCATCGCAGGTTAGATCATGTATAGCAATACCTAATTTAAAGGACATTTAGAAATTGTTAAAACGGAGCAAGTTTGTCATTATGCACACTTTAGCTGCCTCCATCTAAACGTATGTAGCACATATCAGGCTAATTTGGGAATTGTCCCCCCTTGTAAGAGGTGGGATATGGCCCAGCGTGTGAATGGTAACAGATGGGGGAAACAAGAAGACTTCCAGGGTTCGGGTCGCGGTTCGGCTGCGACCGTGTACGGACGAAGAAGATGGGAAAAGGCGAGGGACCGTGCGTAAGAGGCTTGGACTCCCAGAACCTGGAAATAATCAACTGGAGGAATGCAACAGAAACCGTTAAATACCAGTTAGTCGCACGAACTTCATTACCAAGAGGAACTATTTGCATCCAGGGTTGCACACTAAATGTGTTTTGGTGATGTTTCAGCTTTGATGTTTTCCATGGAGAGCAAACAACACAGCAAGAAGTTTTCCTGTCATCAGTGAAGCCCATTCTACCTCACATCCTGGTTGGACAAAATGCCAGTGTGTTTGCTTATGGGCCAACGGGGGCTGGTATGTTTAAAAAAAAAAAAACATTTGGAGTTTGATTGATCACAAGGCCAAACATTGGTTTCTTGATATAATTAGTTCTAATTGTGTAGAAGTTGATCAGTTCACCAAAATTATTTTTCTGTCACTTCATATAACTACTTTCATAGGTAAGACCCACACGATGTTGGGTTCCTTCGAAGCAGCCAGGCGTGATCCCCCGAGCTATTCGTGAAGTCTTTAATCTGGTTAATGCCAAAGATGAGGATGAAGGATGGGACTACAGCATTAGCATGTCATATTTGGAAATTTACAATGAGAAGGTATTTATGGTTTGCTGCATCTCTATGTTCCCCCACCTTTATGGACATGCCCCCCCCCCCCCCCCCCCCCCCCCCCCCCCCCCCCCCCCCCCCCCCCCCCCCCCCCCCCCCCCCCCCCCGCCTGCCCCCAATAAATTGGCACTTGCATACTGACATTCTATAACATTTACAGAAAGGTAGTCCACTCTTAAATACTGGACCAAACAAGGCTGAAAAATTCACTTGCCCTTACCTACATAAAACCATGAATTCCAGAAACGACAGAGTGACTTCATGTTGTCAGTGTGATGGTTTACCTAACCTGTTACATACTGTGCACTAGTCAAGCCAAAGCAACAAAAAAAAAAATGTTTGGTTGGTGGAACTTCTTCCTTAAGCATTGTAATTTGCTTGTAGCCTGACTTGAATGAATGCAGGTCGAAGCGTATATGTGCTAATTCAACTGCTTCCTCAGTTATTCTAAAATTGGATTGTGATGTAGCACCTGATTTAGTTTTTAAGACTTGGAAGTTCCTTTCTGTAACTCCCAGATTCAACCTTGTCAGACTATTTAGAGCGAGTGAGGAAATATCCATGCAGATAAATGTGTCCGCTCTGTTTTCTTTTGCATCCGTGATGTTGTTGTGCCTGTAAGACATGAACATTGGTAGAAATTCTCTTACGCACTCGATTATGGAATAGGTGGATGTCCCTTGCATGCACAAGCCGTCTCCCCCCCTTTTCACCCTTTTTTTTCCCTATACTCTGGGAGGGGGAAAAGGGGATTTTCTAAATTTTTGCCTTTCGGAAAGTGGGCTCTCAATTTTTGACTCTGGTTTTAAATTTGATAAACGGATAGGCTCAGTGATTAAAACCAGCTTTTTTCATCTTCAGCTCTTAAGTAAGGTGAAGGCCTACATCCTACTAAAGACTTTGAGAGAGAGTTGTTTGTGCTTTCATTACCTGTTTGCTTGATTATTGTAACTCAGTTGCTGCTCCATCACTTGCAAACTATCACTTGCACCTCACCTTCTAACAGGGAAGAAACGATGCGACCACATCACTCCTGTGCTGGTTTCCCTTCACTGGTTTCCTGTCCAGTTCAGGATCCAGGTTTAAGATTTTATTGTTTGTTTTTAAGACTCTTAACAGTATGGCACCTCCTTATTTGTCTTCTCTTGACAGTTCTGAAGTCTAAATTAAAAAGCAGAGATGATGGAGCCTCTGCCTTTTAATATAAGATCAGCCCAGACCACTCATCATTTTAATTCATTGTTAAAAACACACCTTTTCTCAGAGGCATTTGCTCCATCTTGAGCACAATACCTCGGCTTTGTGTGTGTGTGTGTGAGTGCGTTTCATATTAATACTTTTTTTTATTATTATTATTTTTACGATTCTTCTTAATATTGTGGCTTTGCTATGTTTTCATTATTTTTTTTATCTTGTTTTATTAGATATCCTTGCTTATTTTTAGGGATTTTTAATTGTTTAAGCTTGTGCAGCACTTTGGTCAACTGATGTTATTTTAAATGTGCATCAGAAATAAACTTGACTATTCATAGAAGACAGTTTTATGGGTTCATGTCATGTCTTGAACTGGTTTTGTTTGGTGCTGAGCCAGTTCTGATCATAGCTGAACAAGCAGGTGAGGATAGATGGTCAAAATTGCGTTATAATGCCAACCATTGCATATAGGCCTGATTTTAAACTATAGGCTTCTCTATTGATTCATCTTCTGTGTTTTGAGAGGCAAATGTGTAGAATCAAATGTTATGGGTAACTACAACACATTTGGGTGCTTTGCCTTTTCACAATATCACAGCCGTTTATTAGGTGAAGAAAAGCCATTGGATTTAAAGGCTGATCAACACAATTTTCGACTTGTTTGAGTGTTGCTTTGTAACTATTTGGTACCCTAATCATAATTCGTCCTTAGGTAAGCTATTATGCATTGTTGAGTCATGGTCACCAGTGTTTATATAATAAGAGTCATGCATTACGATGGAGGCATCTCCACTGAGTCTGCCTTCATCAAAATGAATGAATGACGCTAACAAGCTGCTGGTGGCATTGTATCCCAGTATCTGAAATTACCTTGTTGAATCTCCAGGTGATGTATGTCAGACAATGCCCTTTGAATCTAGCATCACATTTGACACTGACTTTTAACTCCAGAAGTGAATATTTTCTTGACTTGTAATGAAAGGATTACCACAAATGAAGCAACAGCTGGCTGATCTCACAGTTTGCCATTTCCCCAATCTGTGGATTGCCTGAAGCCAGAAATCTGTCGTTCTCATTTCAGGGAAATAAACAAAAACACGAAGTGGGATTTTTTTTTTCTTTTTATATTAATATTTCATAGGTGAAATGCTTCACAGCAGCTTTTAGGCATGAAGTTGTTTCCAACTTGCTTCCACTAATTATACAGCATTTTTGCTTTCAGCCAAAAGGGGTGAAGGGGGGGAGAAGAGGGACATGATGTACATCCGGAGTTCCAGAAAAGATGGGACATTTATACAAAAAAACATTTTTGAATAAAATGAAAACTAAAAGACTTTCCAGTCATATGAGCCAATATGTTATTCACAACTGAACATAGATAACAAATGTTTAAACTGAGAAATTTAACACTTTTATCCACTAAATGCACTCATTTCTAATTTGACGCCCGCCACAGGTCTCAAAATAGTTGGCACAGGGGCAAAAATGGCAGAAAAAGCACGAACATTTTAAAAGGATTCAGCTGAGAGAACATTCAGCAACTAATGAAGTTAATTGATACCAGGACTGTAACACGATTAGCTATAAAGGAGATGTCTTGGAGAGGAAGAGGCTCTCCAATCTGTGAAAGAGTGCATAAAAGATTGTGGGATACTTTTAAAACGATGTTCCTCAACATCAAATTGCAGAGGCTTTGCAAATCTCATCTAGAGTGCATGACATCATCAAAAGATTCAGAGAAACTGGAGACATCTCTGTGGTCCAAGACCTTTATTGGATGCTTGTTGTCTTCAGGCCTTCAGACAATACTGCATCACTCATCAGCATGATTGTGTCAATGACATTACTAAATGGGCCCAGGAATACTTCCAGAAACTACTGTCGATAAATGCAGTCCGCTGTGCCATCTGCCGATGCCAACTAAAGCTCTTGTCATGCAAAAAGGAAGACATATTTGAACATGGTCCAGAAGAGCCGTTGTGTCCTGTGGACCAAAACTAAATTATTCAACACCATAATCATAGATATGACCCAAACTATTTAGAAAGCTGAAAATCCTGACTTCTTTTTTTTTTTTTAACTATAATATTTGTAATTGATGGTAAACACTTACCTTGTGGTAAATACCTGCAAAAACCTAAATAGGCTGTTTAGTCAGGAGTTAAGTGTTTGTAGCTCAAAGAGCTGTTGTACCTGGCTGATGAATAGAAAACATGGCCTCAACAGGAGAGTTGTCGGTTAATATAATAAAGAAGTTGATACATTTTTTTTTCAAGATAATTCAGCACAGAGTTTTGCAAAAGATGTTGGTTATTCATAGCCAACTTTGTTTGAAATTGGATGAACTATAAACAAATGGGAAGTTGGTCCAAGGGAAATGAACACAAAGGAAGACATCAAGGCATCACAGTCTGGTCACAACAGAAAACTCTAACAGTTTGCCTTGAAATCTGATCCTCTGTGTCAGATTTTTAGGTTAGTGTATCCAAGGTTCTGTAACTTATTTCCACGTTGCACAGAGTTGGAGCTTGAAACCAAGCTTATCCAGTGAAAATTTGCATCTCCATCGAAATGTTATGTGTCATCACTGCTGACTGGGAACTGGAAATACCAGTTATTACTATAGTCCTTTGGCCTGGGCCAGAATGAGAATTGTTGCCAGATGTTTAACGATGAATTGTATACTACACTGAATTTAGTCCGTCCTTACAATTCCTGGGTCATTCCCATTTCCCCAAATCTTTAAACGTTTTTCTTGAATATATTTTCTGATAATATGGAGTCAATTTACATTTCTGATGTCATTGTAGGATATAAACCAGGTATGACTCTGCTGCCTTTAGGGCAGCCAGCTGGCAAAACACTAAGTTAGAATCAGTCATCTCAATTCTTTGGGAAACATCTTGAGGTACCTTTGTGTATAAAATGTGTTATACAAATAAAGCTGTTATTCCTCTTTTAAAATCACGATTCCATGACATTGTGTAAACCAGACTGTCACCACCTCCCTCTTCTGTTCTCTTAGGTTCTCGATCTTCTGTCGCCAAACACCCAGGATTTGCCCATCAGAGAGGACAAGGACAAGAACATTTTTATCCCTGGCATTACCCAGAACAACGATTTCCTCCTTCTCAGATTTTGACAAACACTTTGTTCCTGCTACTCTTAATCGTACGACGGCTTCTACCAAACTAAACCAGCGTTCCAGTCGCAGCCATGCTATTCTGCTTATCAAGGTTTGACACAATTCAATTAGCAACTTATAATGATCATAATAATAATAATCAATTCTCTCTTGCAACACTTGAACTGACAACTCCCTCTGGGCTCTTTGGCACTGCTATGAGAGAGATGCAGTCCATTCTGTCCCTTCTAATTTTATGCTTTTTTTTTTTTTTTTTTTAAACATTCTGTTATGCACTTTTTCTTTTTAAGTGCAGTGTATTACAAGTTTTAACACTTTTTTTTGCCTCTTGCTGTCTTACTTTTCCTCATTTAACCTATATTTATTTCCATTTTTTATTATCTTCCCTTCAAATGATATAGGTTGTACGGACTCGGCGCGCTCTACCCCACCGACAACAGACTGGCAAACTGTATTTGGTAGACTTGGCTGGGTCTGAGGACAATCGCCGTACTGGAAACCAGGGCATTCGTCTGAAGGAGAGTGGCGCCATCAACTTGTCTCTCTTCACACTCAGCAAAGTGGTGGACTCTCTTAATTCTGGCACATCCATCCGTGTGCCATACAGAGACAGTAAACTGACACGTCTGCTGCAGGACTCTCTCGGTGGCTCTGCTCACTCTGTCATGATCACCAACATTGCACCAGAGTACAAATATTATTTTGACACCTTTAGTGCCTTGAACTTTGCAGCCAAATCCAAACTCATTGTGAACAAGCCCTTTACACGTGAAACTGTGACTGTGCCCGTGCTGCCAGGTGAGTGACACTGAGTGAGGAAAAATAATTGCTTGCTTTCTCAAAGCACTTGCAAGTCAAAATGTAATTTAACAGAAAATGATAATTCTCCAACATACTTTGACTCAAAAGCCATTAGGGGGCACCCATGTCACATCGCAAGGATTAATGACTGATTTTTAGCTAATTTTTGAGACATATGGATGTAAATTATAGAATTCTGCATATATTATTTTATATGCTTTTTAAGTTATTGCTTTGTTTTGAAAACATTTTGCTGTTCCTACCCTGGCTTTCATTCAGGTGACTGCCATCTTGACGGATGCTGTTATCTTCCTCTAAGTTGCCAGAGAGTCCCAGACACTTGCTGTTAATTTTCCCTTTGTCTTCATTTCCAGTGAAGCGGGGCAGAGAGGAGCATGAGGCAGGGAACTCTGGCAGCGAGCCAAACAAGAAGAAGCAGAGAGAGGAGAAGAAGCCAGAACAGGATGGTTCCTCACCTTCAGCACATTACCACAGGTTGGACTACACAGATAAAAACCTATTGATTGATTGCCAGAACAGTGACTGCTGAGCGGAAGGAGAATGCTTTTGTCCAGTGTTACCACGTCAAATTAAATTTCTTATGCAGCGTTTCATCCGGATAGTAGCAAGTTAAACGGGCCAAGCCTGACTGCAGAGCGGGCCAATATTTAATTGCTTGTGATGATGGCAGGTTTACACAATGCTCACTGAATCAAGTGCTGCTTTCTTACCATCTGATAACAGGTGCACAAGTCTGCTTGAGCTGGATACATAAGCTTTTTGACTTGATTGTTTCAGAGCCCATGATCATGCTGTCTCCCCTCATTTTTGCCTGCCTCTCTGAATTTCTCTTTTTCAGTTTGTCTGAACCATCAGTGATGGAGAGACTAATAGCGTTTGGAGAAGCTGATGATGAGTTGTCAGGAAAAAGAGAGACTGACTGTACTGAAAGATGTAGCTCAGTCTCGCAAAGAGATCCAGGTGATGACAACTATATACAAAAACCACAGTTTGACCACCTGAGTAGCTGATGACGACACCATGTTGTTTTACATCATATTGGTTTTTGTTTATTCATCAGTTTGTTTGTGAATTAGCAGATGCTGATAACGTCTTCTCTGTTCGCTGATTAGTCATTCTTCATGGATATTTGATAACCATCCTTGAAACCCTTCTTGTTTTTGCAGGAGCTCAAAGAGAAGCAGAGGGAGTTTGAAAGCAAGGCCATGCTTCTGAATCAGCTGGCAGGAGAGAAGTCGAACTCAAAAGAGGAGTCTGCCTTCAAGAACAACATGGCTCCCCTTCAGAGAAAACAGCCAAATTCCACAAAATCCACTAAGAAGCAGGCTGTGGTCCAACCCTTACAAGGTCAGCCAGAAATGACAGAGGAGTCAAAAGATGTCACTCTAATTAATCAGTTTTCTTTATTACCTTGTCAGGAAGTAAGTCTAATGTTGGAATGGAAAGTAATGCAGAAACTTGACCAATATTTATACTATAGATGTGTCAGATACCTGAATAAGAAAATGACATTGACCATTTTCTCCGGTCATTTAATCTTCTACTGTTTATTCCTCCTAAAGAATCATGGCTCCGTAATTCTGTCTTGTTGAATCACAAGAGGTATTGGTGAACTGCAATTTGATACAGTGGCTCAATCTGCAGTACTGGATGAAGTGAATATATCAAATGATGATGAGGAAGAATTATTTTTACATTTCTCAGCAACATGGAGAGCAAGCAAGATAACTCCTCATTTTCCAACTCATACTTTTGACTTAATATTTTATTTTATTTTTTCAACACAAAATATGTAGCAAAGGACTTTTTGGTGTAAACCCCCCACCCAGATCAAAAATGGCTGAATTTAATGTGTGGCGTTAAATGATTGCATTTAACATGTATTGTTTTTTTCCACTTCAGTTTGCCAGCTCCAGCCTCTTCAGCAACTTCCTGTCGTCAAAAAGCCATCTGTCTGTGTCAAGAAGAAAGAGAATCTCACAGACCTGGTTGAGGTCAGCATCCGAGCCTTGACTGCACTTTGTTTAGCTTGACACTTCTGCAGAGTAGCAAGCATCAGATGCAAGCTGATGTAGTGCAGGGTTTTTTTTGACCCAGCAAATACAGCAAAATCTTACATTTGTATTACAATTTTCATTTGACCTTTCTTGAATGGTGAAGATTAATAAGTGTTTAAAAATAAGTTGTCTATGGTAGACATGATCTAATTGTCAGAAGTACTCTCTTCCCACCCACCCACCCATTTAGCCCCCTGATGGTAAAGAGAACATCAAGGAAAAGGAAAACTCCTGGGAGTCACAACTTGACACATTAGTGCTGGAACAGTCCAGGCAGAAAATTCTGCAGATTCTTAACACGGGCTCCCTTAAAGAGTTGAAAGGCCTGCAGCAGATCGGTGACAAGAAGGCAAAGCTTATCCTGGGTTGGAGGGAGATCAGTGGCCATTTCACAAAGGTTAGTGTGTATGATCTCAAGCATAGATCTTTAATAATGCACTTAATAACACTATAGTAGCATCTGATTATTTTTTTTATTTTGTATTTTTTCTCTTATGGGACTTACTGTGTTTATTTGCTGACTGTGATGTGCTGTTTTACAGTTGGAAGATCTTAAAAGAGTTGAGGGTATGACAGAAAAGAGATTTTCTTCTTTCATGAAGGCAAGTACAGCATTCAAAAATATTACTATTTTAGTCTGTTTGTTTTTTTTTAAATCCAGAAATCACATGTAAGAGATGGAGTGAGTGAACACTGCATGTCCATTGTGTTTTACATGTTGCTTGAAGTGACCTCCCATATAAGTCTAATTTATTCAAATAGCCTTAAGTATTAAAGGAAAATTCCACAGTTAAAACAACTGTATGTCCGTTATTAGATTGTAAGGAGTGTAAACTTTTGTTTAGGACCAAGACAAACTGTCCACACCATCACTTAAGTGGAATAGCATCTTTTCAGTCTTGTCTCTGCTTTTTTAGTTCCGTTGCCCCTGAGCAAACATATATTATGTACTAACTTAATATTTTTAAAAAAGCCTCAATGCACATTCTTTTGGTCCTTAATAAAAGTTTAGGCTCAACCTTCTAATAAAAGACCTAATAAAAGACCTTTACCTCCAGAATGTTACTTGGAAAAATGTCTTTCCCAGTTAATTTTTAGTTTTTGATACATATATTTGAAGTAAAAAAAAAAAAAACTTTCAAGTTGAATGGTCTACCAGTCAGCTTCAGTTGCTGCTGTTTTTAAATCAAAATAATAAATTATAGTAATTGACTGTAGTAAACAGCATGTTTTGTTTTTTTTTTATAATTATTGCTTCTTCCTTCATAGCTGCATTTTTACCTCCAAACAACCAGTAGTTGCAGGTTCATCCATACAGGGTTCTAGTTTTACTTACTGCTTGTTTTCTCATTTACAGGCGAACATCCTGAGTGCCATGGGAAAATGATTTTTCTTTTCATCATCCCGTGTGTAATGAACCTTTTTTTTTTTTTTTTTTTTTTTTTTTTTTTTAATAACGTCAAAGCCATTTTTATGCTTTTGTTTTTGTAATGACAGCTGCTTCCTGCTGGTGGCACAGTAGTGCTTTTTAATAAACCTCACGTGCACTGAATGCTTGTGTATTTATTTAATATCAGTAAATGTAATGGTCACGTTCGCATGTGGCTCAAGTGTTTTTCTGAACAATGACCAGTCATCAAAGTTCTCTGCTGATGTTTTTGGGAATGAAAATCGTTATTTGTGAGCTGATGCACCGTCAGTGGATCAGTCCTGAATCTGGGAGGATGGTGCTCAAGTCCAGCCCCTTTTCTCCCCGAGCACGTAGTCTGGATTTCACTTTTCATTTACACACTCCTCCTCCCTGATCCTCCCTGCTGTCCGGGAGACTCCATCCTTCCATCCATCCCTCCATCCATCCATCCCAGCACAGCGCGCCGGAGGATACACCAGCCCCGCAGTTTTCATGTAAAACAGACTGTGTGGTCGTGTTTTAGAAAAGCCCTTTTCTTTTTTCCTTTTTTTTTTTTTACACACATTTGGAAAATACGTCGGCTTGCAAAGAGGATGTTTTGGTGAATTTTGAATTTCTACACCCAATAATTACGTCCCAACGATGCCAAACCCGGCGAAAACCCTGCTGTGATGAGACAAACGTGGCATTAAAAAAATAAAATAAAAAGGTCAGTTGTATTAATCATAATGTCTTCCGCTGTAAATCCTGCGAAAATCGGGGTTTGAATCAATTTTCATTAAAACGCATGAATTCAAAGCTACCTGCATGTATTTTCTTTTTTTTTTTTCTGCTCATCGCAGTAATTTAAAAGCATCTCTGTTCCCTGAATACAGATCACTGGTAGGTTAAATTAGCTGCCTCCCTCCCTGCTTCATCCATCTGACTATTATTCCTTTGTTCTCTCCTTATGCTCTGTGTCCCTTTTGCTTTTGTTCGGACAAGCCACCATATGGCAGTTAGTAGCTGACTACACATGATGAAATAAAGCTATGTACACACCTGCATGGAGACTATGGCTTCTGTCCTTTCAAAGGAACCCACCTCCATCTGCTCTGCCTTTTGTGCTTCCAGTGTCATTGTGACCTGCTTTTTTTTTTTTTTTTTTTTTTTCCTTTGTGAAGTGGCCAGTTTGCTATTTTATTGAGTTCTGGGCACATTTGAGCCATTAAGTATTGTGAGTCGTGAATACTCTAATCTGTTTAGAATTTAGCAGCGTAATAAGTGATTAAAAATTAGGATTAATGTCATCTGATGTCCGAGAGGATTATGGTGATACTGAGCCTGTGTCAAAGGTTTAAATATCCTAAAACAATTTATTTAGGGACTGTAAAAATTATTTGTAGAAGATGGGGGGGGGGGCTGACTGTGTAGAAGTGTTGTTTTTCCTTGACTGGGGAAATGTAACACCAGTAGTACAGTGCTAGGAAGAACCCCTATCATCTGTAAACAGGAATGCACTGGCCTGAAAACATACCATCTCCATACACTCTTGATGCATATAACCAGTATGAAGTAACATTTTATTACTACATGTTATTAAACCTCATCTCAGTTTCTCTGCAAATCCGATTAATTTGAGAGCAAAATACCACATTAAATTATTGGGTTTTATTGTCTTTCCCAGATCAGATTAACAGCACATTATGAGGTGGTCAGAGGGTGATTTCTCCAGATGTCTGACCCAGAATGGCTGCATGAATCCAGGGTGACGGCGGTGCTGAGTGGAATCAGTGCTAATACTAGTTGAGGGCCGTGCAGGACAAAAGTACTTGGATAGATGCCAGCATGAATTGTTTGTTGGTGGTCTGGGCTGAAGGAAGCTGGAAGGTATTGTTGACAAGGCACGTCACAAGTGTAACTGGAGTTTCTCATGCTGACCTCGTTACCAGTCACCCCACATATACATCCCTTTGTTAAGTTTTGGACACTGATTAAAGATATGTGTCTTAAGCATAGTAAAGGAGACATTAAACTCATCTGGCGTATGCCACATCACACAAAAATGTGTTCGCTGCAGTTAAACGTGTAGTCAGAATATCTGGGTTTGCTTTTTATATATATTGAATATTGTCTAGTTTGTGTGCTGTACTATATGTTTGTACAGTTGATATTTTTGAATGGTTTTCTCAAAAATATGTGAGTTTATTAAGTCAGAATTGCTGGATTTTTTTTTTCTTGCAAATATTTTGAAATGACAGTTTATTGCAGATTTGCTGCACATTTTTTTTTGCCCCATCAGAGAAATGAACAGTGTTTTCTGTCCTGTGATGATAGAGGTGGGTCGGCTGGAGATGCCTTAAATGAGCAGCGTTAATGGACCAAACTGCTTAGATGTGAAATCACAAACACTGCAGCTCTAAATGTTTTGGTTCCCCTTCTAGCTGTGGACTACTTTACCAATATTGTAGAACTGTACAATTAGCACTCAGATGGCGGGTTTCTCCTGCTGTGATACTGCTGAGCTGTTGGCTGATGTGAGCATGCTTAAAAGAGGAGCAGGTCAATATGGTGATGATCTGCAGTCACAGCGGTGCGTCCCTCAATCCCAGCTGTCTCTGGAGAAGTTTTGTAAAACTACCAGGTGAAAAATGAGGCGGGTGTTGGCAGCAATCCTCAGCTCTCTGTCACCATGGCCCTGTACAAAATCAATCAAGCGATACGCTGACTGTAGCTGCCATGGTTCCCCGAGTAGGTGTGTAGCTCTTTAACCTCCACCCAATGACGTTGGCTCTTTACGGAATGAATCCATGATGTATAACATCAGTAATTACCTCATGTTCATGCTGTCCCCTAACACCCGTTATAGAAGATTGTTAATGTGGTCCCTTAAATCCATCAAACATAGAAATGACTCTCTGAACTGGTCGTGGCTTTCCAGCACCTGCATTGTCGTATATTCACCTTCAGTTTTTAGAAAATGTGCCCCATTCTGCTTCATATTCCTGTCTCACTTAATCCAGCACTTAAAACAGCATCACCTGAACATGCTCGATGTGATGAAGCTAAAAAATGAATGAGAAGCTAAAAATGAAGTTTGCAGAACACACAGCCTGCAGCCTCTGCTCTCCTTCATTGCTGATTGATCGAATGTATGCAGCTGATTATAGTTGAAGTAGGTGGCATGAGTTCTGCAAATTCTTGCATCTTGGAAGATGCATTTATGTGTCGACACAACAGTTAGTCAGTTATCTGATACACAGCCAGATGCATAGTTGGCTAGCCTGTTTACTGAGATTTTCTCCATAACATACAACATACAGATCTTTGATTTTTTTTTCCAACTCTGACTTTGAGACTAAAATTTTCCTGCATCTGTTATGAGCAAAATATAGGTAGGGCCACGCAGAGAATTCAGACTCCATCACAGCTAATATCTCAATCTATGAAATTTAAAGAAAGCAGTTTTGTTAGAAAACATGAGTTCTCTCTTTGTTTTTGCTCCACATTCCCCCAAAGTTTAAATAATTTTGGGAGTAAGGTTGTGCATAATCCTTATGACAAACTGCACTGACTGTACGTCTCCTGCTTTAGCAGAGGATTAAATCGTGATTTGGAGACATGATTGGTGGCTTCGAGTGTCAGAATTCACCTCTGTTAACAAATATGTTTGATTTATTTTAATAATGTGATTGTTTAGAAGTAAATTCGTACATTTTCTTACCCCCTCCCTACAATAATAATTTTGCTACAATCCCCAAACAGAAACCAAGGAGCAACCTCTGTTTCGAGGACTAATATTTTTTTTCTGCCCCCTCCCCAGGTGTAACTACAAGCAGCGCACACAGAAGCAGACCACAAAAAGAGGCTCAGTTCTGCCGTGAGCATGGCTGTGAAACATGATGCAATGCCCCACCATTTGGCCTGGGGAGGAACAACCTTCACTTCTGGATCAAGAGGGCTCTCTGTCTAGTCAAGCCCCCATCACCGCGCCATGCCCATCCAGTTGTAGGTGAAGAACTTCACAACGGCAGTCCCGGCCTGTACAAGGACTTACCGCAGCAAATCCAAAGGAGAGCTGGTCATAGTCATCAACGAGAACCTGAAAAACAGTAAGTAGCTGAGTTTGACCTCATATTGATGCAGTGGGTGGGTGGAGGCTGGGTCATGCAGCTGCTTAGTCAGCTCGCTCAGGGGAAAGTCAAATCCCACTGCGTGAATGAACTCCCGGGAGAGTAGCCTCCGCTTACACATACACACACGTACACATTTACCTTTTGTTTGTCCTTGTCATCCTTCACGTGCAGGTAACGGGATCCACCCGGCGCCCGCAGAGAGCACCTCTCCAGTCATTTCATCCCCTCCCAGAAGACAACACTCAATCTCCTACCCTCATCATGGCAAAACCAGAAAGGGCAGCAGGGCGGGCTCCATCGGTTACACTGCTTTCTCGCCCAGGCCATCACTCTCTCGTCACTCCAGCATTGCCACCGAGCCACCCTTGGACCGGACCAAGGTCAAAGACTACCTCCTCCTGTCAGTGCTGGCCTGCTTCTGTCCTGTCTGGCCCATCAACATTGTTGGATTTGTCTACTCCATCATGGTGAGAATGGGAACTTTCTATTTTTTTTTTCAGCTTTTCTAATCATGCATCGTCTGTGGTAAAATAAAACTGACTGATGGTTTGATACTCTCCCTCAGTCCAAGAACAGTCTCGAGCAGGGAAACCTGGATGGCGCCGTGCGTCTGGGACGTGTGGCTAAGATGCTTGCCATGGTGTCACTAGTAGGAGGGACGCTCATTATCATCGCCTGCATTGTCAACCTGGCCAGTGAGTGTCCCAAATCTGACCTTTAAACCCTAGCCACATCTGTTTACCACTTGTGCAACTTAACACACCTGATCCTCTCCTCTGAACTTCTCTGTCTTGTGATCTTCCTGGCTCAAAAATCCGCTATTGCTCCTATTTATGCTATTATAATATAGTATATAGCAGTGGTGTGCAAACTGTGGTACGCGTACGCTCTCTGGTGGTACACGGGGGAATGTCAGGACTTTCTCACATTTTCCCTTTTTAAAAAAAAATTAAATCGGAAACATACAATGCATTATAAATACGTATTGAACGAAATTCAGGTAACAATAAATAACTACAATAAGGAATAAACATATGTCCTGTGAATTTAAAGCTAATTGAGAAGGCTTATATGGCTATATTTTAAAACTGGTCATCAATACTCAGAGAGCTGAACAGTTTCTTAGGTGGTACGTAGGTATTAAAAGTTTGAGAACCACTGGTATATAGCATCATTAGCATTATTTAACCATAATCACTGTTATTATTACCATCTGTGTTTGCTCATAATCGCCCCAGTCTCAGTGCCTGCACTAGTCTTTCAACAATGCAGCACTTTAGCCTTTAGAACAACCAGATGCATATTAAGCACTTTTGCACCTAACTCAGTTCTGCCTATTTATGGACATATTTGCAGCTGTAACCGACTGCATGCCTGCAGAGTGATTATGTGTACTCCACTGTCTGTTTCACGCCTTGCCCTGTTTCCTTGTACCAAATGTGACGTTATGTTCCTTGTACCATATGTATATCGTGTATGTCACTGTGTGAGGCTCACAAGCTGAATAAATGTGCTTTTATTGTACTTTTCAAATAAAGGGATTCTGAGAAAAGATCAGTGATCATTTCAGTGACTTGCCTAGAAAGGATTAGTTTTTGTCTGGAAAAGTATTTAAACATAAACCTGAAAGGTCAAAATATTTATCTGCACCTCTGACTGCACACAGTTGCAGCCTTTTGGGTCTCATTAAGTCAAGAGATGTTCTAATTAGCCCAATATTGGAAGAGCAACTGTAGACACAACTTGAGTTTGAGACCTGTGGGACTCAGCAGCCCTTGTTTTTCTCATTATGCAACTGTCCTCTGTGGTCTGTGAAAGTTTATACATCCATATTGAGTTTCAGAATATATAGCTCTAACTAATACACTTCCTTTTCTTTTTTTAGTAAATGTGAAAACCTGAGTTTCATCCCAGGATGAAACTGGATAAGGCAACTGACCGTCTGGCCCGCACCTGCACCACCATCTTTACCGCCTAGTCATTACCTGGATGTGTGACAAATGTGCACCTGATATGCAGTGCTTATACTTATATTTCTGTAATATATATATACAATCCCTTTTGCTAATGGACAAAACTTAAATATGCAAATGCTGCTGCTCTCGGTCAAGAATGGAGAGGGAGTGGTCTGTCTGACGTTAAATGGAGAAGGGAGTAGACACACCCATCAGTCCCTTTCGATCCTGGCTGACATATTCAGAACAATTTTTAAGAATGAGACAATCCCTTTGAGAAGCCCATAGCTCCCTTCAGAAGTGCTGGAGTGGAAAACAGGGAGGCCACTGGTGGAGGTTTCAGCCTCCCAGCATCAGCTCTACAAGCAAGCCCCAACAAAATGTCCGCCAAGTCCACCCTTCACAGTACCAACAACAAGACGCATCGGCTCGCCGTTAAATCCCTTCAGACACACGGCAAGACTGTGGGATTTGTGTTGCATTGGAGTCAAACAGCAGAAATTCATTCATTTCCCTCACAGAGAAGAAACGCTTTGAACCACCCTCTGCCCTCTAGCTTAAAACTGTCCTCTGTGACTTTCACGACTCCAAGATGCCCTACATCTTGTGCTTTAGAGTGTGTGCACGGGTGGTAAAAGAGGATGAAAGAGAGGCTTACCAAGGACTAGCTATTGGTGCTAAACTGGAAGGGATTATGGAAAGTCTCACACAGAAGGCACAGTCATCACTGCAAGCAAAAATATGTGCCAAATAGAAGAATTTAGAGGGAAAGTTTCTTTCTTTGTTAAGACCCAACTCTCATTAGAGTTGTTGTAGAGAGGAACATGAAGTGTGCTTTTTGTGTCCTGCAACTTTACTGTATATCTGCTCAACATCACTGACCACTGTGACCTGGGGAAGGGTTGGCTAACAAAAACCAACTGTAGCAAAATACATCAATTTCATAGTGAAGCCAGTTAAGCTGTATCATCTATAACCCATCTTTTGATAATGTTTGTAACAGATCGTTTAAAAACACACATTTTTTTTCCTCATGTGATGTTCTTGATGGTAAAATTGTATGTGTGTGTGTGTGTGGAGGCATCACTATTTGGTTAACAAATTCAATAGCTTGTTATTGCCGCCAGAGAGGCCTTGTGTGGCCTCAGTTATCATCCATGGGTGCTTTCAAAACCAGATACATTTCGGCATTCTTGCCCCTCGAAAAAACCCTTAATTGTTGGTTTTATCCTGGATGTGTCAGCATCTTCATATATTCCCTTTTTGTTTTGTTCACATGGGCATCTGTGGGTGTGAAATTCCAGTAGCAGTATGGCAACAATGGTTTGGAGAAATCTGGTTTGTTATTACTGTTATACTATCTTCTGTGTATCTTTAAGTAACCTCTAATCTTTATCTACCTGTGGTTTTCACTGTGATCTGAAACAACTGGGTTTCATCAAGACCAGATACAGCTATTAATTTACCATGTCCTGGATTTTCAGTCATCTACAGAGATGACTTCAGGCATGTCTCTTCATGGGATTTTTGCTAACAATTATGGCTTTTTTTTTTTTCTTTCGTTATAAGGTAAAATGTAATTGTAATCAAAAATTGTATGTATTCTGCAAATGTTAATCTCAATATTGTGATACTTCTCTAGTTGATATGAGTTATGTAGTGATAATCTCGTAGACACAGAAACTGTCAGCTAGGTTCCTGACAGCCTTTATATTCCCAGCGGGCTTCTATAACCTTTGTGTTTATTGGCATGTTGTGGATTTTTATTTATGTATGATGGTAGTAAATTGCAAAGATGAACTGGTACTTGGAATATTATACTTCTGCAGCGCATTCATAATAAAGACACATTGCATGTGATGCGTTTTCAGTGTTCTTTTGACTGAGATAAAGAGCAGCAGCTGGGGTTCAGAGAGTGGAGATTTTATCTCCGAATGTTAAAAAGTGAGAGCTATCCAAAGAGCTTAATCGACTGAGGAGAGCTTCTGTTTTGCAATTAAGTACATGAAAGTAAAGGAAAAAAATGAAGTGGGGAAAGGGTATTAGTGGGTGTATTTCTCAGCACTGTGGCAGTGTTTAAGCTGCAGTGATGCAAAGCGCCTGCTGTTGGCAGGCAACGAAGCAGAGACAGCAGGAAGAGCAAAATGCTGAAGGGAGCAGCTGAGAGCCGAGGAAACACACTGATGGGCTGTAATGAGAACTTCAGTCTCAAATGGCTTCAAAATCAAAGCAAAATCTCCCCTCATTATTTTCTCTGATGTTTTTTTAAACCCTCAAAGAAGCCACGATCAGATGTTTTTTGAACAAAAAAAGAAAATATTTTACAATGACATTTAAGCTCCTGAAGGTGCAGCATTTTCAGTGTAGCATTAACAAAATACCACCTTTCAAAAAGCAAGTTAGTTTAATTTGCTAGTCAAGACCGAGACATAACTTATTGATAAGATTTTACGTAATTCTTTAATCCTTAACAGGAATTATTACTTATGAATAAGCCCAAACCTCTGCGATGCTTGGAGCCAAATGCTAACACTTAGCAGAAGCTAACACTGAGTGAATGTGGTGTCACGTTGATGTAAGCATGATAACACCTGCTAATAAGTACTGAACATTAAGTAAAACGACTTCATCCTTCTTGGACATTCACACTTGTACCAAATGTTATGACAGTAGTTGCTTGTTTATTCATACTGTATCACAGGGCACAGGAATTAATATTTTAAAGAGATTTCTGCTGTGCTGTTAATTGGACAACAGTTGTCTCCTATTCACAGCCATTTCTACTGGTACAGAGTGTATTAAAACAATCTCAATGGGCCGGGGGTGGGCTATGTGCAGTGATTCATGTAGGAGCCTCCAAGGCAGGGATGCAGTATACAGCATCCCTACCTTGGAGGGGTGGGCAAATCCAGTCCTTGAGGCCCGGTGTCCTGCATGCCTTAGATGTTTCCCTGCTGCAGCACACCTGGATCAAATGAATTGGTCGTTAACAGTCTTGTGCAGACCTTGATGACAAGCTGATGGCGACTCATTCATTTGAATCAGGTGTGTTGTGGCAGGAAAACATTATCCATCCCTGATCCAAGGGCTGCTATTCAAAACAACCAAGATGGCTGCAGGACTGCTAATGACACCTTGGTTTAATAAAATTTTACAACAAAAACTGACAACCATCTTTTGTTTGCATTCCTAATCTGCAGCAAACCATTTTGGATGTCTTTTGTCTATGCTAGTCTGGCTGTCACTCTGCAGTTTCTTCTGCATCCATTAATAATGACCCCATGTAAATCAAAGTCAAATCTTTTGAATCAAACAATAAAAAATCAGCATGGTTGGCCAGGCTACAAACAACCAGGGGGAAAAAAAGTCATAGATTGATAGTATTAGACCCAAAACAGTCAAGAAGGAATGCTAAAAGAACATAGGGACGCCAAATGATCAAACTGAGACATATAAACAAATACAGAAATATTAATTCAAAAAGCAATCAAATTTCTCCGGGTACTCCAGGTTCCTCCCACGGTCCAAAGACATGCATATCAGGTTGATTGGTGGTTCTAAATTGTTTGTAGGAGTGATTGTGAGTGTGTGGTTGTTTGTCTACATATGGCCTTGTGATGGACTGGTGACCTGTCCAGGGTTGAACCTCTGCCTTTCACCCAAAATGAGCTGGGATAGACTGCAGCAGATCCCTGTGACCCTGCAGAGGATTAAACGGGCATAGATAATGGATGGATGGATGGAAAGCAATCAAAATGAGGCACAAAATGACTCCAGTGTGAAAAAATTAAAGACATGTAACATGAAGAGGGTATTTAAATAACCACAGAGAGATGAAAAAAGAAGTGTTAGAAAGATCAAGAAAAAGTACAGAACAGACACAAAAGAAACAGCTAAAACTTGGCTGCATAAACACTACAAAATAATCCAACTCAGATTCAGAGCTACCAAAATTTAGGTCAAAAGTGGCCTAAGATAAATACATACAATGAAATGATTCAAGATAATAAGACACACAAAGGCAGCAAAAGTACATACAGAAAATATCACACAAAATAAAATACACTTAATGAACTAAAAGTAGGCCAGGAAGCAATCAAGATAAAAGACAAAATAAGGGCTATAGTATACAAGAATAACCACAGAGAGATGCAAAATGATGCAAAACAACAGCGACATAAAAGGCTGGGGAAGCAAACCACCGCTAATCATGTCTGCATGGTTCGTGGTTTTGTGTCTCCTGCAGTGTGAGTTCAGCGTGTGTCCCTTTGCTTCAGATGCCAGATGGCCCTTAAAACAAGCACATGGTTACAGCTTTAGTAAAACATGATGAGCACATCTTTTATCACATAATTTTTTACATCTCAACAAACACAAACACAGTATTATTTGCTTGGACAAGAAGTTGGGGAAGTGATGATACATGTGTTCTGATATAATGAACCCAAATCCATGAATCCATGTCACACATTAATAAAAAAAGAAACTTGTGCTAACTAAGGGAAAAATTCAACAACACTGACAGAAATATAGCAGCGCTCCCAACATCCCACAGCGGTAAATCCCGTCACTAGTGTTAACATTTTGACAGCTGAAGGCATTTTTGTTTGTGCTCAGCTAATTTGATGGTATGTATACAGTGCAGTTCTGCTCACAGGGGGATCACTAAACCAGACAGTTACGCATCCAGATCCAGTAATTGGGTCAGAGATTATCCAGCTGGGTCACATAAACACAGACTCGGTGAGTCAGTTTGGCATCATTCGGTGCATCATATCACAACGACTTTCCTCAGTCTGTGTAGAAAATAACTGACATGTAGTGATGCATCTACTTTTATCTGGGATTCATAACACGTTTGAATTGACACTCCAAATCTGGATATGCAAAGTGGAGTTATTTTGATCTACTGTGCACAAGATTAAAAACAAAAAAAAAAAAAAATCCACCTAGACACTTCAGTGTTTTCACAAGTTTTGGATTTCACAAAGTGAAATTCCGTCACCTCAGATAATCGGCCTTCATGAAAGGTTTAATCTGACAGGAAGTCTGCTGTGATCTGTCAAAGTCTTCAGGTTCAGCAGCTGAGGCTCAATGAGTGATGATCATTTATACAGACAGTAACTTGAGTCTGAAAAATGCTGACAGATGAATTTCTTCGCTTGCTGTAAACAGAAAGATGTCAAAATATGTAAAGCTGTGTTATGAGAAAAAAATAAAAAAAAGCTCTACTGAAGGTTGTGTGGCTGTCTTCCCCACCCTAAAATCTGACTAAGACTGCACTAAAAAAAAACTGCTCTAGAACTGAACCTCAGTCATCATTAATTTCAACAGTTACACCCAGATTAACGAATAGCTTTGCAGTGGAAAATAATATTCCATCACGTTTCTTTTGCTGAGATGTTTTCAAAGATCATTTGTATTTTCTCTTCGGCAGTTAATACTCTTCCATAAATTGAATCAAAATTAGAGGCTGATTCCTTGATTATCACATATCTACATTACTCAAGTACTTTTGTACCAAATGCCAATATTTGACATTTTTCATACGTGTAAATGTCATACTGAAAACCGATCAACAGAGGGCAGCACGAGCTGGATTCTGTCTATGAGCCTGTTTGTCTGTTTGATGAGCATCACAGTTGCTCCTCTGCACTGAACAGACTGTTCAGGGACTGATGAGGAGAATCACTTAATGATGTGTTGATCTAAATTCTGTGAAATCCAGCATCTACTTGCTGTATCTGAAGGGAGCGATCAGGATGTTTGTTCATTTACCAGATGAAGATCACAGACCGAAAACTGCTCTTTATTTTGGAAGTCTCTTAATATGGATTATCTCTGTAATAAAATAGACCTTCTTGAACCTGCAACTTAGAGTTGTTTAAAGATTAATATGATACATAAAACATTTATTGAAAAAAAAGGAATAATTTCCATTATTCACAGATATCATAGAGCCAGGGGTTATATTAACTATTAACCATCTGCTGCATTCATCAGCCATATTTTCAAAGTGGCTTTTGATTGTCTGAGTTGATGGCCGTACTTCAACATGTCTAGTAAAGCCCCGGATTTATATGCAGTTTCAGAGCAAAGTTGACTGTTTGGTCTTAACAGCCCACAAAATTTTCAACTTACAGTGGATGAACTTAAAGAAATCCATGTAAATCTGCTTATGAAATGGGTTTTAACTGAGCGCCATGTGATGGGTGCTTCAGGCTGCTTGGCCCATTATTACTGTGCTGCCACCCTTCACCACCACCCTGCTGTATGCATCCTAACACCACAAACCCCGGCTAGGTGGCACTAAAGTGCTCATTGTGGGACTGTATTTAGCACTACTTATTGTGGAAGGTGAAATCACCTGAATTATCACTGTAAAATGAACCTCTCAGGTTTGGCTAACTGCACGCTGTGGTGTCTTCATTGCTCTTCTGATCTCTGCAGAAGCTTTGTCTTAAAATGCCTTGTTAATGACACTACCATCAATCTGTAGCTCTCTTTGTTTCAAAAGAAACCCAGTAGCCAGTTTTGGCTTTAAATAGATATGCATGGCTTTATAGTAAAAGGGACCAGATTAAAGATCAATCCTCTCTCAAAAGACACAGTTACTGCTGTCATTTTGATAGCAACACTGAAGTCCATAGACAACACTGGGGTTCTTCTTTCAGTACATTTAGCTCAGATTCCTGAAATAGATGTTTGGCATGTGCTCCTGGAGTGTTTGCTGATGATAACTGGCATGTAAAGTTCTTAGTTATTTTGCAAAACCTTCAAAGATCTTCAGTGAAAACCTTCCAGGATATTCTTTTTGGGTCCTGTGCCACCTCTGGACCACATGGAATGAATATTGACTGAAAATTCCTGAACATGAAAATAAATAAATAAATAATAATAATAAGAAAAAAAAAACAAACCTTCAAATGCCCTTCAGGGAATCTTTGTGGAACATTCTGTTGCGGTAAGAGTTAACAGCTGAGCAACCTTTTTCTCTCTCTGGAACGGTGGCTGAGAGATATTTTGTGAATCAGTCAGAGGACATTCATGAAATCATTGTCTAGACGCTGCATAGATTGTTACCTTTTACCTCTGAACAAATATTTGCAGCAGAGTCATTTCATCCAGATGGAGCTCTTCCTCTGGCTACAATTATACTGATTGAGTCTAATGAAGCATTTCCATTATCATCTCTCGGTACCTCCTCGTGTTGAAAAAGCTAAAAACTCAGGCCCCTTTTATGCAGCTTCTTAAAATGTCGAGTACAGGATATTTCAGTCAATCAAATTAAGTTTAATGTACATCACATGGTAAGAGGGGAAACGCTGGTGCAGTCGCTCACTAAAACAGATCATGGTGATTCTCAAAGGCTTGAATCAAGACAACCTTTTTCTTGGTTCTAGAAGATGTTTCAGTTTCCATCCAGATGGCTTCCTAAGTTCAGGTAAGAGGGGATAAGAAAAAAAGGAATCTAAAATATGTGTATTGTACATATACACATATGAACACACACATATCCAGTCATATTAAAAATAAGGTACAAATCTCTCTCACTTCTTATTTTTGTGCATTAGGACCCATCTGGTTTCTATTAAAATGAGGTAAGCACAACCTCAACTAAACAGCAACTTAAGGCATCACTAGTTGTATCACTAATTTATATATTTAGTTTAGTCTGAATATCTTAGGGTGCAATACATGATTATCTTGGTTCACTTGCTGATACATAGTATGTCCAATGAAATGATGGAGTATGCGTGGACTGGAGATCGGTGTTCAGTCTCAGACTTTTAAAATTGCTGATGAAATATCACAAAATCACTTAACAGCATCAAAAATTTATCTCAAAAGATTTCAAAAAGGAGTGAGTGTCATTTTGAATGTACACTCCACTGTGTTCAGTGTCCAGCTGTGTTTGCCCGACTTTCAGAAGTTTTCACTGAATACATCTGCCTGCTTCGGCCAGAAATGCAGTCATTCATATATTTAAGTGCCACAGATTAATTAAAGGAAATAATCCATCTTCAAAACCACAAACCTGTTTTAAACTGCTATCGGACTTGGTTTTGTTCATTTTCTTTCACTAGTATTTCTGTGACGGACTGCTCCTGTTCCTGTTCCTGTCAGAAAAGAGGCAGCAGCTGCAAATCCAGAGGACTAGGTGGCAGTATTGTCTTTATTGAGTTACCACTGGGCTGTGCATAAATATCAGTGATTCACAGAGGCCACTTTGGAACCAAGGTGCAATTCAAATAGAAATGTAAGAAATTACACCATAACTCAGTATGAATGTTTTATGGAAAAAAACAAACAAATAAACAAAAAAACAATCATGCACACTCTCCAAAATATTTCAAATCAGTGAAACACCATATATATATATTTACATATGAACACCAGTGGTATTGTTAACATGCCTTGTTCACCACATGAGCACCCACAGATACATCCTGGAACTCGGTTAATGTGATCCACATGAAAACAGCAGCAGCAGACACTGAGAACTACCAGACAACACTGTTCTTTATACACCATTTGAAATTCATTTGTGTTAAACAAAAGCTGATGATTTAATTTACCGCGTCAGACAACAACTTTCCACAAAACACTGCTGCTGTGAAACGTCTCTGTTCATTTCACCCCGTCCTCCTCCTCCATACAAATGAGTAATTGCAGAGCAAAATTAGGTCAACATCAGCATATCAACAAGTTACTGACACATTTTTATCAGAGCAGACACCTCAAACAACTGTGAACTACATAAAAAAACTGTTCAGTAGAATAACATTTTCTTCAGTTAATCAAAGTGACACGCCTCTAGAGAAATGAGTACACACTGATAAGCATCTGGACCTGCAGCAGAGCCTGGCTCCTTCAACACTAAACATGCAAAAAACTCCCACAAACCATCAACATGAAAGAACCAATTACCTTATCAGGCTGCGCTAGCCGCAGGCAATCCAGTGACAGTCAGATCAATCGATGCAAAACGTCAGACAGTATTAAGACAACTTTGAAATCTCCGGAAGCATCAGGGAAAGCATTATTGCAAGGGAGAGGTATGTGCGCTGTAAGACAGACGGTCATTACTGTGCAGTTTTAATGTCAGCTGTTAGTGGATATAACTGACTGATTCAATAAAAGCAAGCCACTCTGACATGAGAGATGACATAGAAGCCAAACTGGGTGATAACTGAACTTTCTCCCTCATCATACGTACATCCAGGATTTCAGTTTGCATTGCTGAATAAGATCTGTGCAGTTTGAAGTCTGACTTTAAATTATCAAGAGGGACGTGAAGGCCTATGAATAATTAACAGAAAATTCTCTCACTTGATTTGAACTATCTAGATCCAAGATTAGAGTATTGATCTGTGAGTGCCCTTTGGGTTAGTTGTTATGAATCATGAATCCAATTAATGACACAAATACGGAGAATATGAACCCATCGTAGTCATGCAGAACAACTTCAGCGCATGCAATGAAACATCTCCCATCCCGAGTCTTCAGGCAGCCTCTCCAGCGTCATCTCAGAGGAAAGGCGCTGGGTTCATTCCTGCAGCGTAGATCCAGGCAGTTCGTTGGTCAGAGTGTGCCAGCGCTCCACCTTTTTCCCCTTGTTCTTCAGACAGTCTATCCAGTGCTGCAGAGTTTCTCCCTGTGAGTGACATCCTAAGGATACCCCCCCTTACCGGAGCAGAAACAAAGAAAAAAGAAGAAAGAAAGTGGTAATTTTATACAAGACTAAGAAATGTTTTGGAATTGCTATGTTTAGTCTCACATTACTGTTGTGGCATCTGGGTTGTGTATTTTGAGAAGAGGAAGTGTAATTCACTGCTGCAACAATCTCCACCTTTTCCTTTTATAGAAAACCTTCTACATTATAGTATGTAGCTGGGTTGTTTTGTCATTCACAGTACTATTCCATTAGCTGTAACTACATGTTTTACTGATGCTAATTTGTTGGCATAATACATGCAAATGCAATGCAAATGCAAAATATAAATACATAAAAAGGAATAGACATTTGAGACACAGAAAATTGTAACTAATTGAAACTTTCACTTCATATTGTTTTAAATAACAGAAATACATGTAAAGTGATTCAAAAACCACCCTAAATATTTTGGGTGGAACTATTATCAGGCTTTGACCTTTGAGTAGTTGTCACATTTTGTTTTTTTTTTAAACATCATTCAGTTTGGTAAATAAATCAGCTTTTCGACACAGGCAGTGGGCTCATAAATCAGCTCCGATAAATGGCTTTGAATTCCAGGGTTTGATTCTCACTCCTTTCTGTACTTTTGAGTGTACAGTAGACTGAGACATGATGAGCTGGCCAACTAGATGTTTTAGCTGATGTCACATAGCGGCACACACACATTGGAGGAGGCGAGTAAACAACTGAAGCTGTGTGAGTCAAATGTGGTGATTTATTTTAGTGCAGTGACTTATTTTTAAGAAAGAAAATTTGACAGCCAGCCAGCAGCAGCTTCATGCATGCATAATTTGCAGTCTGGACTGGAGAGGTGAACATCTTCTTTTCTCACTGCAGTTGGACTGCAACTTAGAGGGACTGTCTGCTACAGACTGTGAGAGCTTTTGGATGGGGAGGGGCTCACTGCAGCTACTCACTTAGAAGAGTAACGATAGGGTGCTTTCACGTCAAAGTGTCTAAAATTCTTCAATAACACTAGAAAAAGTCATTGGATTTGTCTCTCTTTACTTTTTTTTAATAAAGTAGCCAGAGGAGTCTGAATACTCACTAGATAGAGCAGCAAAGTTGCTAAGATTGCAACACTAATCTCCCATAGACTTGTTTCCGTTGCTCTGAATACATCACTTTGTTTGTTGCTCTGATTGGTTGTAGCACTAATCAACTGCATACAGAGACAGAGAAGCAACTGCTGGTGTTGCCTCTCGGTTGGGAAGGCTCTATGGATTGTTTTCAGACCCTACATCTGTCCAGATGTGGGTCTGATCGATCTGGCTAAAATGGAGCAATATTTGTTAAGGTCTCTTTGGTTCCAGTTTACAGAGCCAGGGTGATGTGCGAAGCAAATAAACAGGCCTTTACAGCACTTTTATTCCATCCTACTGTGTTGTGTGAATAGTGTAACATTTTATCCTGCAGCTGTGGAGCCTTAGGAGGTTGTAGGAGAGCCGTAATGGGTCACAATTAGTGCTGTGAGAATTGGAAATGTAGAAAGGGGTAAAAAAGAGGCAGGAAGATGGCTGGAAACGCCATGCAGTGGATGAAATTGATCTGTCATGCGAATGGTGAGAGATCACCCAGTGGGTCATCTGATAAGGGTGTTCAGGCCTGTTGTCAGAGTACCTCTCTAACTGACAAGCAAGGTCAAGACACCATGAAAAAAAGACACTTTTTGTCTACGTGTAGTTGGTGATTCAGGAATTGACTGGACTGGCCGTAAAACAAATTTTTTCACACGACCTGGGGGACCTGGGGTACTCGCTCCTCAGCAAACCTTGTTGCTGTGCTTAGCAACCTGGAGGAGCTTCTACCGGCTGATGCTCGGCTGCTGTTGTCGTCTCCTTCCTTCAATCGCGGCAGCATCCCAAACACCAGCTTTTAAGTGATAGATCAATTTGATGAAACTGTGGCCATAATAAAAGTTCTGCTTTAATTTAGGTCTAACAGCTTCAAAAAGTACAGAAAGTTCAAACTGGATTAGTTTAAGATGACAATGTGGAATATACTAATTAAAAACTAACAAATCAGGTTGCCCTTTGACCTTCTCTGAGAGACTGAACAGAGCGAGTGGCTCTCCAGTGGCCACCTTTCAAATGTTCATGTGCAATCACTATTCATTTCATTATCGCAATTAAATAATTCAAAGTTTAATGAGGAAAGTATTTGAGCATGACAGCATGAGTTTTTTTTTTAACTTTCTTTTGAGCCTGTTTCACTTATGCTACCAGAAATACACACTAGTGCAAAAAATGTACCAACTCACATCTGTAAATACACATATGCACTATCTCCTCCTGCTTCTTACTGAAATATTTGTCAACCTATTTCATGAAACTACCGAACCCTGAAAATATGAGATTTTAAAGAGAAATTAATTAGTAGAAATCAGTTAGCTTGCAGCATGGGATTACTGAATTTTGAAAAGATGAATAAAATGTAGAAAAATACTTAGCCCTTTACTCCCGTTCAAGTGCATGTACCATACTATTTACTGAATTGATGCTTCTCCCAAAAGCACTCACAGTGCAACACTTCTGCATCACGACAGCAGCTGACATAAATCATCCTAGACTATCTTTGACAACTCTGTAAAGAAACCAACATGCTATTGCATGATCTAAACATCACCAACAGGGAATTTTCAGCTTTCAGTGTTGTGGTGTCATCTCACCTATGAAGTCATTGGACTTTCCCAGGTCGTAGTCCCACACTGTGACCTCTAATGTCTTGGTGGCTAACTCTGAGAAGGAGATTTCATAGAAGAACTCCTGGTTGAAAATAAAGTGTTCAGGTCAGTCATTTTTCTTATATACTATTCAATAGGAACTTTTTATAATAAGCAAACTGTAATATTCTGTCTCACAGAATCTGCAAAGCTTTGCATGCAGGGTAGTGCCTCTGTGAGCTGTGTGGTCTAAATGAGCTGTCTTGTTACACAAAGTAGATCCACACTTATTGTTATGCACATGCACAGACACACAAGCATGGACAGTACCTCATTAAATTCTGGGTTGAGCGTCTTTTTTATCACCGCTGTTTTATGCTTGGATTTCTTCTGAACATCAGGCTTCAGGTACCTGAGACAGATGAATGTGTTACTATCAAGTGTCAGTGTATTCATCATTATAATTCATATGTCAGAGACTGGCGAGTAGTGAATGGAAACAGTGAATGCCAGGGATAAAGGTCAGAGTGTGGTCGCACCAGGACACAGTAAATATCCACAGTAAATATCTAGGAATCACTACAAATGACAGATTTCCTGGTTTTTCCTGCCTTCTCTCTTAAAATATAATTTTGCAGAAAGAAAGGAGCAAACATTAAGCAAGCATTCAAAAGAAGCATTGTTATGAAATATTAGGAGATACAATTATTCTCATATGGGAGAAAACTATAGTAGCTAATATGTAAAACTATGCAATTTAAAATGTAATTCCACTTTCTTTCAGCCTTTTATATTTCGCATGAATGGCACTCTATAGGCAATGGTAATTCTTATACTTCTTACTCCATTTACAGAAATTACTACAGCTAATAGCAGCAGTTGGTCAATTTGGTTTATCCCACAACCCTTGCTCTGTCTAAAGGTACTGTAACCACTGTCAAATCACAACAGGTTATTACTACCTTTTCTAACAACAAATTGACAACATAGTTATTACTGAAGTTTTCGTATGTAGAGTTTGTTCTGTTGTGCAAATCCAGGGTCAATCTTTCTCCATCTTTTCAGCTTTGTGCTAAGCTAAGATAAGCTAAGCTAATTGGTGTTATCTTCCGTTTTACTACCCAGAAAAGAAGAAAATTCTCATCTAGTTCTTAAATGGAAGTCAATAAGCATTCATTGATGAATTTCCCATCCCGATGTCATCTTGTTTAGGGTCATGAGTTTTAATGTGTTAGGTATGAAACTAACTACGTGCAAGGACTCGTCAGTAACAAAGCATAAATGTAAAATTCTAAGCATCCTTTCACAGGCTCTCATCAAATTCTCCAGATATTTTTAAGCCAGCTGGAAGGAGCGTGGAAAAATCTATTCACATTTGCTTTCCACCCACCACCCACAGCTCGGAGTGCGTATGTTCCCACACACTCTCAGACACAACAAAGCATCTGGGAAGAGGATCTTGCCAAAGGGTAAAGATGTGAGCATGTACCCAAAATGACACAAGACGCATGATGTACGGTGTATTACTGTGAATGTGTGAGGGATGGATGTGGGTTTAGTTGATGTTAAGATGGAGGTGAAAAAAAAAAACTCGAGGCACGACAAGGAAGGAGAGCTGATACTGTGTGCACTGAAAATGAGTATGGTGGTGTTACTATCTTTCTGTGTGCCCTGTGAAATAAGATCCAATTAGTGTCACAGTTTGGAGTCTTATTCATGTTTTGGTCATGCTCTGGATATGGCATTAACATGAAATTATGAGAAACCTGAATATTCATATGCCTCTGTACAATGCCTTTAAAAACCTAAAAACACAGGTTTCTAATCACATGTATAGATTTGTAACCAACTGTCTCATCATCACAACCAAAGTTATATGTATTTAACAAAAGAGAAAATTCAGAAACCTGGAAAAGGTTTCTGAATTTTTCTAATATGTCGCAGTGTTCTGGTTTCTGATCACACATAAAAGACAAACAGCAACCACACAACCAAGATTTTAACGCACATATAAATGCTGCCATGTGGTAAAATTATTTCCACAAGAAGCAAGAGAAACACATGAACAACCGGCTCAGGTTGCACTGTTACAGTTAAGAGTCTTCAGAGACCTTTTTTGAGACAGTTTTTTTTTTATACCGTGTAGTTTTAAGAAAATCAACAGGATGAAAACCTGCTGTGTCATGTTGTTTGTCTTCTAACACTGAAAATATAAGCATGATGAAGATTAGCACTGAATTAAATGTATATCACTGTAGCTGTGAGCAGGCTAACAGATCATGTTTGTGTACTTATTCAAATACAGCACGACTTGACTAAAGATCGTTCCACTGGTTAACTCATAATATGTTTTCTCAGTCAAATTAATCAACCTAAACAACTAACCCAGCATTTTGATCCACCTGTGTCGCAAACTTTTTAAGTTAAAAAAAGATTTTTTTCAGTACTTTCAGTAACTTATAGATATATATATATTTTTATGTTTTAGTCATTCCAGAAAAAAACTTCACAGCCACAATCACCTCTCAGTCACAACACAGATCTTACGGTAATTTGTCCACTACCTGTCAGGCTGAATCATTCCACCCAGAGACCCCCCTGCCTTCTTTGATGTACAGTACATACTGACACACAGGGGGATATACTGTATTGCTTTTCTATCACCAGGTTATGACACTTCAGAGATCTTATGGCACGAAAAATGGCACCATAACCTGCTTGTTCTAATCCTTCATCTCATCCATGATACAACACATCCATAACATTTTATCAGTCCTGTTTGAAAAGCTGTCAATGCAAAAGTCTGTGCTGCTTATCTTGATGAATGAGTTATGTCCCAATGGTTCCATTAGTTTGAATAGCTGTCTCCATCTGTCATCATTATCTGCTCAGGGGTGAACTCAAATAAAGATGATTCATGCAATCAATATGATCCATGGTCTCACAAGACCAGACACAGGTATTGAGGTGTTAAAGTGAGGGAGGCTGGAGGGGTCATCCTGAAATGGGCTTTGTGAAATGTGAGTCCATCAGTCCATCAGTCAAAGCTTTGTGTTGTGTATTCATCATATAAATTCCCAAACAGCCAAAATAGTTTGGCCTCAGAAGCCTAAAGAATATTTTTCCTTCAAGTGAGATGTCAAGGACATCCCAGACTTGGACCAAGTACACAAGCTTGAGTCTGAGCACTGGAACTGAACCAAATCCACATGCCCAAGACCAAGCCAAATCTCACTGCAATTACTGGTTCCTTAGCTGGCTTAGTTTAGTACGATGCTCCCTGAACAACTCCAAGCGCTCCAAGATTTGGCCTCAATCACATTGACTCAGCAGACTAAAGTCTTTGCTTGATTTTCATTCAGGATTAGATCAATAGGACCAAGATCAGACTGCTCAGAGATTAAAATTATACATTAAATGAACTGGCAGTTCTTGAGATGTTGGATGCAGAGGAAATTTGGGCAGGTATAAAGACTTGAAAAAGGCCAGGTTCATAGGGTCAGATCATATAGTTGGACCATCTCTGCATTAAAAAGGTTTTTGGGGCTCTCCAAGTCTACAACAGTGGTCTGACGATGGACAGGTTATGAAGCAGCATAAGAGAGTTCAGAGATGTGCTGCAACAGACTAAAACAAGAAACAGGGTTGATGATCCTGATGCTTACATCTTGGTACAGACCGTGCTGGGCACCTCTGGAGGTGTCCATGACTTGGTTTGAGACTGTTTTGATGAAACTTAAAAATTCAGAGGTGGCTGTAAAGTTTAGTCTTATCAATATAAAACCTGTTCCATTGAATTTGTGATTTGATTATCCTTACGTTTTAACATAGGGATCAGAGAAACCATTGACGTCCATGGCTGCCAGGTGGGCGCAGCGCTTGACGCCCACACACAGCCCGCCACGAGCTCTCTCCTTGGCCTCGCCCTTCACATCCCCATCGTTGTTTGGGGGGAGGTACTGGAGGCAGAGCAGCAGACGGCCTCTCTCTTCCAGACTTCTGTGCTGCTCGGTCTCCCACTGAAGGAGAGAAGGGACACAGACACAAACACAGAAAATCATAGAGAAGGTATACGCGCTGCATCTGTTGCCTGTACATGAGAGTTAAATATCAGCCATTTATGTACATTCAGAAGTCTACCCACAAGTCTAGCTTATAGACATTTATGCTTTACATCACCTTCCCCCCTTCTATCAACACAATCAATCTATAATGTTTGCATTAATTCTACACATGTGCACAGACCTAGACCACCTTGGTAGAAGGTGTTCATTCAGTTTTCTGTTAGTAGTTTTCTCTACCTTCTGTATCTTATCTTTTAAGTTTGTTCTGTATCACAACACAATCCACTACACAACACCCCTCACACTTCACAACCCAGCACACACCACACCCTCACTGCCGTGTCTCTTTAATTGTCTTGTCTTTAAATGTCTCACAGCTGGTGTTTTTTAGTCCTCTCTGACAGAGTCAGGAGTTATTATGTTAATAAAGATGTTTGAATTAACTGCCTCACCCTTCACATTCGCACAAAAAATCTGCTACAAGATTAAATTGCATATATACATTAGATGGTTTTGCCAGATGATGGCACTAACTTTGAATGTAAATGCAGACAAAAAAAATTAATCAAATAAATAAATAAATATAATATCAGCCATTTAACAATGTGTAATTATACAGTCAGATCACTATGCAGTCCTCTACATCTCTCTTCAGCGCTACAGAGCTTTTTATTGACTCCCAGTTTACTGATCTGTTTGTCTGTCACTACGTTGTTGATTTACATTCTGTCACATCAACAGTGTTTTCCAGACACAGCAAGCAGCTGTTGCCTCAGAAAGAGCTCTACAGTAAACCCATTGTATGCTCCCTGCAGCAACAAATGACACACTGGCAAAGTCAGCTGCGAACCAGCAAACATAGTGGAACATTTAAAAGCTAAAGAGCAAGACTTTCCCACCAGGAATTAGTGGTGAAGTAAACAAAGATATAATGAATATTCGTTTGGTAGCGATGGACTGTATCTGCTTTATGAGTAAGTTTGTTACTTTAGGCAGAAACACACCATTTCTGTCTCCAGTCTCAGTACTAAACTATGCTGACCATGGCCCTATTTCAACCTGGTATTAACATCCATCCTGAGTGACAGGCTCAGTACAGATGCAACATATTCAGGATACATTTGAGGACACTGGAGGGTTTAAGTGACCCAATTCCATATTTTTTTCCCTTCCATGTGGCACGGATCAGATTTGACCATTGGATGTGTAAACTTGCCTGGATTTGGATATTCTCATATTTCTCCTTTTAAGGCCTCGTTCATTTGTGTAAATAAGACAGATATGGATCAATACATGCATTTGCATCATTTGCCATCTTAGAGGGCTGTTTGGATTGATCCCACTAAGATATCCTTGAAAATGTGATGGTGGTTTTGTGATCTCCAAGATTGTTTCTGGAGCAATGGCTTCAAAAATATCTTCTGTTGTGTCTTTAACACCCTAAAGAATAATAAGGCACAAGCCTTGAACTTTAACTGAAACAGCCAAAAACACAGCAGTGTAAATGCGTATGAGGAAGAATAAGGAAGACCTGTCAATGCGCTAATGGAAAGAGGTCCATATGTGGCCACATTCTTTTAGCAGTGTAAATGCAGCGGGTCTTGGGTCACATTGAAAGACCGTCTTTATTACTAATATCTTCTTTGTAGGTGGAAGGATGCACTCATTCATGCAATAACAGCATTGTATTAAAGTGCAAAACAACAAGCAGGAGCCTTAACAATCGACAACAGCACACCACTATGTGTTATTGTTAACTGCCATCTGTGACAGGAAAGGTGTTCTTCTTTTTGGGGGTACTGTGCATGTGTCAGTGCATTGCTGGCTCCATCAGATAAAAAGAAAAATAGCACTTTTTTCTCATTCACTTGCTTATTTGCATATAGAGCACAGAAGTGAGATCTGATCACAAATCGTCACCGGTGACACATTTGAAAATGCATGATAATGCCAAGTGTGAGCAGATGTGTTTAGATTTATCCTCTTGTGAGATCACTCAATACGAGCTTTAATGCCAGGTTAAACAGAGCCCATGTGGCTACAAACATGGCTCAAAAGAAAAGTGTAAATGATCCCCCCCCACCGGTCCGCAAGGACATTTAAAACATCAAAGAGCGTCAATTTCTTTTATAGACCCAGACAATTTTAGATCATCAGCGAGGCACCAGTGTAGTCCTCTAGCTTCAAAATGACAGGAGTTAAATTACTGCCTGTATCTTTCATCATATTCAAGGTTGTTTGATTTGTCTAGTGATTGCTCTCTCACCTTACAGATCCACCCACAAATTTTCCTCCATGCTATTTGTCTGTCGCCGTGTGTAGCTGGCTCCACACCGATGCCTAGTCATTTTATTTTACCACCTCCCTAATGAGTTGCTCTCTATCGATCTGTGAAGGTCTGGGCTGTTGCATTACCAGATTCCTCGTGCAAATTGTCCTCACTTATTACAAATTTCAAAGTCTCCAACTCATTGGAGACAGATGGTGAGCTGGCTGACAGCTGCAATGTTGATGCAACGTTTTTCACGGACAAATAAAATCAATAAAAGAAAGGAAAGAGAACATTGTAAAAGACTGAGGAAAGCTGTTGAGACAATTAGTAAAAGTATGGCAGGAGCACGTAGGAACATGTGGCATGTCCACGTCATGTCTGAAGATAAGACTTAATGAGAGATGGTGCGATATGAAGGAGAGGAGGGCTGTTTGTAACAAAACAGATTTGCTTCCATGTTAAGTGGTGAAACAACATGACAGTTTGTGAAAATCCTGCACCTACAGTGATGCAAACCTGAAAAAGCAAATATGCATCCATCCTATAAATAACATACGTGTATTTGTGCTGCGGGCTATGAGGGTGAGTCACGGGCCTGAGAGAACATCATCTTCTGCTTTTCACCCTCTGCTGCTGCTTCTTCGCTTTCTTTCATCTGTCACTTTGGATTTTCTCTGTTGTTCCACTTGTTGTCAAACGCTTTGGCAACAGTTTTGATGTTATCCATAGAAAATCCTGAAGCCAAGGGCTACAAAGTGTTTTAAAATGATAAAAAGGTTGAACCTTGAGTTTGTAAGGACATTTTTTGCCATTGGACTGTTGAGTTTCCTGTTTCCCTTAAATATCAGCTAAAAGAAGGTAAAAGGACTTCTAAGTTCAGCAACCTTCTGTTTGAACCTGTTAGGATTACTGTGACACGGATGGCTGAGAATCTGCACCGGCATATCCCATCCTCCTTTCTTGCTTTTTTATTCAACTGTATAATTTTGGTTTGTATCAAAGGCTGGAGGTGATTAGCTCAGTGTGAGAAGAAATTCATTCAACTGTTTAGGATTATCTGAAAGAAAACAGCAAAAGACACAAAGTATTGCTTTAAAGCAAGACCAAGTCATTAAAGAGGAAAATGCAGATTTCTCACAATTAAAGGCTGAATTCTTAAAACTCACATTTGTCGCTTTCACCAGACATACGTCTAATTTGTCCTGCTAACCCCAGTAAACTGCTGTGACTATACTGCTGTATAATGAGCCTTGTTATTGTTTCACAACCGATGACTCTTCATCACCTGAGAAATTAATTGTGGTTTGTTTACTTGTAACTGTGTCTGTTGAGAACATACGTGATGTGTTGGAAGATGCAGAAACAGTGGAGTAATGGCTAATGTCTTCTGAGGTAGATAGATAGATAGATAGATAGATAGATAGATAGATTGATAGATAGATAGATAGACAGATAGACAAAAACCTTGTAAACACCAGTAAAACAAATGTCCATGAAAAAAGAAACATTTCAGAAAGCCCAAAGGAGACACAGAGGGAAGGAGTTACTGTGAAGCCCAGGACTGACAGTCATAAATCAATCCACAACAGATATATTACAATCTGATTTTCTCCTGCTGCGGGTGTTTAAGACTCTTCTTTATTCCTATTGGAGGTGTAACTGCAGCCAGAGAGCTCTTCATTCCCTCTAACTGTCAGAGAGCCGTTACTGTTGGGTCTGAATGCTCAGTTTCAATACGTCCTGTTCAGTTTTAGATATTTACACATTATTTTTGGGTTACTGTACTGTACCCCTCGTCTGTCCAGGAAGTCATCAGTTTTCATTTTTTTCTCCAAATTATATGTAACTTCAATAATCAATTATTCAGTAAAGAAAAAAAAAAGTGTGTTTTGCAAAATGACACAGTTTTTGGGCCGGACAACTATATAAGATACTTTACAACATCTCAACAACAATTAAGCAAAATAGAGCAAAGCAGCAAATACTTTAACAAAGAATTTAATAATTAGTTAGTCATCAAAACTGGATCTGATGAATCATTTACAGCATCATCATTCTGCAAACGTTTGCTTGGAGTTTAGAGTTGTCTGGACTGATAAAGCCCTGTGATGGACTGGGAACCTGTCCAGGGTGTACCCCTGCCTTTAGCCTGAAGAGAGCTGGGATAGGCTCCAGAAGATCCCCGTCACCCTGGAGAGGATTAAGCGGGTATAGATAATGGATGGATGGATGGACTGATAAGCCTCTTGTTTTTTTCACTAAAAGTGCCACTGTGCATCTCTATTCTGCTCTCATTTCTTCAAAACACATTGTTCCAGAGAGTCGTCTGTTTTTTTTTTTCAGCCTAAAACATGCTGCCATGCTCTTTTTATATTAAAAAGGTTTTCTCTCAGAAACCCTTCCAAACAAGCCGTACTTGTTCGGTCTTCTTCTAATTGTACTGTCATGAACTTTCCCAAGCTCTTCCAGAGCACGGGAAGATCTGCGATCTGAGCACTGAACAATCTGATCTCGGGATGAACTTGCTGGGATGTTCACTTCTTGTAAGACTGGCAATTGTCTTGGATGTTTTATACTTGTGAATAATATTTCTCATTGTAGAAATCTTTTAAAATTGTTTGGAAATGGCCTTTTAACTTTTTACAAATTGATACACAGCAACAACTGCTTCTCTAAAATCATGACTAATGTGTTTCCTCCTTGGCATTATGTTAACACATGCCTGAATGATCCAGACCAGGAAGATGCCAAAACCTTTATAAAAGTGCTCACACTTGCTGATGATCAGGAAATCAAGTACCCAAAGCACGATGCTGCTATTTCAACTCTTAGTTCCTATAGAAGCATTAAAGCTGTAGTTATGGTTTATCTTAGGCTGTATTTTACTTACTTTAAAGACATGGAGAAGATGTGATTTTTGTTATTTTTTTATTCTTTTGTAACTAGGGCTGGGCAAGTTAACGCGTTATTATCGCATTAATTCATTAATTTATTAACGCCGACATTTATTTTATTGCGTGTTAACGCATGTTGCTCACGTGCTTTTTTTTTGAAAAGTCTGTTACTGGCTGCTGCGGAACCTGAAAACAGTTGGCAGGTAAACGTGCGAAAAAGCTAAAACAGACATGGAGAACATTAAAAATCAGCGTACTTTACAGTTCGAGTAGCAACTCAGGTAGCAATATTAACAATTCTGTCTAAAAAAAAAAAAAAATTCTGGTCTGCAGCAAAACTTTCGCGTCATTCCTCCAGTTACATCAGATCTGCTCCATGTGTTCACTGTCCTGCTGTTCTCTAGCTGGTTACTTCAGTGCGGCTCCATCTAGTGGCACAGATGTGTAACGACAACAGAAAGTCCAGTCCTCGATTATAAAACAAATTCAGTTCTGTGGCCCATTTTTTCATTTCGTATTTTTGATCCAAGTCTAAAATTGGAATATTAAAAAAAACAGGCATTTTTTTTTGTTTTTTTTTGTGTTAGATTAAAAAAGGAAAAACGTAAAAAAAAGTTTTTTTTTTTTTTTTTTTTTTAATTTTTGATTGATACACGGATTGGTAAAGTTACTGAAATTTAACATGGACATTTTCATTTTAAAGTTCTCCCAGACGGAGAATTCGACAGAAACAAGGTTATTTGTAACAACTGCCTAGTTGAACTCCCCGTTAAAAGTTTCTGCTGTTACCTCAGAAATTGCCTGATTTAATGTTCTGATTGTGCTGAGCCACAATCATTTTGTTGGATTTTGTTTGTAGATTTTTTATTTTTCATAAAAAACAGGATGACATTAATGCTCTGGCACTGGCAATAAGCTTTATTTTATTTTACATTTTTTAAGATGAGATTTACACTAAATATGTGTTACTGACAAGTGCTGATGTTAAGTGTCATGTTATGACACTTTAGTTCATATGGCAGCAGAACATCTTAATAAAATGCATTTTACACTACTTTTGAATTCATTATTTGATTTTGCGTACACAATGCGATTAATTGTGATTGATCAGGGAAATAATGCGATTAATCACGATTAAAAATTTTAATCGTTGCCCAGCCTTAGTTGTAACATATTAAAATTAAGCAATGGTGTCTATTCTTCTTCACCAGACTGTATGCAGACATTTCTGTTTTTGCAGAGATCAACCCCAGAAGAGGAAAATAAAGTAGTCATGATGCTCACCTCTCTTAGGTAGCAGGAGATTCCTCTCAGGGCTGTGCTCATCGCAGTTGGTGAAGGCAGCTGGAGGACAGACAGACAAAAAGAAAAGAAAGAGGCAAATGATAAGTGCAGATAACAGAAAAAAAACTATGTAAGTGGGTTAGATGAGCAAAAGCTGAGGACACAGGGACAGATACATCAATCTGGGGGTGAAGCCACTTTGAAAATTGCAGCTCTGATGCTGCTTTTGGTTTGCAGGATGATAGAGGGGCTTTGGTGTTTGATCGCAGAGTGGCCACCAGCCACAGAAGGACAATTTAATACCAGCAGCCCTTTCTATCACATGAAGAACAAAACCCCGGCATCCACCCACCTCTTTTTACACACATCACCTCCTGTTACCACCCCTGCTTTTATTTTTTTAATCCATTTGTTTCTCATCTCTCTCACAGTCTATTGATACACTGCCCGCTGCCATTTTCTTTCACTCTTTCTCCTCATCTTTAACATTTTGGTGCATCCCTTTTTGCATGTGTGACCTGGCTGCCATTCTGGCTTCTTAAAAAACTGTAGTCCCTCTTTTTTTTTTTTGTCTTTTGTAATTTGAACATGTCACAAATCATAAAAGTGAGTGAACATGATGTTTTCCATAAGTCAAATTAAGAGATTTCTTTTTTTTTTTTTTTTTTTTTAAGTGGTTTAAACTGGGTGGTAATGGAAGGCAAAGTGACATTTTAAACAAAGTCAAGAGTCTAAAGTAGTGGGTGGCATGGAGACAAAGTGACAAAGTGTTTTTTTGTTTGTTTGTTAAAACTAGTAAACAAATCCTTTGTGACAGTTAAAAAATTGTGTTGAGGATATTCCTGCACAGGGAAAAGAGATGGAGCCAGTCGTATCCAACATTAAAAAATGTATCGCTAGTATTTTGTGGCGCTCACACTGTGACCTGTGAGAGTTGTGAGCTGGTAGTGAAACCAGGCTCCTGCAGCTGCTGCTGTTATTGTCAAAGATCAGAGTAAAACTTTGAGTTATCTCTTCAAAAACCCAAAGTCTGAACTACTAGCTTTTTCTGTTTTTATGTGTCCTTATTTAAAAATTGTTTACAATAATTCATTTGATGGCTTTCAAAACATTGAATGAATAAACATTTTTACCATCTTAAAGTTTAACTGTGACATGTTTGCCTCTTTACGTTTGTTCCTTGCCATGCATTTAAATAAACATATAAAAGGGCCGCATGCTTTTAAGGTTTTTGATATGCGTGTACATACTGGATCACAAGAAGCAGTCTGCTTCCTCTCACTCATAATCATGACTACCAGTCATTTCAGAAACTTTTGACTTGAGGTCCAGCTGTTAAAAAAGCAACAAGCTGTTGTCTAAAAATGTTGCTATTTATATATGTAGTGAGACACCGGTCCAGTGCAGCTGGTTGGCATGTCCAGAAAATATTGATTCTTTAATGCCTCCCTGGTGGCGTGTTAACAAGCTCGTGAGTTTCCATCCTCATCCTTCACTTGTCTTTTTCCCACATCTTTACTCAAATAGCCGCACTTGTGAATCACACGGAGAGCATTAATATACTGACGGCTACACTGTTTCCCAGTCATTTTTCTCTCTCAAACACCCCCCCACAGCCCTTCTCCTCACAGGAGGTGGGTGCTCCAGACAGATGTTGAAGTGTTTGGTCTGGTCGGGCTTCACGCGGCGCAGGGCCACCCTCGACTCCCCGATGAACTCATTATGTGTCAGCTTGTCTTCATCGCAGACAGACACCCTGGGAAAAACAGAGAGAGAGCGAAAGGGCAGAAAAAAAAGATCATGAATAGAGCATGAGTAAATAAGTGTTTTTTTGGGAAATGTGTGGGGAATGTGGCAATCAAAATGATCAAATATTTTGTTGTGGCAGCGCTATAAAAAGAGAAATAAATTATTGAGGCAAACCCTCACCCGAACGAGAAATCATATAAAAGATAGCCAGATATCACGTAAAACTCAAGCATACCATTATAATTTTTGTTCCATTAGGAATTTAAGAAGATCATGCAGGGTTCAAATCAATTCATATTTATAGTTCTGGCAAATTCTTACTCCCACCACAGAGGAAGATAAAATACTTTAGTGGGTGGGAGAAGCAGAAAGACGTGAGGAAGATGCAGGAGGCTGTGGATGTGGAATCATGAGACGCCATGCAAAAAAGGAGTGACATGCAAAAGGAGGAGGAGAAGTTACAAACACAAGATTTTATTCAGTTATGTGTGTGAATCATGAGGCTAGAGGCTAACTGAAATTCAAAGAGGTGATATTTTTCTGCATTTTATGTAAATGTGGAAAAAAAAAGTGATCTGGTGTGTGAGGAAATCCTGATAGGAACGAGCTGCTTCTTCATCTTCTGCTTCACTTGGATTCAAACTAACTTCATGGCCACAGGAACGAAATGCCGCAGTCACCTGCTGGTTTCAGTTTCCTGTGATAAAAGATAAGTGATGCAGAAATGTGCAGGTGCAACAGGCTGCTTCCCTGAGGGCGCAGAAATCCCCAGAGGAGTTTTCTGTCCTGATTACTGATCAGACAGAAAAGGAAACTAAATCTTTACTATCAAAGAGGAGCTCAAAGAAGAGATAGAAGGACAAGGAAAAACATTGGGAAGAAAGGTGAGTTCAGAGGAGAACAAAGAGAGATGAAGTCGTCCTGAGCTCAGAGGTGAAAGATGGTGAAAGCTGTATGAAAAAAGAGACACCCGTGATGATATGTGCTTGAGGAGGCAGTGGTGAGTGAAAAGATCAAGAGTCAGGGGAGAAGAGTTGTTGTCAGCTGGAAGCTGGGGAACGCGTATACAGCACAAAGTAATTTAAAGCTGACAGCCTTGATTTACGACAACATGATTTTATAATCTCAGCAAATCAGGTTTATAAATCTGATCTATGATGTCACCAACTCAGAAAACCAACCCAGACTGGTGGATAAAATGTTATCTGACACTGTGCAGCTCAAGAGTCTATTCATAGACTGTTCTGCTGCTGCAAGCAAGATGTACGTGGCCTCATTGTATTTCACATTAGTTATGCCAGAGATACATTCAACAATGACCCTTTCTGTCATTTTAATCCTTAAAATAGATTTCCTTACAACACTTAATAATTTCTTTATAAATTATACATTTATAAACAATAAAATTAAAACTATAATACAACTGATGCATTTATTGATAAATGATAAAACATATAATGGAAATTATATTTTATTAAAATATATTTCCAGATATTTTTGTCTTCAGCTTCACACCCATCCTGTCTTCATACAGTTTGTATTTACTTAAAAATGATAGAGAATAAAATCACAAGATGACGTTGTTGGAAGACTCTTCTGGTGGGTCAAATTTCTGTAAACTTTTCGGGAAGGTTGGGAGCACTGCAGGTACTGCACACAGTACAAACAATCTCATACATCTTTGACAGATTTATGAGCTTTTCAGTCATTCCTGAGATCCATCTCATTCATGCTGGAGCCAGAATCAGATCCCGGGTATTAAAGTTCAATTTAATTCGATTCAATTTTATATAGCGTCTGTTACCATGCCAATAGTCTCCAATAGAGCAAATATCATTAAATAAAATTATACTATTAAATCCTAATCAAGGATAATGGAAAGTAAAAAAAAAAAACTTCCACAGCAGGAGAAAAAAAACCTTTAAGCCAAACAGTAGAAAGGAAAAACTCCACTTTAAGAGGAAGAAACCTTGAGCAGGAGCTGGATCATAACGGGGGACCTTCCTGCTGAAGGACCAGTCGGGTAAAGAAAGAAAAAGAGAGGGGAGACAGGACAGAGAGAGGATGGAGGACAGAGAGAAGAGAGCACACAAATGACTGAATGAAACCTGGAGGAACTGCAACAACAAGCATTTCACGACAGTGGCTTTATTTAGGGCCTGGGCCAGTGACATCAGCTTGAAGCTGTCGTTCTTGTGAACATGGCTGGTTCTGTCAGTCTAAGGTGCAATCCCATCAATATCTAGATACTCATGCACCCCGCATGCACACCATACACATGCCATGCATACTAACAGAATAATTTGCATGAAGTGCTCTCTTTGTTTCTCATCTTTGTACTCTGTTGGTATATCTCTGTGTTTGTTTGTTTGTCTGTCCTCCTATTTTGCTTGATTGCATGAGGGAAAAAAAAAACATTACTGCACGAACCACCACATATTCAGTCTGTGGTAGAATCTATCCAGTCAAAGCAATCCCCATCCTACGATGTACTTAGATGAAGTCCTGAAATAGTCTTCACTATACATTTTGCAAGACCATATTTATTTTGAACAGAAACGCAACGACACCTCATTCATCAGGTTAAAAGTCATCATTTCAACACTTTGAAAAAGTCCAAAAAACAGAGAAGCACACCATGTAGGCTTTAACCATATGTTTGTAGAAGCATTTGAAGGCTGTAGGCCTGTCCTCGTGAATGAGCCACTTTCCGTTGAGCTTCACAGACAGATGTCTTGACATTTTTGTTTAGATTTTGCTGGTATAATACAGAAGTCATCTTTCCATCTACGCTCTCCTGCTCCAGCCCTCACAATGTCTCTGCAGACGATAACAGGTCAGCTGTGTAATTTCTTTCACAACAGTAAATGTTTTTCTTTAACCAAAAAGCCTTTTAAGGAATCCGGCGTAACACCCTAAGAGGAGAGACCACCGAGAAGTTTGCCGCCTGCGGCGTTTTCTCTCTCTGTATATGACTTATGTCACTGCTGTGTTGAGCTTGGCCTGAATGAGACTCCTCTGGAGAAATTGAAAATCTCCCTTTTCTGAGATGGATTTCTTTGACTTAATTCTGAGGGGTGGACAAAAAAATTATAGCTTTGCTGATTTGTGCTGTTTAATTGTACATAGATGTGATGTAAGTTTGCAAGCACACTACATGACTAAACAGCTAAAAAAAGGAAAGCATGTTCACAGTAGCTATTCTGGGGAGGACAGATTATTTAGATGTCACTCTGAAAGCAGTCTGATTACATCTATTACGTCTTGCTCTTCGGCATATATGTCAGATAGGTTTGTCTTAAAGACTCAAAACACCAGATGACCCCAGGAAACCTCTGAGATGATCTGTCCACCTGCATCTGGATGATTTGTGTTAAAAGAAAAGGTTCTGGGTAAAAATGCTGCGGTAGAAGACAAACATCACTGCATTGCAGAGCACCATGTCCTTAAACTTCCAGTCTCCTGATCTTTACATCGCTTACTGAATCAACTCTGCGTCATGGGTCAGGAGTAAAGCCAGTTTCTCTAATCTTCCTCTACAGACCACCCGTCAATCCTGTTAAGATCCCACTCCCATGTGTGCCAGGGCAAAGTTTTAGGCCCAGGCAGAAACAATTCACAGCTTTCTTCACCTCCAGAGGGGGTCAATGAAATTAAAACACCCCACAGCGCTCAATCTGACCTCAATGTGTCACTGCAGCTAGGAAAGAGAAAAAAAAAACAAGGAGACGGATCGGAAAGAAATACCAAGAGAAGACAAGGAGTAGATCTTTTCTGATCCTAGAGGACAGGAGAGACGTGGGGGTGGAGAGGAGCAGCGATGAAGGTGACAGAAGGAGAATCTCAGGATCAGTAGAAAGAGAAAGCCCTTTTACTTCAGAGCAAAACGCTCCAATTGAGATAAATGATAAGAATTAGTTTGTAAGGACGAGTAAGATCTGAGGGCAGAAGAATAAAAATGGAAGGCCAAGACACGACGTGGACAGAAATCACCAGTTCTACAGCAAACATCTACCTGAGTGTTTTGCGGTACATGTCTTCCTCCGTGATCCCACAGTAGGTGAGCGTCTCGTTCCACACAGGGTTCAGCGTGTTACGAACAGTCTTGGTTTTCAGTTTATTGGCCTGCAGAGAGCCAAAGAAAATATTATCTGCCAGCCTTAAGAGGTGCAAACAGCAAACAATGTCAGCGGAAAAACAAATGAAATTCTGGTCTGGTTGTTTTGGCTCACTGAAATGAGAACATGACTGAAAAGTGCACACAGACATCCAGGAACTCCAGATCTTTCTCAATAACAGTGAAAAAACAACACAGGAAGAATACTGTTCTGATAATAAAATCAGACCTTGCAGGCTCCCGGCAGAAGGTGCAGCTTAACATAAGGATCAGCCAAACCGTTGAAATCCATCGGTTTAAGACCCTTACAGAGAACATATAAGATATTAAAGCACACACAATGAACAGTTAAGAACATTGTGCAAACTTTAACCACTAGAGATTAACTATCTAATGCAAAATCCTCCATAAAACACTAATTACTCAAATAAAAAAAAAAAAACATTATGGGATTAACAGCCACTGACATCTGCTCACAGAGCACCAGAGATAATTACTTTTACACAGTCTGGGCCGCTCCACCTGTTTACACATTTTTGGTGTCAATCACAAAAAAAAAAAAAAAAAAGGGTGAATTATTTTTGAGCAGGTCACAATAGTTCTGCTTAGACACATAACAATATCACTACTTTGCATAAACATGCATGCTGCCATTCTTGGAAAACTGGGAAAAATTCAATTCTTTTCAGCGCTTTACCAAAACAAATAAACGGATATTAGAAATATTCCTACATTTACATGCAAGGCAAACACACAAACAGACAGATCCATTGTGTGTGAATATTATTTGTGTTGTGATGTAGGGATTTGCATGGCTGAATGATCCTAGGAGCTGTGCTGTTGGGAGCAGCTGCTCCTGGTGGGGTTCTCCAAGCCAAATTGTCCACGGAGATGGGCCAGACCAGGAATAATTCAAATAGATTCATATAAAGAAGAAAAACCCAGGGGCACAGTATCCCTCACCTGGATGTGGGCTAATGCACAGTCCCACCCCAGAGGCTGACCTGAGGGAGGGGATTGTTGGCCAGCACCTGGTGACCCGGTCTGTGCTCATGTGGCTCAGTTATGCATTCCCCCAGGCAGGAAGAGCCAGGACATACTGGAGAGATTAAGTCTCTCGGCTAGTTTGGGATTGCCTCAATATTCCCCCAGAGTACCTGGAGGATGTGCCTGGGTTAGGGGAGGTTTGGGCTTTTTTGCTTAGCCTGCTGCCCTCATGATCTGAATTTAGGTAAGCAGAATAGATCAATGGATATTTATTTTTATTGTGAAATTACTTTTTATATTGATTCTATTTACTTATTTGTTGTTTGTCTTTACCGTCAGTATCTATTTTAAGAGAATAACTTGTAGAGTGGGTGGAGTGTGGGATATATCGTCAATAGACACCCCGCTCTCCCTGGGATTAAGGTACGTTTAATATGTCACAGCAGCCAAACATAAACAGTAGCACCTCTAAGCCATGCAGGTGACTGGCAGGTGAGGATGGCTGAGGTGTGAGCATCTCATCTTGGACCTTGCCTGATAGCTGTTATTGTATTTTGTTTTGGGGTTTTTTTTTTTATGCCCAGTATTTGCTTAGTACTGATAATAAAGAAATAATCACATTATGGGACATAAACAGAGTAACTGCTGGTGGAGGTCTGGGGGTAGGTGGTGTCGTTCAGGGATTTACCTTCGCTCTGAGGACGGTGCAGTGCAAGGAGCTTGTGGCTCTTTCATACAGCAGGTCAAACTCTAGTGTCCCCAAGGAGGCTGGAAGAGAGTTCATGAAAAGTCAAAAGTTTGTGTTTGTTACTTTTTCAATAAGTCTGTGCTGCTGACTTTATTATGTGGTAAAAAAAAAAAAAAAAAATGGTGATAGGGAGAAATACATAGGGGTAACCAGCAGGAAGCACTGAATACATTTAAATACATTATGTTCTTTCGTCTTTGCCTTTGCTTCCTTTTCCTTTTCCTTTTCCTCTGTCACACCAATCAACTGTATTTCCACCACATCCAGAACGCTCCTCTTTGGTCGTCCCCTTTTTCCCGTGTCTGACAGCTTCATCTCCAGCATCCTTTCTACCGACACATTCACTATGCAACATCTTTCTCCTGCGTGGAGCTTTATTTTGACTATAATTTAAGAAAGGAACACAATAGCAATTCTCAAACTCTCAAACTAATCCTTTGCATGACCATTTTTAAATCCAATCAGTCAAAGTGCAGGACACTGACTTATGCGCCAAAAACTCTGCAAATAGTAAGTGACAACAGTTTTTGTTGTCAGCTACAAATAAAAAGCTTGCTTGCGTTTTACTTATCTGTTAAATTAAATAACACCTGCTTCTGGATAAAAGGAGATGAGATTTTTATGTGAATTGAATTTTAATTTCTTTCCTTTTGCAGCCTCATTGAGACGTGATGATCACTTTCAGGTGACTCACTGTTATCATCGCTGTCACAGCTGTCAATCTCAATGGAGGTGTCCATGCTGCTCATGGCTGACAGTGACCCCCCTCCACCTCCAGCTCCAGGTAATAGTGGAGACAGCAGACCCCTGCTTGCTCCCTCCTCCTCCTCCTCCTCCTGTTCCTGCTCCGATGGCCCCCCCATCTTGTCCTGTGCTGCCTGGACTGAGCGTAGCAGGAGCGGTCAGCTGATTGGGCGAGAGTGGCTCTGAAAAGGAGGAAGTGGGCGAGAGGCGAGGGAAGTAGGCGGAAATTTGTCGGATGGGGCGGATGGGGCCTGGGCAGACATTGATGGCCATGTGCTCCTGGATGGAGATGCCTAAACGGTTTCCTTTTCGCACCGTCATAAAGCTGAAAGTGAAAAGATTTGGTTTTAGTTGCATTTGTTTTCAGCGGTACAAGAGTTGAAAATTTAAAACACATTGAACCAAGGCAAAAATGAAGATAGTGATCTGCAGAGCTGTTCAAGTAGATATCTGGTTATTAGGGGATTCTTTTGTGAGATACATTGCAGAAAAATCAGGTTATTATTTCGAATGATTCCAACCAAAACATAATGAGAATTGTTTTAAAGACATTTCTTATAATGTGACCAAAAAAAGTACCTGAGGATATGCACACATTTGGTTTCAATTGAATAAATCTGAATAAACCTGAGCCTATCGGGGAGGATAAAAGGTAATTGACTAAAAGTCTTCTGAATCCTAATGATCCTCAATGAAATTGGAGTGTTTGTGTGTGTGAGCACGTGCACGTATGAGTGACTAAGACACTGATATCTAAAATGTCTAACAATCCTGCAAAGACGGGCAGGTTATTATGGATGGAAGTGGTTCGAAGGCTGGAGCTCTCGTGGGTTCGCACAGACAGAGCGAGTAGTTGTGGTGATTATATAAAGTTCTGGTTACAGGGAGTTGAGTTGACCACAAGGCTGCTGTTTCTTCTCTTTTCCTAAAATAAAAAAAGAGGGGGTGGATTGCAAGTATCTCACAGCCTTTGTTCAAAAGACAGCAGGGGCTTTAGGGGGAGTTCTGTCCTCAATTCTGGTAACCCCCCCCCCCCCCCCCCCCCACACACACACACACACAACCTTCTTCTCTATCTCTGTTAATTGATTGAAAGTTAATATTTACACTGGAATAAGTTCTGTAAGGTTTAGAGCTCAGACAGAGAGATTTGATGGGATTTGGACTGTTCTGTTGATTATATGTTACGGTCCTTTACTGTCATTAGAGGACAATATTCATCCTTTTTAAAACTGTTTCATAAATTTAGCTTATGCGTAATTTACATATTAATAGTAAAAGCTGTTGTAAAGTAACTGTACATTTGGCTTGAATTAAAAAAAAAAAACTTTCTCAGTTTTCTGTAACAACTATCTAATGAACACATGACAAATTTCCAGGAAAATTCAAAGGATATGATGTTTGCTTGTTTCGAATCCCTCCCTTTCACACCTCTCTCCTTCTCCCTAAGGCTCCAACAGAGTGTAACACAAGCAGACGTTCTCTTAGATATCAGACAGTAACGTCAACAAACAACCAGCTCCCTCCAAAATAAAGGGCTCAACACAAACTCCAGATAAGAGTAATAAAGTGATTGATCTTTTGAAGACCATCCACCCGAACAGGAATCTGATTGAGATCCAGAGTGAAAATAAGCTTTGTATTTGATTCACAAAGAAACTGCAGTTTTGACGTTCAAGCTGCTGTCAACTCAGGCTTGGGTTTATTGAGAAGGGTCTCCCGAAAGTTACTTTAAGAACTTTGAAAGAAATATTTACAGCCTTATTTTCTTTCTTGTCCGCGGTCCGTATAATAAAAGTGTTCTCTCCGTTAAATGTGTTGCAGGAATATCCAAAGAGCAAGACTTGAAATATGGAGAACAACAATCATTACGGTGGTGTGAACTGATTTTTAACGGTAAAGTTGTAATTACATTGATGTGCAGCTTGGATAGACTGAAATGTGGCTTCAGTGAGTAAATAGTCCAATTCTATATTTTAAATCTGGTTTTGGCTTCAGATCCTACACTGATTTAAAATGATATTTGCGTGTAACTGTCAGAATGAGTTGATACCACTATTACACAGACCTCACAGAGAGTGAGGTCTGCACATCTTTTAAACATCATATCGGCTCAGTGATTAGCTCAGATGTAGCAGTGTAAGTGATGTATAATGCTGCATTCAAGTGGATTATAGACCACTTACTGACTTTGCTGGAGGTGGAATGGATACTCGCAGGAAGCTAATGTTTCTTTGGCCTTGCCTTTGAACGGCAGAAGAATAGGAGGACCCATTTGTCATACCACAACACCATGACTCAGGAGAAACACCACGAGAAAAGCAAACATCTGCTCATATCTCTAAATTATGAATGACAAACCCACAATGTAATTTTGGTCTATACTTTTCAGTCAGTTCACTACTTCAAACCAATAGGATGCTGAACATCACCACCATGTTGCTGTGACGTCAACCAATCTGACTCGGTCTACATGGAGCTTCCGAGCTCAAGTCTCGAGCTCAGCAACTGTTGCACTGTTCAAAAGACATCAGGGATTTAGGAGATGTTCTGTCTTCAACACTGTTCAGAGTACAAGCGAAAGCAGTATAGTGCTTCATTTGTACTCAGAGATGGGAATTTGTGAGTTCAGGAGTTGGAAGTTTCAATGGAACAAACCATGAGGTCAGAATTCTGATTCAAAAAGTTAGAGAAACCTCATCCACCTCAACTTCAGAGTCCAACATGGCTGCTAACAAAGTAAACACTCAGGTGATTTTAATATTTAACCATCCATCCATCCATCCATCCATCATCCATCCATCCATCCATCCATCCATCCATCCATCCATCCATCCATCCATCCATCCATCCATCCATCCATCCATCCATCCATCCATCCATCCATCCATCCATCCATCCATCCATCCATCCATCCATCATCCCATCCATCCATCCATCCATCATCCATCATCCATCCATCCATCCATCCATCCATCCATCCATCCATCCATCCATCCATCCATCCATCCATCATCCATCCATCCATCCATCCATCCATCCATCCATCCATCCATCCATCCATCCATCCATCCATCATCCATCCATCCATCCATCCATCCATCCATCCATCCATCCATCCATCCCCATCCATCCATCCATCCATCCATCATCCATCCATCCATCCATCCATCCATCCATCCATCCATCCATCCATCATCCATCCATCCATCCATCCATCCATCCATCCATCCATCCATCCATCCATCATCCATCCATCCATCCATCCATCCATCCATCCATCCATCCCATCCATCCATCCATCCATCCATCCATCCATCCATCCATCCATCCATCCATCCATCCCATCCATCCATCCATCCATCCATCCATCCATCCATCCATCCATCCATCCTCCATCCATCATCCATCCATCCATCCATCCACCATCCATCCATCCATCCATCCATACCAGGGATCTGCTGGAGCCTATCCTAGCTGTCTTTGGGTGAAAGGCAGGGGTACAACCTGGACATGTCTGTTTATTACTACTTTTCTTTTAGTCATATTAAACCAGACATACACATCGTAATGTGTGGTTTTTAACCGTTAACTGTTGCTACACTGTGCTAAATACCACATTTATCATTGTTATGAATTAGTATCACTAACAATGGCTGGCAGGCAACAATGTCTTGTCCTAAATCTTGAAAGGTTCATGGCATATAAGCGTTCATCCTCTTTACAACTGGAATGTGGTCAACTTGGGTGTGACATCATTCCCAGTTAGGACTTCAGAACTGCAGGGTAAATGGATCAAATATGAACACAAAGATTTTTTTGCGAGGGGAATAAATGTCTGACAACTAAGACTGACACGGTTTACAATATACCGTCAACTCTAACACAGAGACTGTTTTAAGTTTTTAATGAAGGGAAGGAAATAGGACAAAGGTTTTTGCAGACCGTTGATTGAGAACAGAAGAACGGCAGATCTGAACATTCAAACAGTGAAAACATCATAGTGAACAGCTAGTAAATACTAAAACAACACACAAGGGAAAGACAAGGATATTGAAGATTTTCCAGGTGCAATTTAGAAGTCAAAGGTAACTACGGCCTCTGTTGCTCAAATTGTTGTGAATTATTTATGATGTTACAGTGAGGTTGAGAGTGATGGCTTTCAAGATAAAACACATACATCAGATGTACCATAAAAGACTGAATCTGTCTATCTATCTATCTATCTATCTATCTATCTATCTATCTATCTATCTATCTATCTATCTATCTATCTATCTATCTATCTATCTATCTATCTATCTATCTAGGTAACTAACCTACAGAAAATGTTTTGAAATGGCGAGCTTTCATTCAAATGCAGGCAAACTGATATTTACGTACATGTAATCTCCAAATGTAAAGAAGTGTTTCTGAATTGTTCCGTTTTTTAGTGTATCTTCCCTTAATCTTATTTTACCCCATCTATCTACGTCCGTATCAAATCATCTTATAAGGGAGAGATACACAGCCTGCACGGCATCCAAACACAATATCAGCTGTAAAGCCCAAGTAAAGCTGTGTCCCCATTAGATTTTTTTTTTATCAGTACCAGCATTTCTTTTCCAAAGCTCTCTGCTGTTTTAGACCATTTTAGTGATTTCTCCGTCAAAACAAAATCATTTCATGTTATGTGATATTTCAGACAGCAAATCACAGCACAGATAGGAATCCCATTCCTAAATGCTGATGATGTGCTTTTATGATCCAACTAATTGTCAGACCTCTGTTAACATGTGTATCCATATGCAAAACACTGCATGGACGCAGAGACACAACAAGGTTTCTGCACCTTGTCACGAAATAGTCCCACACATAAAACCACATCTTTGTTATTTTCACAGCTTCTTTTTGTGTGGATTCAACAAAACAGAGCTGGCTGCATCTCAATGTTTTGTTTGTGCTGTGATATCAATCTTCTCATCAAATTCTATTCAAGAAAATTGAATTTGAAATGTGCTACTATTTATTTAGCATGCAAATTTCAGATTATCCGCTTCTCTAATAGTCTTGTTTGTTTTTTCTTCTTGTTGTTTTCTTGTTTTCTATTTTGGATTCAGTTCCCTCCTGGGTGTCAAAACCAGTAAACAGATTAATTTCATATTCTTTGCTGTCTGGATGAAGTTAAAATGACCAGCGATGCCCCGGCAGAATGTGAGTCTGACACAGTTTACTCCGACTGCTGACCTTCAGCGGGGATACAGGCAGCGAGGGTCATTCATCATCTGTGGCCAAGTCTCTCTGTTACGAGCCCAACGGTGGGTGAGATGCACCACAGATCATCCAGTTTTAGCCCGGCTGGTGTCTGAAGCACATTTCAACGTGCCGTCACACAAACTTCCTTCACTCGTTTGACTGAGAGGGATTTGAGAGACTTTGAGAGCTGAGAGCTGATGGAGATCTTGCCCTTTGAAAACCAGAAGTAATCATTTTTGTGTCACAACAGCACAATTAATGACTTCAACAAGTCAGAGTTCTTCTACTCTCTGCCAGAGCTCAATTAACCAGTGCAGAGATAACCTTCTGACATGCAAAGCTTTTCAAACCTGAGGTGAAAGCATGTGGGAAGAAGATAAAGAAGTGCTCATCGTGTTTGCAGTCAATGATGTCAGCTTGCCACAATAATAAAGCAGACCTTAAGCAGCTCTTGAATGGAAACAATCTCAAGTGGAAGAATTCATGACATTAAGGTGGCGGTGAAAACATGTCAATGATGCTCCCTGTGATGATGAAAATGGTTACAGGTAGACCTGACATAAACACCAATAAACATGGATGAGTTGGGAATAATGACTCTCCTAGTGGGAAACGCACAATCCCTCAAAGCACGCACCCACACACAGGCACACACATAAATAAATAAAATCCAATCACATGTCTGCAAACACACATTTAGATACAATTCTGTCAGATCTTTAATTCATGTCTCTTCACACACTCTGAGCAGCTTTGTGGGCAGGCGTGTGTTGACATAATATGCGCAGTCATTCGCCTTCCAGTCCTGGCAGATGTGGCCGTAAGCTGGAGCAGCTCGAGGACCAGCAGCAGCACCGGCAGCAGGAGACGCACACGTACGACTGCAAGGCCCCGGGGCTCGCAGCTCTCACAGGCTTTGCGAGCAGAAGCTCACAGGGAGCTCATGATTGATCGTTCTCATGCTGCCAGCTGGAATCCCTCTCATCTTCTCTTTTCATCATCCCCTTGTTGTGAGAAGTGTGGCAGTGGAAAAGCATTAAAATAAGGTGAAGACATCACCTTCACACTTACCATATGTGATTTGGAAATGCTAAAGCTTGTAAATATACATGGCTTTGGAAGAACAACTTTATAATAACCTACAAGATAATACATCGTCTTGTCGCCCACAGCTATAAACAGTATCCCTGTGGCTATTAGATATGTGACTATTACAGCTGCATGGCTCCCTCCCCCTTGTTTTTATGAGATGACATAGGTTTCCTGCCTGGACGGAGGAATGAAGCTGGAAAAATCTGGCACTAAGGAATATCTTTGTGCAACAAGCGACCACCCCTCCTCATCCTCCTCCTCCTCTTCTTTGAGATCCTTCACTTTAAATTAGAGTCATGTGACAGGCATCTCTAGCAACATAAATCACCTCTCTGCATCTTTTCATTATCTCTCTAATTATCTATCCATCAGTCGTTCTCAGACACCTCATCTCCACCTGTAGCTATATGAAGATTTTTTTTTTTTATTTTCCACAACTGGTTATTCTCACTTACCCCCTTGTGTCCTACATACAACGGGCCCCTGGGGCGGGCTCCATTCACCTTTAAATAACAAGCCGCCAGAAGACAGACAGATAGTATGGTACGCTTCTACACAGCGTGGCTACTCATTAGACCTTAACAGACAGCATCATTTATAGCTAAGTACGCTGACTGTGAGGGCTCGTCAATTAGAGCCAAGCTATTTTAGGAGAGCCAGGGATGTGTAAACTCCAATGTGTGTGGGTGTGCTGGACTGTGTGGGGAGGAAAAAAGTGAAAGAGCGGGTAAAAAGACACTAAAACAGACACATAGCACATGTTGCACCTGTCTGCTGTGGGAGGCTGGTGGGGAAGGGATGAGTCTGTCTCTTTGTCTGGTTTTTAAGGAGAAACAAGAAAAACCCCACACATACGCAAACAGTCAAAGTGAGGATCCAATGATCACAATAGAAGGTGAGTTAAAGGAACATAATTATGAAAATATAGAGATATATGTCATGCAGGAAAATTAGGAAAATATTAACATTCCCTGTCTGTGTAACTGATCCAACCTGTTTGCATTTCAAAACAAAAGAATGAAATGTTGCCTTACCTCAGCGGTAGAACAAGAGTGAAACTCCTCATAAAAAAAGAGGGAATTCCAGAGCGGAGGAGAGAGGGAGACTAACAGGTGCTGAAGAGGGGAGTAGAGAGCAGGGGGAGGCAGGGGGAGAGAGGCTGAGCGGGCGCTACGTGTATCATTAAAAATTGAATGTGCGGATAGTTCAAGTTGAGATTAAAAGAAGGGAGAGGGGAGAGAGGAGAGCAGGATGCTGGAGGAGGAGGAAGATGGAGGGAGTCGAGGGAGAGAGAGAGAAAGAGAGAGAGAGAGAGAGTGAGTTATTCCTTGACAGTCAGTTGTGCATGTGATCACCAAGCACACACGCATACATGTACACACATGTACACACACACAAGGACATATTTTTGCCACATATGAGGACATTGCATTGACTCATTCCCTGGAGAGTTCGACTAACATTTAATTATGAGGTTGGTTAAACTTTTTAAATACTAATACTGTTGGTAAAACTCAACAGTAGATCTGGTCTTTCTATATAAACCATGATGACCAGTTTTAAAATATAGCCATTTGTGCCTTCTCAATTAGCTTTAAATTCAACAGGAGAGATGTTTATTCTTTATTGTAGTTATTTATTGTTACCTGAATTTCATTTGAAACGTATTTATAATGCATTGTATATTTCCGATTTAATAAAAAAAAAGGCGGCGGGGGGGGGGGGGGGATGTGGAAAGTCCTGACGTTCCCCCGCGTACCACCAGAGAGCGCTCGCGTACCACCAGTGGTACACGTACCACAGTTTGCGTACCACTGATCTAGTACGTTTGACAAGAATGGTTAAAAACCCTGTTCCATGTTTTTTTTTCCCTTTTTATAAAGACTTTATTTACAGCTGTGTTCATAGTAGCTGGTTAAAGGACAGGTCTGCATCTGAACTTCACTTCACCTCTCTTCTGCTCTCTTCACCTCTCTTCTGCGATGCAACAAATGCAGGAAGATGTGAAAGTGGTTAGAGATAAAGATGGAGAAAGTGGACAATCCTACCCTGTGATGTCATATGTACCCTGTAAGTCTGAAAAGATCACTGAATGATGCATTTTCAGAATTAGGTGACGGCCAAAGAAACTAAAAAAGTGGTGCTTTCAAGCACGAACTCACATAACTGATCACAGTTAGCTGCGTTCCATTCCTACAAAAGCCAGCTGATGAATTTAAACTTTAACTCAAAGGGCCTGGGATTAATGAAATCATAAGAGAATTAATGTGTCTTACTCAACTGTATGTTTAAGGCTGCAGCAGGTTTTTCTCTGAACAATCAAAATCCTGTTGGAGGATTTTGGATGTGACAACAACCAGTAATGGCAGGTCCTTGTCGCCACAGAGATCGCCACAGCATTAGTTATACCAAAAACTGGAGGTAAAACACTTTAAGATCTTCTGAACAAGCTTCAGGCAAAGAGTTTCATCTTTCCAGGTGGCTCCTTTTTCATTGCCTAACATGCCTGTCAAGTATTCTGATAAGTGATCACACAATGCCAAGAAAGACAGACATCAGCTGTCAAGTACGGTAGTGGAAGAATGATGATTTGGGCTTTGTTTTCAGCCAGCTGCTTGTGTGACCTTGCAATCAGTTGATCGATGGTCAAGAGGTCTGTTCCTGTTTATTAGCTGTGTGTGCGTGGTTGGCATTGTCAGGTGGTGTTACTGAGGCCTCAACCTAAACAAGCTGTTGTGATGCCAAAACCTAACACAACAGCCACTAAATAATTACATTTAAAAAAGCATCAAAGTGAAAGAACAACAGCACTTCTTTGGATTCAAATTCAAGTCACTGCTAAATGTCTTCACACAGAAGATGCTGATGTGCAGTCATGTGAAAAAGAAAGCACACATGCATACACACAATGTGTCCTCAGCATCAGTTGCTCCATGTAATTAGGCGAATAGTTCTTGAGTCAGTGATAGACAAAGGGAAGCATGCTATTTCCCCTTTGCATCTACTGAAAGGGCAACATTTGGTTCTCTCGAGCTCTTTTCATCTGACCTGCCCCTTTCTTTTTTTGTTTCTTTCTTTTTTTTTTTTAGAGCCATGAAAGTTTCTCAAGGTGCCAAATATACTTACCAATGCTTCTTTTAGTGTATTATTTCTAAAGAATAAACTGTGTCATGAGCCTTGCAGACCCCATATTTTTCTTAGATAATTATGCATGATTCCGAACTAATGGATTAGTTGGAAATGAGAAATGTGTAATCCCTACAAACGCATTCAACACATGCACGCAGACACACACATCCATAACTCCTCACTTGTGTTCTCGTACCATAAAATTGATGCCATGGCACATACATGCATGAATGCATTAACATGGAAAATAATGCACTCAAGCCTCCAGAGAACGATGACTCTCTCTCCTTTCTCCACACAGCTCATGCCACGCATTTGCACGAGCACCCACACAAACACACGTTGCAATTTAGAGCCTACACCCTGCCAACGTTGTCAACAGACCCTGAGATGCTTATGCCTTTTTTTGAGGCTTTATTCCACTTCCAGTCCCTTTTCCTTTTCTTTTTCATTATAATTCCACTCTCCTTCTGTTTATGAGAACAGAAGACCTCCTCATTATAAATTCATAGTCCTTACGTGCTCTTCTCCACACCAATTATGTCAGGGACGGGTGATAGTGCTTCAGTGAGAACAGCTGACCATAACAGAGTCCACAATTGCTCCAGTGAGAGCGAATGACATCAGCGAGCCAGTTGGCCTTGTCACTAAACAGATGACTAACACTAACACAAAGGTTTGTCCAACCAATGTGGGAGCCACTCACTGTGCAAATTGACAATATAATAATTTCATGTCTCATTTCTGGTTGGTCCATAATTTCATTTAAAGGAAAATTGACACTCATTTAAGTGTTGGCAAGCAGTTCTTTAAAATGAGGTTGTACTGCAGCTGACAGGCTGGAAATATAAGAGATGATCCATCGATATGATAAGAATAGTAACACACAGCATGCTTAAGGCCGTGCACAAATTATTCAGAGCAGCAGGAAGCAGCAAAATATTGATGCAATAATATTCCTTAATATTCCTGTTTAACCATGAAAAGCAGGAAAGTGCACAGACAGACTCCAGGTGGGGCTCAAGCGCCTGCCCCTCAGGACAGAAAGCTGTAATTCTATGTAAAAAAGCTGCATTTTGTGAAAGTCGAAATTTTACAACCAAAAATTTGCATTAAGGCAAAAAGTCAGGATTTTGAAAAAAAAATGTGATTTTATGATAAAATATCATGATTAAAGTACACAAACGCTGCCACAAAATGTTGTGTTTATATAACAAAATCTCATGTTTTGCAAAACACTGGTCTTGCTAAATATGCAATTTTGTGACAAAATGTTGCTTTTTACAAAAAAGTTGTGATTTTCAAAAAAATCTGATGAGTTTCTCTGTGATTGTATGTTTGTAGCAATAAATGTGCATATTATATTATATTATATTATATTATATCATATTATATTATATTATTATATTATATTATATTATATTATATTATATTATATTATATTATATTATATTATATTATATTATATTTAATATAAGTTATCTCTGTATGCTCTCTTCTCTTGGATTAAGTATCAGTCCTGATGAAAAGCTAATGTCAGAAAAATATAGCCTGTGCTTAAGAACTACATTTGAAATACCGGTTATTCTGTTCAAAACTGAACATAGTCAAAAGGGATTACCCAGTTCACTTTGCACCTGGATCGTATCAGTCCATTATGAATCATTATTTAATCATATTAATTAATTACTTATTAATTAATCAACATCATTAAACAATTTGAATCCATATCTATCCACCTATCATACTCAATATACTCTGTTTATGCACTTCAGGGTCACGGGGTACAGGAGACCATCCCAGCTGTCATGGTGAGAGGCAGGATGCACCCTGGGAAGGCTGCCAGAGTGGGTTATACAGACACCAAAGAACCTCCCAGTCTCACAGTCACACCCACGCACAATTTAGAATCCATCAGTCTGTGAGTATCCATGTATTTGGACTGCAGGAGGAAAGTGGAGTATCAGGGAAAGAAAACTCAACATGAGGAGGGAGAATATGGAAACTCCACAGGATTCATACTGGGAACCTTCACGCTGTGAGCCGCCAGTGTGAACACACCACCTTACTATTTTAAAATACAAAACCTTGTTGTGACACCTTTTCAAATATATGGTGGTTTTTAGATTTTCTGTCACATGCAGAAGCACAATCATGCTTTGATTGTTATCTTTTAACGTCTAAGAAATATCTTTTAAAGTGACAAGGCATCTCGATCAGTGTTACAGTTTTTAAACTCCTACCATACTTACAGTACTAGAGACTGGTCCTTCAGTTTTTTTCTCTTCTCCAGGGGTTGCCATAGTGGATCATCATGTTCCACATATTGATTTGTTGTAGGTTTTACTTTGGATGTCATTCCTGACACAGCCCTCCCCACTTTATCCAGGCTTGGGACCAGTATTAAGAGAACACTGGCGCATGACCTCTTAGTGGCTTGGTTTTGCAGTTTGGGGGGTCAACGTGGGGTTCAGTGCCAAGGACACTTCGACATGTGACGAGCTCAGATGGTTGCTGGGTGGAAGAACAATGTTTAAAATTTAAAAAAGAAAAAACTGCAGTAAATGAACTCTACAGCTACTTCTCCACAAAATGGAAAATGTGTTGTGATCAGGCTTGCAGGGGTCTGGTACCCAAGTACCACAAAATCCTGCTGTTTTTATCCAGTGGGTGACAGTAACGTGTTGCATTTGGGGCTTTTTGCAGATACAACCACTTAAGAAAACAACGCGCTTAAACAAGCGATACAGATCATTCATTTCACGTAGTTTTCTACCTTCAAACCATGTCCTGTTCCTCGGTACTCAGGGAGCCTCTGTTGGGAGGGTTCAGATTAGGCAGGTCATCAGTCCGTCACAATGCTAACGTGGCAAATGGTCTATATCTTTTGTTTAACCGTATCTTTGTTTAACACTGGAGATCGTGGCTCAGTAAAGACATTGTATAATTGTTTGTCTTGTTTTGTGATTTAGACGCCAAACAGTTACAAAGCATCACTGTCGTCTTATTTAAAGTCATATTGACTGCCAGGTAAATTCAATTGGTTGCTTCACCCAAAAAGAGGCGGACATTTTGTCCAAAAGCAACATACCCGGATGTGTTGTTCTCATCTTGACCCCCTTCTCTCTTCTCTCTACACAGAGTGTGACTGAGCAGGTTCATTTTTCAAGATTACATCAGAAGAAATCACAAGACTTTTACAACATGAAAACAAAACGGTGACGTTTGGCCATTATTTCCTCAGACTGTGATGAAAATATGAACCCTGTAACACGCTCTTGTCACACTGCTTTTTTTTTTCATTGGAAAAAAAGTTTGGAAACATTTTGTTTTTTGGACTCTTATGCTGGAAAAAAAGAGGAGTGATTCAACATGCTCGTACCCCTACAGATGGCAGAGAAGGAACAACTAGCTTTGGCAGCAGGTTTCACCAGGTATGAAACTGCTTGCTGCTACTGTCGTCTTGACATGCAAAAATCATTTACACATTTTAATATTGATGCTATGTTCTTTTCAGACAAGGTACAGAATGGACCATTGTCACTCAAAGGTCATTATTTGAGCAGGTGAGGGTTGACAGGATTAGATCAACCCAATAATAAAATCATACCAAATACTGGAAGCACTGAAATCATGCAAAAATGCTAGAAATCCTACCAAACACGTTGTCTTCAGTAGCATCTGAAATGAAGATGAGCTCCTGATTCTCTTGCTCTTAAATGAGTAGAATGGGAATAGCACCATTTTAAAATCCCCTTTAAGCTCCAAATAAAATGAGGAAAGTTGGACAAGAACATCGCTTAAAGAAAAACAACAGCTGTTGCAATTTCAGGCTCACAACCAAACTGTGACAGACCGGGAAAAAATTGTATTTAAGCAACAAAGATTAAAGTTAATGTTGAAGAGCAAAAAAAAAAAATGCATGGAAGAAAGGAGTAGGAAGCCTGCTGTCGAAAAACACATTCATGAAACAAACAGATTGGAATCTTCAGTTTATTTACTGATTTTCTTTTCACAGGCGGCAACTGAAACGGGATTACCTTCACAAAAATGTCCATTTTCCTCAGAAAAGAAATTGTCAGCAGATGATATTTTCTTAATAAAGTAATAGATTATGTCCCAAACTTCACACAGGTTTTCACCAGTTAAAATGATCAAGAGATATCATGGCCAAATTTCTTTCTTTTTTTTTTTTAAGATATGCTCCTTTACTTGATTACAGGTTCAGTCATGAAGCACACATAAATACACATACTTTATACTGTCTTCTTCACATATCCAGTCAAAAGTGTGAAATAATTAAAGAAACAAGCACAAATGTGAGCTCTCAGCTGTCTGCTGCTCTAAACTGCACATCTAAACAAGCTTCACATTATCCAGTAGCACTGCACGCTTCACTCCTGCAAATCATCCTGGGTGTTGTCCCAGCTACCTTTTCTACTTTTCCCAACTTATCCTCTATAGAGCTTTTTATCATGAAATGAGGAAGTCTCAAACCATGGGTGACATTATTAGAAATCCCTCATGCTCATACACATTGCTCTTCAAGCTGTTTCATTTAACGTGGTTGTTGAATGAGAAAATTATGGAGGGCAGAGAAAAGTTCAAATGAATCCATGACTAAGTATGACATGTGCAGTGTACGGTTGCTTATGAGCCCTGCAGCTAAATGCATAACCCAACATGACAGATATGTTCATGTGTCTGAGGGCTTCACGTCTCCTTATGGTAAAGGTTTGTGAGCTTGTGTACGTCAACGGTTTCCTGTCTATTCATGTAAATGTGCACAGATTCAGAGACGGGAAGAGAGTAGACAGTTATGTGTGCAGCACAACCACTAAACAACTGGAGAGGCAATAATACAAATAACTAAATTAGTTAATATTGTTAAATAACTAACAATTTAAGAGGTGTACTCCTGGAGATAGATGTTTCTCACCTGGAACTGATCCAACACCTCTTCCAGGTGCCTCAGAGCCCAGAGGACAAATTTTACAAAAAAGCTTTTTTTTTTTTTTTTTGCAGTTAAGTTTCACCTAAAGTAAATTATTCATAAAAGGCTTCCCAAACTAATCAGCTGTCCGTTGACCACACAGGTGCCTTAGCTTATGCTTGTGACTTTGAGGTTTATGAACTGTAATTCTTCCAGATGCTTGGGATTGACCTTCACACCTTATTTCTACTAATCCCTCGTCAGACTCGGTCCCCTGCTGTTCAGTACATGAAAGTATGGGTTGGTTCAACACTACTGCTAGACATGCTAACGTTGCTGAATGTCCGCTGCCATGGGAAACATCCCACATTTGTCTGTATTGTATCTGTATTGTATATATATATATATTTTTTTTTTTTTCTATTTTCTATTCATTTTCTATTCATTTTTTTTTTTTTATGGAATTGGATGTTTCAAATAGCTTTTCATGTCAAATTTCATTATATACAGCAGTGTGTGGTCAGAGTAGAAATCTATGAAATGTCAGCATTAGTATGATGAGATCTTAAATGAAAAGTTAGGATTTTTTTTTTTTTTTTTAGAATCTTTGATTGTTAGTGTACATTTGCCTCTTGAAGGATCAAGAATTTGTTACTGGGTGGTTTTACCGGACTGCCAGTTTCCACTGCTGCTGTTAGCAACACATTCAGGAGGGGGCTGTGGTGTTATTTTCAAAAGAGCCATGTTGACTGTCCTCTTATCTGTTTATAGTGACATAAACACCTGCTTGGTCCAGATATCATTTGCGACACAGGGCTCCAACTGTCACACTTTTTCTTTGAGAAAATATTCAAACATGAACATAGTATCTGTGTCCATATTTCCAGTTTATCCAGGGAAGAAATAACACTTATTTGTGAAAGTGTTGAAGCTTTGGGCCTCAGGGAAGATGTAAATACATCATAGCAGCTGACAGACATTAAAGAGCCAGTGGACATGTCATAAATTCCTTGGTGTACAAGCAAACAAAACACATAATCACTAATGAATGTTAAAACTGTTTTTAAATCTCCCTCTTCACATTGATTATCTAGCTAATAGGGTTCTACAAGATCTTGATGAAGAATAAAAGGTCGCTAAAACTTTTTGTAACCTTTCTTGAAAAGAAGGATGTGTCTTAAAAGTGGTATCCATATCTGATTAATTATTTTGATGTGATTAGTTATTTTTACGTTTGCATTTTTGCAGGCTACAACAACATCACCACGTGGAGGATTCATGTTAATGAAACACCTGTAAAGATCTGTTATCTCTGTAGGAGCTGTTTGACCCTCAGCCAGAATAGATTATTTCAATGAAGTTGGAAAAATGAGCATACAGTTGAAATAAATGGTTTTTAAAGGGAATTTGCTTCTTTTTGAAGTGGGGTTGTGTTAAGAGCATCTGTTTTACTATTATGTCACATTTATGTCAAATGTAAAGCAACAAAACATCCTTAAGAGCAGTTTCATGAATAAAACATGTTTACCTGGAAAAGACAGCAGTTAGTTCACTTTTAGTTGGATAATTATTGATTCCTGAATGAGCCAAACTCACTGCTCAGATAAAGGATGAGAGAAATCTTTTCTCATCTAAAAACTTCATATTGAGACTGCAGTTATTTTCTTTCTTTCCTTTTATGATATATTTTGAAAACAAAATTTGCAGCTTCAGTGTCTTGATAACATCCTTTATCCCTTATAACGTCCTCCATTTTAGACGGTCAAATGTTAAGCACCAAGTAAAATGTTGAATCCTGCTGCATTAACTTCAAGAGTGGCTTTTCATCACCCAGTAGTGCACGTATGCTTTTATAATACATGATAAATCTGGGAGTCACTTTGATACTGGTAACAAATTGAAATATTAATCAGAAATAGATGTAAAATGTTGGATCTTACACTTGTTATATTAAGTTAAGATTTCAGTAAAATAACACTTAACTGGCTTGTTTTAATACTTCTTAATGTTTTTTTTTAATCATGTCATGAATATTTTACAGTAAATCAAAAACATATTTTAAAAAGATCAAACATTTAATATGTATTTGTTTAATTTCAATGACCTCCCACGGCCCATCTGCAGTACCACGACAGCCCACCAGGGGGCCGCGGCCCACACTTTGGAAATCACTGTTCTAAAGTACTGATTCCACATTTCAGTATGATTACTTTTTCTCTGAGGTGTTGAGGTATCTGTTGATAGAATATCGTTTAGTTTACATTTTTACTAACCCTGTTATCTAACTGCCATCTCATCTAACTCCCACAGTCCAAAAACATGTATATCGAGTTAATTAGTGACTCTAAATTGCCCATACGAATTGTTTTTCTGTCTATACGTGGCCCTTGGAGGCCCAGGTCTCCCTTCTAAAAGAGATCTTTGATCTCAATGGGACTAATGGTTAAATAAAGGCTAATAATTGTTCATCTGAAATTTACCCTGATTGCCACAGTTTTCAGAACTTTGGCTGCCTCCTTCAACTGCATTGAGGAGAATTAATTGATTTTGTGAATAACAAATTGTAAATGCAGCACTGCAAAAGATGGTTTCAAAGAATCAGATTTTTGGTTGATCAATTAAAAAAAAATAGGGTAATATATGTGCACGTACTTAGTGAACAACATGATGGATTAATATAGTATGGAGCCAGCGCTGCACAGCAGAGGTGCCAGGACTGTGTGCCTACTCAGACCCGTAGTAAGAGGAGCAGCTATGATCAGTCAGTGGTTTTATCCATATTTATACCTACTTTTCTCAGCCTTTTAAAGCTAATCAACCACAAAATCAAGTTTCTGTCCCCAGAAGGAAAAAAAAGCAAAATATCAAGATGAGGAGCTGCAGAACTTGAGAAAACAAATTACCCTGACATGTGTATTGTTCTGCAAAACCTCCCAGTGAATATACACAAATATTTAAAAGATACATTTTACTCTCACTGACCAAGGACAGGGCGGGCAGGGCGTTTGGATGGATTATATAGCATTAAAATTGCAGGGAAATCGGCACTAGTGTTACATTCTCATACATGTCAGTTGTGAGTTTGTAATGAATTGACATATCCACGGAAACAAACTCATTAATTACTCAGTCATTCTGACAACAGATCCCTAATACGCATCCAAATGCACACACGCATGTACAAATAAACGCATGACACCCCAGTAAACAGTTTTAAAAACTCCACTAGTCAGTTGCTAGGCAACACTGGACCCTCTAATAGTACTTGGGCATTGTGTGTGTGTGTGTGTGTGTGTGTGGCGGGGGGGTGGGGGGGGGGGATCTGCTTATAGGGTGTTGTCTTGTCAAAAGAGGGGTTTTTGAAAGGGAGCCTCCAAGGTGAAGTGTGGCAACTGTTGCTCAAAGCCATGAGGGGTGACTGTTAGCTTTAAGGTCATTTCTGGCCGGAGCAGATTCACAAGAGGTTGAGGGTGTTACATGAAAGCCTGAACATAAGAGAGAGGTAACTCCTCTTTCATTCCTTTTATCTGTATTTTCTGATCAGAGTAAGGGTGGACGTGTAGACGGGTGACGGTTAAAAGTCATTTAATCAGGCCTGAAAGGTATGGACAAACTCAAATTAAATTACAACTCCTAATAAGTAAAAAATATATTCTTATTTGGCTGTGATAGAGATACTTGGAATATTATTAAGCCTCCTTCTTTGAAAGTTAAAAAATAAAATAAAATCTGTATATTTGTTGGTAAAGGGAAATTGTGGCATCAATATAGAATTAAACAAGTGAAAAACATCTAAATGAAAACCAATCTTAAGCTTTTTTTTAATAACTGGTTTTGCTGTGATCTATAAAAAACAAAAATGTCCACAAATTCTAGAACTTCAGCCTGTAAAACTGAACACTGTAGTCTGAGGACAGTCATGGATTGACAGATAGAGGAGGTTATCTTCCAAGTGGAAGGTCAGAAATGTAATCCCCAGCTCCTGGGTAAGACGCTGAACTTCCACGCTGCCCTCAATATGCTTGTTGGTGTGCACATAAATATAACGACAGGGGCTGTTGAATGTGTGTGTGTATAGTTGCATGAATGAGAAACACACTGTAAAGCACTTCGTAGAAGCACAATAAGGTTTAAAGGCACCGCGTGTATTTGCACATATTCTGGCTTTCAAGTAATTAGTTTCTAATAATTGACACTCATCTGTTTAAATTTAAGGGAATTTAAGGGATTTCTGGATGATGTCACATCTGCTCATGTTTGAACAAAACACAGAAAGCGACTCCCTCTTTCCTTCCAGTAATCCCTGAAAAAGCACGTCATGTTAAGCACAAACCTCCCACCTGTCAGTGACTGGCTGGATCAACGCTTTCTAAGTTTGGGGGGAAAGCTGCCCCCCACTCAGTTTGTTTCCATTGTATCTAGCCAGGGCTGTGTATGAAGGTCTTTTTTTTTTCTGGGTTAAAAATTGCATAGAATCATTTACCCTACCTTTAAATTTAACAGCGCATATGCTAACACTGTCATCACCAAAGTTATTGTTTGATGATGCTTTTATAACTCCAGAAAAGGGTTAATGAACAGGGGGAAATTTTCAAAGCTGCATCTCCCATTCTCTTTTCACATAACCTGATGCTGCCAACACTTCACTCTGACGCTCATGTGACTTCCACTTCACTCCATCTCTCATCCCTAAGAGGCAACCTGGGAGCCATTTTGTCAGGCTTCGTCAAGCTGATTGTACCTTCTGCCTGTCGCCAAGCAGAACTAAACCAGCCTCCCCTGTGGAGAGGCAGAGCTGCTTGCTGGAGCACAACAGTGCCAGAGGGGCAATTTGAAAAAAAAAAACAACAAAAAAAAAAAACAAAATTATAATCACATGAAGAGAAATGTCTCTAGCTTGTTAATTAACAGTGGAGCGTGGGGGATATCTTTGATAGTATTTGGTTTGGACGCAGCGCAGCAGTATAATGGGATTCTTCGTTATCCATTCCCAGCTTTCTTTAAAGCTCTTTCAAGAGTAACAGTTCTTTTTTCTTTGTTTGTTTTTCTTTTCTTTTTTTTTCAGAGACAGTTCATGTTTAACCAGCATCAATGTGAACGTGCCAGTGTTAACAAAATGACTAACAGTCAACTGTTGTCCTGTGGTCTGATATCAAAATACTCATTACAACAAAAATATGGGGAAAAAAAGGCATACCAGGTTAAAACTGGGACACATTTGGGCCAAAGCTTGAAAAAGGAAGCAATTTGTAGGCAAAGTTAAACACAATGGAAAAAGGACACAAACTCTATTTTTATGTGCTTTTGGCAAGGTATACTTATAGAAAAAAAATACTAAAATTGTAGAATTCATCCTGATCAGAATATTGATTAAAGAGATTTTAGAGGCTAAAGTTATCTGTTATCTAGAATTCAGAGACTGTCAGTAAGAAGAACCTTGGTGTGAGATGGTTTTTTTTTTTACATTAAAGCTGCTATAATATTATTTGTCTGTCTCCTCAAACACACAATGTCACAGCTCAGTACAGTAGAAGAGTCCCGCGGCTACAACAATAATGTGACTGTAGGTTCCATGGTCCTACCAAGTATGCCTGCTCATGGATCATTAGTTCTTATTTCCCCAGTGGGACTCTCTTTGGCACTACCCCTCCTTGTTTTTTTTAATAACCCCTGACAAGTCATGTGGCAAATAGCTCTGAGGCCGTTTCTCTCATGATACCTCACTTCATCAGTCCACCCTTATCACACTTTTGATGACAGTGGTCCGGTAGTGAGGACAGACCATGTGGATCAGCCACAGGGAATCACTGTGTGCCATGATTATCCACCAGCTGGCAGCATCAGACACCAAGTCTGTTATGGAGCTAATGTTTGCTAATGTTAGTGAAACTGTGCCACCCTGTGGCCAAAGAAAAAGGCTTCTGGGCAGACCAGAGGCTTTACGAGAGTCATCTAGCATGTAGAGAGGGGCATACTTTATGAGGAAGAGACTGATTTTAATGTGATGTAATGCTTTAATAATACCTGGAGGAGATCAGAGGAATGGCTCAAATAAAAAACAGCAGCGTATCGCTCATATACAAATAATCCATATGGAATGTAACTGACACTGTAAAAGAGCTGTAATAAACGCAGGTCAATCTACAAATATGCCTAAAATATGTGGCACTTAAATGGGGTTAATCCCACATGTGATTTCCAGTTAGCAGAGGCCAAACTCCTCCACCTTACTTGTATTTGTGCACCACAGACGTATTCTTTGCAGTGACTGGTGCAGGGACTCAAACTGCTTAATTCTTGTCCTTTATATTTATAACAGTAAAGTAATAATATGTATAGTCCTACTTCAATAAAGCCTGTTTTCGTTTTTTTGTGTTTTGTATTTTCATTTTGAATCTTCATCTATAAATATCTGTTAAAAGGTAGGGACTTAGGGGGTGAAGCAGAGCACTGAATCCTGCAGCCTAAAAAGACAAGCGAGAGCATCTGTTTCATATCAGTTCACAGCTCAAAAGACAGCTCTCTACACGACATATGCTTCACTCCAGACCACGTCTCTTTGAAGAAAAGCTTTGTTTATTTTGGCAAAATATTATCAGACCCACATTGTGGATGAAGTACAGCAGCATGTCTGTGTAGATGGAAGAGGTCCAGGTGCTACACTGGACTGCCTGATGTGCACACCTGCCACGCTGAAAACATTTGGAGCGTTATGAAATATATAAATGTAACAAAGCTGGCGCCAAAATGTCAAGCAGCTAACATCCAACACCAAGTTAGACACATGAAGCCTTTTTTTTTTTTAAAAGTACAAATTCTCCTGATTTCCCTAAAGCTTATAACGTACTTGTTAGAAGTCAATATAATGCAGCAGAGTGGTAAATACTGTCCCTGTCCTAACTTCTCTTTGTTACATGTTACTGACATCAAATACAAAATGAGCATTTATGAAAAAAAAACAGAAATTTACTATGTCAACTTTTTTTTTCAAACCTTTTTTGCTGAGCCAAGCCAGAGCCCATTTCCTGGAAATGTCATTGGCTGATGACAGAGAAGAGTTAGACTTATGAAGTTATGTAGATCAAACTGATGAGATTTTGTGGTTTCCAACCAGCTGCTTCTCTGTCAAAAATGTTTTTGGATCACTTCCATCAAAGTGGAGTGTAGTGTGAAGGCATGAGCTACTTATACTGAAAAGGACTATTTTAGGAGATGTCTGTCATTTCCACCGCAGTACAAAGACTCTCGAGGATTCATTAAATTAGTAGGATGATTTATGAAAAAGATGGAGCAAGGAGACAGGTGACTCAGGCTAGGCCTAAAAGTAAGTCACTCTCCACTTTAAAATGTTCAAATTTACAGCCGAAATAAATCTATTTACAGCCTGGACGAATGAATAAATAAAGAGAAACTGTTTTTGTTTCCATAGGAAGATTTCACATCCATGACAACTGTGCAGGGAATGAATTTTATGTATCTCTCCAGATAGTGGGATAAAAAAGAAAAAAAAGCCACAAATATATCCATAACTAGCTGCCACTGCAGTCTATGGTGTCAAACGTTTCACTGTCAGTGTAGTTACTCAGCACTGTTGGTGAACTTAACTTCTGAAGACCTAACAGAAATTAGTCACTGTTGTTTTAAAGATACCATGACTTGTTCTGTAAACTGTAAAAACAGACCAGCATGACGGGCTCTGAACTGGCCTGGAAGGATTCTGGTGATGAAGCTGAGCTCAGCAGCCGGCAGCAGCTGCCTTTGCCGCTGGCTGAGGGACGCTGGCCAGAGCTGACTGGACAATGTCGAGCCAGACGTCCTCCCGCTCGTCGCCATCCAGCTCCTCTTGCTGATCCACTAGTGTGTTGACTCAGTGGAGCAGGGGCAAGCCCGTAAAAAGTTTTAAAAGTAAGATAGGCCTCTCAAAAAGTCATTTCTATGATAGTTGGGAGAAGCTATGTTGAGATCACAGGATAAAGAGAAAAAAATGACCTTTTTTTAAAAAAGAATTTAAAAAAGAACATGTGGATAAACAACAATATCAGTGACAGTGAGGACAGCATGGTTTCCAATATATAAAATACATTAAAGAAGAACAAGTGAGTGAAATGTTAAGATGCATTTATTTCATGAGCTCAAAACTTTTCAGTATTTTTCATAACAGTTGAATACATTACACACATACATGACCTTTTTTCCTACTGTTTTCTATCTTTGATAACTGACGTTTCTGTTTACTTTGCCTGGAATAACTGAAGGAAGCCACTAACTTAGGGGAAGACAGGAAAGACACAGATCTGCAAAGGCCTGGATGAGTGTGAATGCTGCCCCCTTACACATCATGTAGCCTCTACTGCAGCATAAGCACCAATAGAAATGATCGGGTCCAAAGCTGCACGTTTGGAACTATTGAGAGTCTCCCTGTCCAGGAAATGTCTCTGAATTTTTTTTCCATGGAGTCGAATGGGAGTGTCGCCCCTGTGTTTTTCTCTACCACTCTGGCTGGGGTGATGTGGGATGATGGGGAAACTAAAATAACATTCATGTAAAATGCTGGGTGTTAGTTTATATTCTATTCTGGATTTAGCCGTGAACCAGTAAAGATTATCTATCAATGGAGAACTAAGAACTCCTCTGCTAATTCTCATCAGAACTCAAACTTTTAGATCAGCTGGGGTATTAAGAGAATTTTTAGGACATTTCAATAATAAAAAGGACTTGTAATTGTCCAGTCTTTAAGTAAAAAAATACATGGAGTAGCTTATCCGTGTCACTGTGAGCCAGGATGTTTCTAATTTTGTCAATATTATCTTGGTAAAAGATTGTGGACCGAAAAATCAAAAATAACTACAAGGTATAGAAAAGCTGCATTCATTGTTCGTTAATAAAAATAGCTTGAAAAGTGTTTGAGTAAGATATTTATTAAATAGAAGTGAAACTTGGTAATTAAATCCTTCTATTTGACTCAGCAGGGAAATGGCTGGTTTTCATTGCAGGTGTTTGCGTTTACTTTTCTTTTTGCCTCCAGGATTCTCGTCTTCTTCTCTGAAGTCGCTTCCCAGATCTTCCTGGCTGTGAGTCTTCCACTTGCTGGTTGACATCCTCTTCATCCTTTTTTGCAGCACATTCATCTGAAGCCGGATCAATGTGGCTGCTACTCTGAGCAAGATCATGGTTAATTATGTGTAAAACATTGTCAGGGTTTTCGGCATGGTCAGGAAAAGACTCTTCCTCCTTAATAGAATTTACAGGTTGGTTTTGGGTTTCCTTCCTCTTGCTGACAAGACAAAAGAGAGGAGTGTCTGAATCACAGTCAGAGGAAGAATCAGTGCTGATCTCTGCAAACTCATCCCACCATCTAAACTCTTCATCTTTGAGATTTTGTTCCTCTCCCCCCCTGACAGTTTTCTTGATGGTCCAGGCAGAGGCTCCTCTTCTGCTTCATCCTGCTTTATTCCAATAGAAACTTCAAATGCAGCACCAGTGTCCTCTGCATTTTCAACGTTGTCCTCAGTGCTATCAACATCGGGTCTGCCCATAGTTTCATCGTCATTGTGGAAGTCTTGATTGTTGTAATATTCCATCTGGTCGTCTACCAGCATGTTGTCAACGTTGTCAGCATTAACCGCTTGGTCATTCACATCCAAGCCATCAATGACTTCATTGATGAGAACGTCTCTGTTGTCTTGGTTGTCATTGTCATCATCTACATCCTCGTTGTCCAGCATGATCATGAAAACTTGTTCATGATCGGGATTCATGTGAAAAGCCAGCCAGGCCATTAATCTGTTTCGAAATTCAGCTTGTTGAGCTGGAAAAAACAATTGCAGGTGAAGGTTAGTTGACAGAATAATTCTGCATTTACCATTCACTGAATTCAACTGTAAAGTAGTTTTCATCAAATAGTCTGGAACACATCTATAATTGATGATAAAGGACAGTACTTACCATTTATGTTTATGTGGCTCAATCTGTCTCCTTCACCATCCATTTTTTACTAAAAGAAATTAGGAAAATTGTCTTGTTAATATTACAACTCTGATGAAACAGCTCAGTTTAAATATTTCTAGATAATTAGATTGTATATTAACATTAACTGTTGGTTTGCAGTACTATAATAGTAGCATTGATTACAGTGATAAATCCCTGTGATTAAAAAAAATCTATTTTATTCCTCTGTTCTTCTTTTTATTGATGGAGGTCGACTGACTTTATTGGCTTGATTGTAAAATAATAATAATAGCAGTTCTAAAATACCAATGACACACACTCCCTTGTCCCCTGGCAGCACCTCGTAAAGCAAACTTGGTGTGTTGCAGTCACCATGTTGATTTAACAAAATAACATAAGATTAAAAAGAAAAAACTGAAATGATAAAAAAAATAAAAGATGGTCATATTAACGTAATGCTACATTTTTTTTTTTTTTTAAATAGAATCTGTATTATGTTTACTTAATTTTTTTCTTCCTTTAATTAAGCTCACGAAAGTGCAATAAAAGCTCCTGCCTTAAATGTGAAGAGAGCTGAGATAGACCCCAGCAGAGTTGTGTGACTCTAGACAGGAATAAGTGGGTATAGAATAGATGGATGGATGGATGGATGGATGGATGGATGGATGGAAAAGTGTTTGCCATGGAGATGTTATTACAAAAAATATGTTTCAGATACCAAATCTATCCATCAGTAAGCGTAACTTATACAAAGTTAAAGAAGCACAACTACTTTGTTTCATGTTAAAATATCAGTTTCAATTTAATTTCAAGGAATATTTTCTTATTTTTCAGCAAGCCTTATTTAGCTGTAGCAGTCTTATTTAAACTGTGTATCTCTATCTCAGAAATTATGAAACTATCTCAGAGAGCTGCAGTGAACGTCACAACAGAAGCAACTAAGATACTCAAGAAACTGATGATGGAAGAGAAATCAGAAGAGTGACTGAACAAGAGACCAAACAAGACTATTATATCTCATAAAAAGGATTTAACTTCCGTGTCTATAGGGTGACCCACTGAGATTAAAGGTTACGGAAGTTCCTTTGTGCTGATTTAAAATAAGTTATTCGTGATTATTTGAATGCCTTAACTTAAAGTTGATTACTCAGGTGGAACATATATGTAAGGTAGTAATATAACTTACTTTTTCTTCCAGACAGATTCCAGACTGCACAATGTGTCGTTCTGTAAAATGTTTCAACTTGATGGGGAAAACTCCAGCTATCCCTATTGGTGTGATGTGAGTAAATGTAAAGTTCTGTGACCTCCACTTAATGATATTATGATGTAATAAGTAAAAAGAATGACATCACAAGTGTTAGAATTCCAAGTGTTCAGTTCCATGAACAGAGTTCTATTTGTTTCTGACAATATCTTATAACAATAACAGTTTAATTTTAACCACTGTTTTATACTTAAACTATCATTACCTATTTTACTTTCTATTATCTGTCAGTCTACTACTTGTTTTACATAGCTGTCCTATTTTGAGTGCCAAATCAAGACGGCTTGTCCTCATGTTGTCAGTGGATGGACAACATGGATTCCTCTTCTTCCTTCAGCTCAATCCATAGTTAATTAGGAGCACCTCATAACTGTAACTGTAACTGTAACTGTAACTGTGCTTCATTGCCCCCCCCCCTTTTTTTTTTTTTTCTTTGCTGTTATATACTGAACAGACTGCACGTGTTTTATATTTAATAGACTGTCTTCCCTTCTTCACCATCAAAAACAAGTGGGGAACAAGTGAAAAAAATCTGGCACAAAGAAAAAACTGCTATGCAGACGCAATCTTTTTTCCACTCTGTATTTTATATCTCCATGTTTTGTTTTGTTTTTTTTTTTTTAGCAACAAATCTTGTGAAAAACACATAAATAAAACCAACATTTAATTGATCAGAACTAGTATACCTGATCCAAGGTGGTATTAGCAACTCTGCAGCAACTCTGATTGTTTTGAGCAGATGCTTTTGTACAGACTGGCACAAGTCTTTGCATGAAGCCCAGTCTGTTTTGACTTTTATATCTTTGGTGTTTAACTTGAGAGAGCTTTCCCCTTCTGCATGACCTTGACTCCCTCTGAAGGTCCTCTTTCCTGACTGTCAGCGCCTGTGTCTCATTAACCTTTGAACATCTGTCATTGTATTTGTCTCTGTGTTGTCCTCTTTCCCTGCTGGTCCTTCATCTTTCTCCATCTGTCTGCCCGTCTTTCTCTATTGTTTCCCCTTGTGTTATCTGCATATTTTGGTTTTTGGATATCCTGCTTTGTTTGGCATTTTTAGTCAAGTCAAGTAAAGTTAATAAATAAAGCACTTAATTGTTGTTTACTCCTGCCTGCACATGTTAAAAGTCTGGCATCAATTCAGTGCCATGTATGCTGCAAATCAAAATCTAAAATCTTCAAACCAAAGCTCTGAATCAAAGAAGGATAATTCAGAATCTGTAACCAAGAAACCAAATGTTGCAAACGGGAGCACAATAATCATTGACACTCTTTTTAGAACTGAAAGTGAGAGAAGCGAAACTGAAAGATGGTTGGATGGTTTTCGAACTGATAGTGAGAAGAGAAAAGTGTAACTGAGAAAGATGATTACGCTCTCATTTGCAGAATTTGATTGCGAGGTTCTGAGTTTTCCTTCTCTGATTCAGGACTTTTTGTTTCTCAGACTTTGGATTGTGATTCACAATAGACATGATGCTGAATTGAGGCCATATAAAAGGCATCGCTAATTTTTCAGTCATTAAATAGTTTATTTAATGTAGACACATGAGCCTTGTGGTCACAATTTCTGAATAAACCAATTATTTAGATTATATTTAATCATGCTCAATATGATGCAACCCATACAGCCTATGAGAAATGGCAGTGTTGGCAGAATGAGAAGGGAACAGGTTTTTAGTGACCATGGCTGGTTTTTTGGCCAATGATAATGACAGCCATCAGCTATTTCAGATCTCCAGCAGCTGTCTCTTGGAACTCTGTGCTGAGTTAGGTCCAACTTTGGAGAGAGAGAGAGAGAGAGATGAGAAGCTGAACATCACCATTCCCTTACAACAGCTGACAGCACTGGGTTTCCTGAGTGATCGGCTGCACACACATTGCTATAAAGGTGCCATCTGATCACAAATTTGCATATGTTAATAGGAAGGATTTCCATTCCATAAACATGCAAATAATATGTAATGTACATTTGGTTTGAGGCTCCAAGCTGGTTTGGTGCAGGATGGGTGGCTTCTGGTGAGTGATGCATTTAAAATTGAAATCAGACTCAAACCAGGGACCTTCTTACTGTGAGGCAACAGTGCTGACCACCAAGCCACCGTTCTGGGTCATGGCCCATTCAGACTCAATATCCCCAGCCTCCCTCGGGATGTGGTTGAATCTCTCTCTGAGGTGCGAGTTGAAGATCAGTCTGACAGGTTCCTCTGCCAGACGTTCCCAGCAAACCCTCATTACACATTTGGGTCTACCAGGTCTCACCAGCATCCTCTCCTGCCATTTTAGATCTATACAGGCTACAAGCTAAATACAAGTAAAATACTTAACACTAATATGGCATGTGTTTTTTTTGTTCATCTGAGGTTGTATCTAACTAATTTTAGACCTGTTAAAGACCTGATTATCATTCATTTATTTTGCATTATGTTGACAGATCCAAACCTTAGAATCAGCAGTGGGCATCTTTTTCACAAGACTGAAGCTTCACTTCTGGAAGTTCTGGTTTTAATTGAGGCATATTGTGCACTTTGTTCAAATGTCAAGACAATTTCTTGAGGAATAAGGAAATGTGTTTGACATATTTTGATCAAAATATCACAGGATTATGAGACAAAAGCTCCTACATCTACCGTATTGTTACAGCTTTATACTTATTACTTATAATTATATAATACTTATAATGATATACTTTCAGACCTGTGATTGCATATCACAAAGTTATTTATATATGTTTTGTATGGTTGCTGGTTTTTAGGGGGAGGAGTCAAACACTCAACTTCATTTCATCCTCCTCTTCTGTAGCCTGGCCAGCCATAGACAACCACTTCACAAAATGTATTTCTCATCAGTCAGAAGCCCTCCCATTCACAGTCATTGATTCATATAGGAACATCCAACTGCCAGTAATGCCCATATGAACCACACAATCATAAAAAAAAGAAAGATCCAAGAAGCAACAAAGATATCTCCAGAATTTACAATAACACCATGGATCAACAAGTTTTTACAACAAAACCAACAACATTCATTCACCACTGCAAGCCATATGGGGTGTATTTTGCTGATACTGGTTTGGTTGTCAAACTGCATGAATCACCTGCGTTGTTTCTCTGATAGGTTGCATGCCTATCCAGATGCTTTCAGGGGCAGTTTCTTCTGTTTCCGCTGGTACTTCTGCTGGAAATCAAAGTTGAACCCAGAACCAGACAAATCAAGATTAGGATGGCTAGGTATGCTACCTCTTCTGTAAGATGTACCTCATTTGATATCTGTCCTACAGCTTTGCACTATGAACTTATGAGGTACAGCAAGTGCAGTGAGGTCTGTGATGTCCCAGAACCCTGCAAATCAAATGGGTGATATACCTAATACTTATAATGCTATACTTTCAGACCTAGGATTGGATATCACTAAGTTATGTTTTATATTATACTCAAATATATGTCATGTCTAATAAAAAGTCAAATGGTTCGCAGTAGTACTTTAGGCTTTTTTTTAATGCATGACTTGTAACTTGGACTTTAGTATTATCCCGTTGCTGTAGTGTCAAAAGATCTTCAACTGTGGTCTGAGCTGCTTTTAAAGATTAAAATGTGTGTGGCGCAGGTGTGTGAATAGTCAATGATTATACTGCTGTTACAGAAAACACTTGACATTTCTTGGACGTCCCCATGTTGCCAGCAGCAGACCAGCCCTCTGAACTTAGGTTACTGCTTCTTCTTTTTTTAGCTCTCACATTTTCAGAGCAGCCTGGTGCAGCCTGCTGGCCTTGGTTTGTAAAGTGAAGCCTAATCACGTTGGGTAATAGTCGACTGAATTTTGTAACGCTTTCTGAGCTGGAACTGAGGTAGTTATCGGAACTAAGAAGCCTGAAGTAGAAAAAAAAAAAAAGCGACGTGGGAGCAGCGTGAGTGTCCGGTTTCAGCCCCGAAGTCTACTAGCCTCAGTGACCGCTTCGTGACGACTCTTTGTGGGGGACGACGCGCTGCAATGGACCGGTGAGGCTTCAGCTGCACGGACAGTTTTCACGGTGTCATTTATTCATCACTGAGCTGAAATGCCGCCAGAATGACTTTTCTCTCAAAGAATAACACATTACAATAGAGACTTATGTAACCTACTGACAGCGCTAACAAAAACAACGACATAACCGTAATTTTCCTGCGTTTCCCATCACGAGCTGTCATTTACAAATAGACTGTAGAAGCAGCGTTGCCAGGTGGGAAATGTAGGATTATCGTACCAGAGACTCAAAATTATCGTATTTTGAGGGAAATTATCGTACATCTGTCATAACCAAATAAACAAGCCCAATGATGTGCTCTAGTCAAATGTAATCACTCTAGTGTTAAATAGCGGGCGAGCTGACCATTCAGCCCATCATGCTAGTTGTTCTGAGACAAACATTCGTGTCTCACGCTCAGCAAACCACGATTGGCTGGAAACATGTCACGTGGAAACAGATGCCTTCAGGGTTCATAAAAAAAAAAAAAAAAACTGGAAGACAGTTGCGGCAGGCAATAATGTGAAATAGTCAAATTATCGTACATTTGGCCTTTTTTTGGATTATTGATCGTACAGAGGGCCAAATTATTGTACAAATACGATAATTATCGTACACCTGGTAACGCTGGTTAGAAGCAATGTAGCTATTGTCAACTACAATCCCTAACAAAAAAAAAACAAAAGAAAAACGGAGTAAAATATAAATAAAAACAGAAAGCAATGATTTACAAATTTCATAAACCCATATTGTATTCACAATAGAACATAGAAGACATACCAGATGTTGAAAGTGAGATATTTTACCATTTTCTGAAAAATAATTTTGAATTTGATGGCACCAACAAGTGTAAATTTTATTTTATTTTTTAAAAGTTGGGACATAAGGAACAAAATGCTGGATATGTAAGTGTTGGGAACAAGAAACACCTGGTGGAGCATCAGGTACCGGTGACATGATTGGAATAAAAAGAGCATCTTGAAGAGATAGTCTGTCAGAAGGGCAGAGGTTCACCAGTCTGTGAAAAACTGCATCTACAAATTTCACTTCAATCTTACTCCTTGTAACATTGTAGGACTTTGATTATGTAGTCATTGACAATGCATGATATCACAAAAAAAGAAACACAAAAACAGAATATCTGGAGAAATCTCTGTACACAGGGACAAGGCTGAAAAATAGCATTGGGTACCTATGACCTACTATCCCTCAGGTGTTATAAACAGGCAACATTATGTGACAGAAATCAATGCATAGGCTCAGGAACACCTTCAGAAACCGGTGTCTAAGGCAGTGGTCCCCAACCCCCAGTCCCTGGGCCACCGAGAAAAAATAACTAACTTCCATTATTACCATGCGATTTATTATCAAAGTCTAAATGATGTTTTATTTTGAAAAATGACCAAAATCTCTCCATTACAGCCGTCTTTGACTTACTCTTGACGCATGACAAGGCTTCCAGAGCCGTGTCTCAGTCACGTGAAAAGTTTAAACCCCCAAGATGGCAAAATGAGTAAAAAATAAATGTCTTCGGAAAGTGTCTTTGCAAGGAGAGGGTGTTACCGATGTTCTGTTGTTACGAGGACGCTTCTAATAAAGTTGCACATGAATACACAGCGGTTTTACATTTATCATAATATTTAGAAAATACCACAGTTTTTATGCCGGTCGTCTAATTTTATTTTGTTGTATTTATCTGCGACACATTATTACAATATTGAAAAATATTGCCTGACATTAAACTGGTCTGTGGCGCAAAAAAGGTTGGGGGGGGGGGCACTGGTCTAACGGCTTCTATATGGTGCACAATTTCTGAAGTTGCATAAGATTACATCATCTCACACTGTACAGTTTGCATTTGCTCAGTCTTGGGTACGATGTTCAGAATGGCATGCCATGTTACCACCATCGAAGTCAAAGTTAGCTTTCCTTTTCTTTTCTTTTTTTTAAGGTGGTACATTCTTTTTCTATGTTCTGTTGCAAATATGAGATTTGAAAAAATCCATCCATTTTGTTTCCATTTACTTTTATACACTGTCCCAACTTTTATGAAACTGGAGTTATATAAAACAGAAGACTAATATCTTAAATAATGCCACAAGAAGCATAGTTTTTAATATATTATTCATTTTTCATTTCAAAACGAGTTTTCATTGTTGAAATGTGCAAAGTACCTACAAATGTGTTTGGAAACATTTGGAAAGCATATCTCCACAGTGCAGAACTGAGTACAGATTGTTCTGGCTTCAGATCTTGTGCTTATGGTCTAAAAGGAAACCACAAAGATGTGACGCGACGCCAATAATCTGTTTGTCCAAGCAGATCTGTTACAGTGGAGCACTACAAAGCCGCCATGTTGCTTAGTGGCGTTGGTGATGCTCTGGGCTACAGGAATCAGCTGTGGGAGTACAATGAATCTGGAGTTGCTATACACCAGGTCAGTGCAGTAAAACCACAGCAAACTAGGGCCTCCAGTGGTCTTTGATGGTGTTTCTCAATAGCTGATGACAAAGGATTCATATCTAGCATAGTCTTTCATTTATGATGTGAGGTGGATATCATGTAGTTTAGACTCTTTTCTCCTTCCTCTCTGCAGGAGCTGCAGGAGCTCGGCGGTCTAAAGAAGATCAAGGCTGAGCTTCCTGATTGGCCGGTGAGTGACGACACAGTGCTGCATCTGGCAACAGCTGAAGGACTGGCTACAGGTGAGGTCAAAATCCCACATTTATCCATGCTCTCTTTCTTTCTTATTTTCTTTCCAATAAGGCTTTGATTGAATTGATCAGGTCTCATCAGAACGCCCCATGTCACAGCCCCCCTCTTTAAGAGCCGTAGCTAAAGGTTAACTCGATTTGCTCTATTACAGTTTGTCACAAGCACAAAGAGAAAGAAACTCAACTTGACCTTTAATGTGATTAAGACACAGCTTTGTTTACAGATCAGTTACGTCTTTAAAGCTGCAGTTTGAACAAGTTGTTGTCTCTCTTGAAGGGAAGAAGGGGGAGGAGCTCCTGCATGAGGTGGCTGGTCGTTACGTGGAGGGCATGAAAGACATGGACGGGAGGAAACCAGGGCCTTCTAGCATTCTGGGTAAGCTTTCATTGTCAAATCATATCATATCTGCTGGACGCAACAGTAGCAATGCAACTCCCATTTACACTTCTAGGTGTTTCCCAGCTGAAGCCTGGAGAGGAGGGTGGCTTCAGGGTCCCGTATAACCCTGAGGGGACGGGCTGTGGAGCAGCCATGAGGTCCATGTGCATTGGCCTGAGGTAAAACACGCATGCTTACTAACTCAAATACTTACTAACTTAGGGGGAAATCTAACTATGGTACCATAATGACTTGCGTTGACTTGCTTGTGCGATGGATCTCATTCCACTCATTGAGAGAAGATCTTTAATAAATGCTGAGAAAGACTTTAATATTTCATCCATGACAGGTATCCAAAGCCAGACCAGCTGTTGTCATTGGTGGCTGTTGCTGTGGAGACGGGCAGGATGACCCATCCTCACCCCACCGGTTTCCTGGGAGCTTTAGCTTCAGCCCTCTTCACTTCGTATGCTGTCCAGCGCAGGCCAATCACCACTTGGGGTCTAGGCCTGATTAACGAGGCCTGTCCAATAGCGAGGATGTTTGTTCAGGGCAGAGAGTATGCCGTGGAAGAGACGGAGAAAGACTGGGACTACTTTTGTGACAAATGGCAGTGGTATGAGTTACTAAATTCAGGCTTGGCTGGTCTTTCATGTGCCATTAAATGTAGGTTTACTCCTAATAACCTATTTTAGCTTCACAGCCAACAGATGATAACTTCACATTGTTCTCAAATGACCCTGGTCAAGTTCGGTCCAGCAGCATGAACCTCATTTGTATTCTACATTACAGTTTCTGATAGATTTGGTAGAAGACATCTGTACTCCGGTGACATTTTAAAACCTCAGGTTAATTTAAGATGCTCTATGAGCCTGAGGGCATCTTGTAATTTGCACTGGTAGGGGCCTCAGAGCCTACAAAACCTCCTAATCCTGGTCATAATTATCATAGAAATAAAAGAATATGCCTTAAAATTAATTAAGTAGATAAACAATGTTTACTTTTTAGCACAGAAGAAATGATAATGTAGAATTTGTGTAATTGAATAATTCTATGATGTTGGTATGTTTATCTTTGGATTGCTGGAAAACATCTGACTCGTCCACAGGTATTTGGATGTGAGGGGCATCTCTAACGGGGTAGGACCTGTGATTTGGCCCTCTGCCTATGGCCCAGCTGAGAGAGATGAGGCGTACAAGAGCTTCAGTCTGTCTGGCTGGGCGGGACGCAGCGGCCATGACGCTCCGATGATAGCGCTGGATGCCTTGCTGGGGGCAGGGTCGGACTGGGAGGAGCTGATGAGCAGAGCCGGCTTCCATGGAGGTCAGTTGTTTAATCAAGGCAGTGTCTCCTTCCTTGGCTTATACAAGATTTAATCCAAGTGTCAGTCTTATTTTATTCCCACCAAATCATTCATTTAAATATCTCCCTCCAAATACTTTTCTTTTATATCACCAGTTCTGTGAAAAAGAAGACACACCCTTTTGATTCTAAGGTTTTTTTGCATTACATATCAGGGCAAAACATTAAATCACTTGCTTCTGACCATGAAAAACATATAACACCATATTTGGAATGGAAACAAAGCCAAAAAAAAGCCCCCCCGTCTATACCTTATTGTTTCAGTTCATTGAGATTACCAGATTTCCTCTTATGCCCAGTTTTCAGTATTGCAATCAGGTTGAGCTGTAAACTTTGTTGGGACCACTGCAAAGACTCGATTCTTTCAACACATCTGTTGTAGATTTGCTTGCGCTCTTGGCATCTTTATCCTGTTGCATGACTGTCAGCTAAGCTGTCGGATAGATGGGCTCTCAAGTGACTTTAGGGAACTTTGTTACACAGGAATTCATGGTGGACTGTAAGGTACGCAAATTACCGTGTTTGTTTGGAAATTCACCAAACATGGTATGGTACAATAACCAAACATCTTCCGGACTGTTGCATGAAAGTGGATTTAAGAGATATGAGATCCTTAAGAGAGCTGGACCTGTCCTACCAGAGTCATCCAGGCTTATTCAGTTGCATGAACGTCAAATCAGATTGAGAAGGCACGGCCATGTCAAGCCAGGTGTAACTGATCTCGATAGGTGCATGTTCACGGCTTTCTTGTGCAGATCGTGGGGTCTGTCACAGATTTACCAAATCAGAAATGGAGAGAATGTGTTTCAACAAGTGAGAAACAGCTAGGCTTGCCAACCGTCCCTTGAAAAACAGAACCCTCCCCCATTTATAGACTCGTACTTTAGTTTATAAATAGGGGAGGGTTCCGTTTTTCAAGGGACGGTTGGCAACCCTAGAAACAGCCTAAGATAAAAATGGATGAGTTTAAACTCCTAATACTTTATTAAGAACTATATTGCCTTCTTTAATCAACCAAGAGAGTCAGACTGGCAAATAATATTGGACAGATTGAATGTTATAGTCCAATTTATGGGCTATACTTTAAAAAAAATAACTTTTTAACTTTTTTAAAAAAATAACTTTTTATTGTGGGTTATCAATTAAATTAAGTTGGGTAGCTTTGACTTGGCAAGAGTTACAAAATATTCCAATATTCCAAAAAGTCTGAACATGGAAAAACATGGTAATATTCCTTAATATGTCCAATAACTTCATTTCATAGAGGTGACAGCAGTACTTGCAGCTTGGAAGGCAGCAAATAGTGTTTTTTGGTGAAATTATCCATGTTTTTAACTTATATCTAAATTTGCTGTTGTTGGGGGGGGGGAGTCTATACACGACTGCCTCTATCAGCAACAAAACATCCCACAGGATTTTCAGATGCAGTGCTGAAAATGTCCTTACCCTCTACATTTTTGGTCAAACATCAGAATATTCAAATCAGAATGTTGTTTTTGCTGCCATCTACTGGTCAACTGTATAAAGATCTCATTTAATTTGACTCATTGTTATCAGGTAAAACAATTTTAATTAAGAAGTAAAAATAGAATAGAATTTGTATTCTAAATGTACATTTTGCAAAAGCAATGAAGAAATTATTTTACTTTTCTCTCTTCTTATTATAATTTCCCTTCTGGGATTAATAAAGTATTTTTCATTTCATTATTAGACCCCGTGGCAGCTCATCTAAGCAAGCTATATTTATGCTTTTTTTTTTTTTTTTTTTTTTTAAATATACTGTTATGAATTTTAATATTTAACATACTGAGCCCTCTAAAGTATGAAAAGGAACCTTTTATTTTATTTATTTGTAATTTTTCAGTGTATTGCAGAATTGCAGTCTGACCTTGGGGGTGAACTTGCTGGATGTCCGCTCTTTAGTCAGTTTGCAGTCATGAATGTTTTTAACTTATGTATTCTTTCTCACTGCAGAATTAGGGATCCAAATTGTTCGGATATGTATTTAAGTAGCAGAAAAAGGCTACAATTCACATTTTTAAATTTTAAATTTCCTATTGAAGCAGTAGTAGTGTACTTTATTTAAGCAGTCATTTAAGGCACATGGAGTTAAAGTTAAAACTCTAAGGGCCTAATTATACTCAGTTGTGAAGACAAGCACACAAAATGGCAGTTATGCAGATGTGGGAGCAGAGCAGAGCCGAGGGTACACTTCATAAATTGTAATTTAAATAAGTCTCAGCAAGGCACAAAATACATCTTTATGATCTGGCTCTCCATAATTTTTGCTTGAGGACAGCAACAACTTTGTAGACATGGCAGAAATGAAATGCAAAGCAAAGGGAAGAAGAGAACAGTATAGATTTACTTAGTCTCACTACTCACATAAGTATTAACCCCAGTTTGACACAATTATTAGTCCTACCACAGTGGGTGAATTAAGGGTAAAATGTGACTGTGCATCCAGTTTGACTAAAAGCTGAGTACATGGGTGTTAATATTTTTTCCTTTTACTGTTACAGAGCTCTGTGTAGCAATTATCTTACCATAAAACCTTTTGCCAAACCTTGTATTCCCACATGAGCTTTAGTCATTGTAAGGTTGTGACAAAGATACATCCCCTGTGTGTGTTATTGCTTTCAAAGCACTCAAGATGCTCTGTTTCTCTCTGTTTCTCCAGGCGACAGTGACAGCACTGCAGTGATTGCCTGCTGCTGCTGGGGTCTCCTCTACGGCACCAAGGGAGTCCCGGAGGACAACTACTGCAACCTGGAATACCGGAGCCGACTGGAGCACTGTGCCGAGCAGCTTTATGCCCTGTCACATTGACAAGGCGTTGATGACCTGTGGTCTGCACTGAGCAAGTCCCATCATGCTGCACTGAAGGGGAAACTAGGCCACGTTGATGTAGAACCAGCTGGAGTGCTCAGCAGTGCATTTATCTACACTGCTGTTGTTGAGCCATGAAGTGTGTTGTCATACTTGCCTGAAGGGGAAACGCTGTCCCACTAACCTAGAGTCAATTCTGCCATAACAAGGACAGTGTGCCTCAACATGAAGGCATTTAAGCTGGCGTGTATAGAGGTCCCCCTAGTGACACTTTAAAATTAGCATACAGTTGTTCTAATGGGCTGAACAAATCCCAGCTAATGACAATGTGAAGCAATTGCAGAAAATCCCCAAGGAGAGCTTTACTCCATTTTGTAAACCTAGGATAGGAGCAAATGCTCTGTGGCTCCAAATTAAATGTTCTTTTGCTGTAAGTAAATGTCTCACATCTGTGAAGTTACCTCACCTGGCAAGGAGGAATATTAAAAGCAATACTCCAAGCACCACTGATTGCATAATAAATTTTACAAACAATTCTTAGAGTTGAAAACTTTATTTTTTTGGTCCGTTTTCTTTTTTTCCTTTTTTTTGTCTTGTCCATTTTTTTTTAATTTTTATTTATTAATTATATCTTCCTACAGGGGAGAAGGGGTGCTTTTAACTACTAGATTGAGTTAAAAAAAAAATGCTAAAAATCCCCTCTCATTTTCACATCCCTCCTTTCATGCTGTATTCATGAGGATATCATGACAGTCAGATTTTCGCATCCGTTTTGTGGTACTTACAAAACCTCACAAGGCTAAAAACACATCTTTGCAAGATAAAGAGTCTGTTTTGTCTGCATCTGCGTTTCACTCTCCTCTGGTTTGCCCAGCAAGGTGCCTCATGTCTCAGAAATAATAAGCTGGAGGGAAGAGCATGGCAGCAGGAGGGGTACCGTCCGCTCTCTCCTTCATTGTTAGCATTAAAAGGTCCTCCTCATCCGGGGCTCACACCGAGGGTGTACTGATGGACATCAATACAGCAAAAGAATAAGGTGCTGTGAGAATTTCCGTCTCTTCCTCTCCTTTTGTATGACTTGTCAGTTTTTTTATGAGTTATATTTTCCTGGGCCTAAATTCCAGTTTTGGGTAGTCACGGAGGCAGAAGGATTTAGTTTCCAGGCGGATGGAAAGGAGCAGGGTGTGTTTGTACCTGCATCGCTGTAAAAAGGAAACATATCAGAGACTGTAAAGCTCATATTTTAAACAAAAAGCCAGATTCACTTATATTTGACAGATCAAGACAAAATGGGTTCTATGAATGATGTCTAAAACCTTGTGGGTGTCCTATGTAATAGTGCTGGTGTGCTCCTTGTTGAGGTCCATGCTGTGGGTGCTGTGGCACTCCTCCGGGACCCTGCTGAGAAGGCTGTAACATCACTAACTGGGGTTGACCGTGGCTCCCCGAGTGGTGAGGTGCCGACATTGCTCCTGGTACATGGGCCTGTATAGGGTGAACAATATTGATAGGCAACATTCATATGAGAATAAAAAGGTTTCCAGGTAAAACAAAACTTCATAGTTACATTAGGGTTAAAGTAAGGCGCAATCAAACTAAGTTTTTCTTTTAGGACAATAGAACATTGGAGTCACACCTGTGCGAGCTGTCCCAGGGGGTAAGCAGATGGGATGCCCTGGTGACTGTGGATGCTGTAGCCCTGAAGGGGGTAGGAGCCTTGTGGAGACGTGTGGCCTGGAGGCATGTTGGGTGGTGTTGGTGCTGATATGGGACCTGAGTGGTACAAGGACTGAGGTTGTGGGCCTGACTGGGCATTCTGGAAGCAGATATCAGTCGAATTAATAATCATGAAGTCAACATATCCAAATACATCAACCCAAAAGTTCTGTACAACAATTTTACCAGCCCAGGTATTGGCAGCCATTTCTGCTGGGAGAATCCTACCTGTCCAGGGCTGGGAGCAGCATGTTGGGGCGGTGCCTGGTTGCCCGTTGGGGTACTGGAGGGCTGAGGCTGGTGAACTGCACTAGAGTGATGGGAGAATGACTGTGGAGCTACAGAGGAAAAAAGACACTTGACATCAAATCAACTTTGTTTGTATTGAATAAGTATGTTTTTAGCATTAGAGTGCCCAATCTTTATTTATTTTTTTATTTTGACATCACATCCATCACACACCATAAATGCCCTGCTGCGGCCCTTGAGGTCCATCTCCCTGTGCAGGGAACTGGGGACCTCCTGGTGGTCCAAGAGCTTGTGGATGAGGACCCCCACCTTGGCCTATCATTCTGGCTCCACTCTGTAACATGGAGTACATTGGCTGTAGAGGTGAGAGAGAGAGAAGCATATTAGCAGATTCACATATTCACCATCTTTATATCCATATGTCCAAAACAGTCATTGCACACTTAACTTTCGGCACAAAACAAACCCATTATGTTTAAGGTGCTACCTTAAACATGCTACTTGCCATTTCATATGAGAACAATGAAAAAGGGTGGATGTTGTACCTGTCCAGGGTAGGGTGTCATGGCTTGGATGACCTGCTGCTGCCCGTACTGCTGTGGGTTATATTGTAGGTAGGATTGGGGGTAGGGTGATGCCACCAGAGGGGCCCCAGCTGCTGATGCTGCAGCCTGCAGCATTGCCGGCCCTGACGTACCATGATCGGAGCGTGGAGCCACAACTGAGCCTGGTGAGACAAGGGAATTTTTGAGGCAAACTCTTGGGACAAAACATTTTCTGCCAACTCTCCAACTGTTCAGTAGTCATTTCACATTTAAATTTCCCTTTGAACATTTATGTGTCATTTTATTTTCACATACAGATGGCAGAGTGCACAATCTGGAGGAGAAGCAATGAAAAAGAAGCTTTTATATTAGCGGAAATCATGAAAATAACAGCACTGCAAAGAAAAATTAATTAATTTCTTCATTTACCTTTGGTCCTGGGGTATTTTCCCTGGCTGACTGTTGACATGGTGTACTGATACATTGGTGGGGGCTGAAAGACAAAAGAGCAGGTTAACCTTAGCAGAGCTCCTCATGTATAGTAAGCACCTGGCGATTTCTATGAATTACAGAATTCAACCAGTCATTGTATGTGAGATCTATGAAACAACATACTAAAAATGATTTCTGGAATGTAACTACCACTGACAAGTCTAAGCATTATGGTGCACCTAAGAGAATGAGGTTTAATAAAAAGGTATTGTAATTATAGTGTGGTGAAACCAAAATGTATGCAAATACACTTAAGTCTGTAATATGTGCTTTGATCAATGCGTCTGTTCAAAAACATGCAGGACTGCACATATTGATCTGATCATCCATCTATGTATAGAATTAGTCTTCTGTTTCCTTTGGCATTTTCAGAAATAGAATCAAGGTTTCACTAGTAAACTATGTTATATATAGTCTTTAGAGATCATTTAATCCAGATTTGAGTTCAAATTTGTGATTTCTTGATTGGAAATTGATTTAAGGAGTACTCTTTGGTCTTGTAACGAATTAGAAGCTGGGTGATTTGTTGTTTGCAAATGAATCGACTGACTCAGAGAATGAAATGGACGAGTGGCTGGCCCAGACAGTAACAGCAACGGTGACCGAGTTGGGGAGATGGTGGGTGAACTTGTAACTAAAATTCATTTTAAACAATGTTTAAGTTTTTAAAACATAGGATCTAAAACCCGATAAGTCTCTATTGTATTCCTGTCTTTAGTAGCCTTGTGGTTAACACTTTAACCTAAGATCGAAGACACACGGGCGTATCCTACAACCAATACATTTTCTTTCTAGTGAACGACTGATCAAATCTGAAAGAACTTTTAAGTCTTTTAAGTGAAAGAACTGAATCTTCGCAAAGCCTTAGTTTTACAGAGAAGCCTGTAAAAGTAGCATCACTCTGAATATGACTACCAGTTAACAGAAGGCAACCTGTTGCTCAGTGGAAAAATGCATACACTGTGGGTGACAAAGGAGACGGGCTAAAATCTGCCCACCCAATCAGAAGTTATAAATGTGAAGGGAAGGGGGAAAAAAGGAAAATCAACTGCTGATTGGATGACCAAATTTTGCTCATCCAGTCAGCAGTGTTTTTATTTATTTATTTCTTTTCTTTTTTTTACAATCTGCAAGTTCTGATTGCAGAGCTGAGATGACCCTTGCCCCCTGCTGCAATTGATCATCCGTATGATCAACACTCAGTATGATCAATCACTCCTAAAGAGTTATGGCTGTTACTCTTAATACTTTCAGGTAGAAACAGGGATACATGTTCAGTTTTTGCTTACATACCTGCACAGGGTGGATCTGTGAGACATAGGAGAGGTAAGACGTGTTGTAGAGTGATGCCTGTCCGCCTGGGTGCTGTAGGACTACCGGGCTTGGGGGAGTTGGTCGAGGTGGTGTAGGTGCGGTGTTGGGCTTAGCCTGTATTTAGTAATTACAGGTAAATAAATCTGCATGACTTGAGTAAGAGGTTTCTTACACATAAATTGAAATGATAACAATATTCAAATGGCTTCTGATAATAACTAGTACTGTCACACAAGGTACCCCAATTTTTTTGCATTTAGAAGTTTTTGGGGAGGAAACTGGCTTACCATGGGGATTTGAGGTTTGATAGGGTTGAATTCTTTAGCGTTTGGGTTCAAGGTTGATTTTTTTACTTGGCTGAAAGATTAAAAAAAAAAAAGAGATCTTATAATCAACAATCATAATAATATGTAAACAAAGTCTAATGGTTTGCCATCAAATATAATCCCCTTTAGAGCTTACTCTGCCACTCCTTCTGTCGTTTCAGACCTGGCATCCTCACTTCCTGGGGTCCTGGCTGGCTGAGGGGTGGCTGGTGATTGCCTGTCTGATAGAGGTGTTGTGGCAGCTGCAGCAGTAACTGGTGTTGCAGCATCCTTTGTTTGGTCTTCCGTAGGAACTGGTGAGGGCTGAGGTTGGGGCTGAGAAGGACTGGGAGCTGGAGGCTGAGGCTTGGGCTCTGACGCTGGGTGAGCGTCTGAGGGAGAGGGTTTTACAGTACTAGGCTGGGTGGCCTCACTGACAGGAGGTGTTGCTGCTGCTGGAGAACTGGGAGAACTAATGCTGCTTCCACTCGGTTGGAGCTGGAAAACAGAACGGGGAGACACTTTAGCATGTCAATTTAAGCACATATATTGCCTGAGAAGTCGTTTTAAAAATGATTTATTTAAATCTTATGTGTTATTTAGTTATCACAGAAAATATGTGTGGGCAAAATTAACTGACAGCATTATAAACCTGTTATGGAGCGAACCAATTGGCATTCATTCTTGTTATGAAATATATGAGTAGCCAATGACAGTTACAGGAAGACAGAAGTCCAACAAAATCGATCTCTTCCTTCACTATGGAGTTGGCCATCTACCACTCACACTGATATAATACTAGTTATAAATGAATCATAAAGAACTAATGTTCTGAATGAGCATACTACTTCTTCATTTGTGTGTGAAGATTTTCTAATTTCATGCTTCACGGAAAGACAGCTTAACTCTTACCCTGAATTCTTTGCCAAATTTCCGCAGCTCTTCAATCTGCGATCTTTGCTGAATTGAAGTAGCTGAAGGAGGGCAAAAAAAAAAAAAAAAAACACTTTAAAATTTTAAATGAAAAGGCAAACCCATACCAGATATACATACACGTTCCAATGTATGTGTTAAGTTGAGACTTGCAGCATTTAAACGTCACCTGTAGAGATGCGCGGATGACGTATATTTTAACCCGCAACCGCTTCTTAAAATCTCTATCCGCCCGCTATCCATTTGCAGGAACGTTTTTTCACCAATTTTCAAAACCGAACCGACCCGCCATCCTTTTTAATAATATGTAAAATATTTGTTCTTATTATTATGATTTGAGTGCTTCAACCGCAACCCGCCCGAATTTAATTTAAGTTTTATTTTTTGACGAGTCATCCGCCCGATATGCGGATTATCCGCTCCGCCCGCGGGTGCGCGGTTCAACCGTGCATCTCTAGTCACCTGTGAATGGTTTTAAGAACACACACCTTTACCAGTTTTGCTGTCCTCTGTGTTGTTTGGGCTCTCGGTAGAGCGCTCTTTTGCAGCTGCACCAAGGATCTCATTCACTGTAAAGACAACGCATGAGGCAAATCAAATATCTGCAGCAATATATTCATACCCAGTCCTCAATACAAATGACTTATGGCCATCAGGCTTCATATGGTTTTAACTTGAACTTTGAACTACAAAAAGAATCCTTAATACTTCAACTCTACTAAAAAAAAAAGGGGAGGAGACAAACCTAACAATCACAATACTTCCTTGACAAAGGTTGCAAAAATATACAAGGTGAGAAAATACCATCTACAGGGAAGAGAGGGGCAGGACCAGATGTCTTCTGGGCGGGGAGGGAGACAGATGAAGTGTCCAAATAAGGTATGTCCTGGGAGGAGCCTGATTTAGGGGAGCGAGTAGCTGCAAGGACACAGTAAACAATAAATAAACAAGAAGTTTCATACCACATTTTTAAAGAACATTTAATGCAGTTTAAGAATCAATTTGACTGAACATCACTGCAGGCTATACCTGTGGACTGAGGGTGGGAGTTTGAGGTACGGCTTGTCCTGCTCGATTGTGGAGGTCTTTGGGCTTTAGGAGATGTTCTAGAAGAAACTGAAAGGCACAAAACATATCAGGAACATGTACAGGTGATATAGGAGCCAAAACACAAAACCATGAGACAAAACTCACCCCCATTAACAGGCCTACCAGCATCGGACAGCGAGTGTGAAAGTGAGTGGGAATGAGGAATTGTGTGACCATGTGGAGCAGGGGGGCTGGCTGGAGATGTGGTTGCAGAAGCAGAGGCTGGGGTGGCTGCTGTTCCAGCAGGAGAAGCAGGTGTGTACGGGCTTGCGGGACCAGAGCCTGGGCCTGGACTGGGACTTCCTTGTGGTTGGTGGGACGCATAGGCCCCGCCCCGACCTGACAAAGGACTGCTTCTCTCTGAAGGGGAGACTCCAGGCTGGGGTCCAGCAGCAGAGGGTAGTGGAGGTCTAGGGGACGAGGATGAAGAGGATGGAGGGGTGGAACGGTAACCTCCACTTAGACGAGTGTGTGGTGGAGGCCCACCAGGACCTCTCTCAGCTCGCTCCCGGTTCATCTCCCTCGTTGAGGTAATGGAATGTACTTGCCCTCCCTGACAGGGAAACAGTCCATGAAACACACATGGTTGACATTATAAAACATTATCAAATGAGATGCTGCATAGATATATGATGAAAAACGAGTTCCGTCTCAAATATCACCCTTAAACTTGAATTTAATAGTTTACAAAGATCCAGTTTCATATAAATTTAGTTTTCGTGATTTTAGTTAAGTTTAATCTTCCCCAATAGAAGAGAATCTGCCTGTTTGAACTGTCTGTAAGAAAGGATTAAAAAGTCAACAAGCCACCATTTAAGTGAAACCTTTCTGTCCAGTCTCGCTTAAAAATGTCAAGAAAGGACTTAGAAAAAAAACAACTCAAGTGGTCATATGAAACCACAACAAAAGCTCTGATACTTGGAAGCTCCATCTCAGCTAGATCATTAAAAACTATCCACTTCTACTAGTCAACTGCAGCCATGTGAAAATACAACTCTACTCTACTGGCAGTTCGATGCACAGTTTGTGTATTGAGACTTGTTCATTTGTCGCTGGTTCTTTTTCAATTAGTGGTTTTTTAATTTTCCTGATTTTGAGATCTGGCAAGGCCCAGATAATTTTATGTTATTTCCTGACATGCAGAAGCTTTTGATTTAAAAAGAATGGGCTTTGTTTTCTCTTCACATCCTAAGCTGTGTTACAACAAAAATTATAACTATAATAAAATGTGACTAGATTTTGAAATGTATGGAGAAAAAAATTATTTCTTAAGAAAACCTCTTCTTACACAACAATTATCAACAGTACTGAAAATAACAGATACCGCTGATGGCCTTCAGGGTTCAAAAATTGTGCAGCAGTTGCAGAATGGTTTTCAGATTCACAAAAAATTTTAATATTCTGAAAAAAAATAAGTATCTAATATCTGCAGTAAGACAAACTCTACTACTATCCATCTGCCTGACAAACATTTAATAAGCAGCCAATCTCACCTGTTGTTGGCTCCAGGACTGTCTCGGCCTCTCTCTCGATCTCTGTCACGGGGGATCTCATGACCTCTCTCTCGATCGTTGCCATCCCTCGCTACAGAACTGAACTTTTCTTCCTCACTTTTGCCTTCATCATTTTCCAGGTTGACACGATGGCGATACTGGGGGCTTGATTCAATCTCACTGGCCAGGCGAGCGGCACGTGCCTCCCTTTGCCGAAAGATCTCAGAATTCCCCCTCTCTAAAGGAACACTGGGTGGTGAAAAAGAAAGAAAAAGGATGAAAAAAGAGAAACATTTTACTGAAACATCATCAGTATCAGCAGTTTTGTGCATAAGTTCCCTGTCCATAATTTCTTTTGTTTGTTTTTTTCCTCTATGGGTATGAGACATTATGATCTAAAACTAGCCATCAACAGTTCAGTGACAGATTCCTGCTTTAAATTTTTAGAAGAGCATGTACAGTCTCCAACAAGGTCAGACAGTTCACATGTACCACACAGAAAACTGGAAGAAACAATTCTAACTACTGGCTGGTGGAGTTTTATAGTACATTTGCCTAGATTTGTAGGGAACCATGGGGCTGAAGATTTTCACAAATTCAGGCCATGATAATCCTAAATGCTTGAATGGAAGGTCATTGAACTTTTTTATTTTTTTTTTTCAGTTTCTTGAAGACAACCAAAGGTTTAGTTTGGGAGTTTAAGGCTTATAAGCAGTATAACTCTTCTGGGACAGAGTTCCAGAAGAACTTTTTTCACGTTAGTACCACTGCTTGTCCTAAAATTCCAGCAACACCATTTAAATCAACTCTAATTAAACTTTTTTAAAATGATAAATAAATCCCTCATTAAGACGTTACTTTAAATAAAAAGAACATCAACTTTTCCTGTTCCTAAGGCATTTATCAGCAGTGCAATTTAGATGACAAATACTAAGGTGTTGAGTTATATGTGAACTTTAGTTAACTCCTCAACCAGTGACACGTCCATACAGTCAGTGGTCACTTGAAGATGATGAACAAATGTTCACTTGACCTTTTCTTTTCCTTTTTTTTTAAACAATAAAATGTGACTCGTACATGTAATAAACAACAGTTTGTTTGTTTTTTTTAACTTGGTTGCATAAATTGATTTTTTCTGGTTACTTGTGTTTCTTCTCCAAAACACTGGTTGATTCCTGCCTTTGAAATGCTGCAGTTTACCAGCGCATCTGTTTATGTGAGGTTAATGCATCATGCTGGTGTTGTGCTCTATATTTCACGTGTAAAGTTCACGGATGAGTCAGCAATATTTCTGACAACTGTTAGGCCACACTGAACATGGGAGCATGAGCACAACAAGATAAAAAAAAATACAAAACAAAACAGCATTTTATGCCAATTCAGTCTGGTCAAGTTTATCAGCCATTTCAAATATCATTCAGCCAGATACAATAGATACAACATCACAAAATTCCTTGTGTTTTCTTTTAGTTTAATTTTTTCTAATAAAATAAAAGGTAATTCCTCTGGTCAGAGAATACATCTAGTAACTTACGTATACATAGAGAGGCTGGAATCATACGTCGATGTGACTCCATATTTAACTTCGTTGTAACGGAACATTTCATTGGCATCCCAGCCGTTAGACTGAGGAGATAAATAGAAAGATTAAAGACACATTGAAAGTACAAGTACAATAAAACTATATTAGAAGATGGATGTTAAATTTGAGGCTATACAGTGTGGATACTTTATCATGTAATTCCAAACTGGATTTTTGTATCATTTCTAGTGAAAGAGTGAAATTTTAACTCACTGCATCATTTTCCAGATCATAATTCTCCCCATTGCTGTCTCCTCCCTCCCATCTCTGTAAAACCTTCTCCTTGTGTTCTCCATTGATGCGACTGGAGCTGATGGCTGTATCTGTAAATGTATCTAAAAATTGAAAAACACAAAAAGAGTCAAGAGATCATGAAAATATTTGCCTGCCGTAGAGATCCAGAATTCAAGAAATACCCTTAATCGATTATTGCCAACCTTAATAAACAGTAATGGATTTTTTTTCTTTCCTCACTCAAGACCATTTAGTAAACTGTGATCATTGAACTTTAGATTGTAACAAGCCAAGAGTACAATCTTAAGTTCAATAGTTCACTTATTGCAAATGCAGGTTATGTTCCTCAATAGTTTACTGTAAATTTAAAAAAAAAAAAAAAAGTATCTTGCACAGCATGTCAATAATAGATTATGATGTACAAGTACTTTTTTTTTTTTACTATTAGTCAAAACAACTCTTGGAATGCAGGGAAGGAGACATGATGGTAAAACTAAGTCGCGTCTCACATTCTCTCCACAAACACGTTGCAAAGTCAGACCATCTCATGCTCACATAGTCCCAAGTAACAAAAAACCTGAATATTTTTAGTGTGGAACACCAACATGTCAGGGGTGAGTTCTGTACACAGACCAGCTGCTGAGAGTATTCATGACAAGGATATATATGCCTGATATATATGGTATTGTCTTACCAGCCTCAGATATCTTTGTACAGTGACTTCCCACCATCCAGTGGTACTTCCATGAAGTGGTGTTACTTGGTCCTTCAGAAACCTGTCTACAGGCCTGTTTTTATTAGCAGTGGTCTGAGGTAGTTTTATATGGCCTAAGTTGACACATACTCCACTATAGGGAACAACACCACATTGAGAATTTGGGGAACCTCTACATCACTGAAGCACATACTTGGTGCGTGTTAGGTACTCAAGAGTATCCCTGCAAAATTGCTTTTGAGGTACGCTGTGGGCAAGAGATGATGTCATTCAGCCATCTCAATGGCTCAATCTCAGCTCCTTCAATATTGATCTTATCACTTCTTAGCAGTTTAGCAAAAAGCAGAACTGAAGGGTAGAACTGCCTCCACCAGGTGGTATGTTTTAAGTTCATAGATCCCATCATCTGTGTTGCTGTAAGTGGAGATGAGATGAATGAAAGCACGAAGGAGTAGGCCAGTCCTGTTACAATTCCAAGCCTTTTAGGTGTTACCCCAGACCTCTGCTAATGGAAATGGACATCACTTCTTTTTCATCACCAATGGTCCTGGTTATGGAGTAGTCACCCACTAAATAGTCACAGTGAATGTACATTTGTGAGGTGGGGTATCCTGGACTTTGACATTGCCTTCTAAGCCCCTCATCTCTGCTGGAAGTACAGCTCACTTTGACTGTGAAGCTCAAATCTAAAACTACATTATTCTATGCTTTCTTTTTGTCTTGCTCGCTCTCACAGGGACCTGAAATGATTATTAGTCTATTCATACAACACCTCTGTTGTTACAGTAACAGTATGGTGTATATTGCAATAGGAAATGACACTAAGGTTGTAGAATTATAAATTAACTTAAGTGTTTAATTAAATATTAATCTATGAAATTCTTGTTAATAATCAATTGCAAATTGAGTACTCGTGAACATCCACTGCCTGCAACCTGCATTATGAGTCTGACAATTGCTTTTTACCCTCCTTCTCCTTCCCCATTTTCCAAAAACGGTAAAGGGGGGAATTCATACCAGTGAAGCCTTAGACACACTCAACTTGTACACTACATGCCTCATTACCTAAACTGTGCAGTTTGAAAGATCATCATCACTGACAAGATTTGGAAAACCACTTACTATTAATGGAGGAGGCTTCAACTATAAACAAAATCAAATCTTCATGCAAACCACGAATCAGTCAAGAGCAACTGTAGGTCAAACATCCCAAATCTACGAGAAATGTATTTCAAACTTCCTTGACTAGGTATGTAGACCTAACCATTCACTTATATGCATCTATACCTCTGGTAGCATAGTTGAGGTCGACGTCTCTGCAGATCATTGTAACCAAATCTGAAGGACTAAAGATCATAGTGTCCGTGATGTCTTCTCTTCGTGGTGGAGTTGATATTGAGCCATCTTCTTCATTTCGTTTGTGTACAGCATCCACAGCCAACTCACACTTTGGAACAGAAATGATAAAGAATTTAGAAATTAGAGTAACAGTGGTGGAGTTGCACAAATTCAAACAACTACAAACTACATGAGATGCTATAATTTAAACCAGCATAATTATTAAAAGATTATCTAAATCAGACAACAACAAAAACTTGACAGAAGAATGTCCATGTCTGTGTGGTCAACATAAGTTTCTTACCCGAGAACTAAGAGTCTTGAATATACCTTCAAATACACTGCCATTTTTGACTCTTATGTCACAAGTGGACCCCTATAAGAGAAACACATAATTTCTTAAAAAAGTAATAAACTGCAATTCAAATCAGAGACAAGTCTGTAATTACAGCTCAAATGTATCGACTATGTATATTTCATGAAATGGAAAGCTATGATAATGAATATACAATCTTGGCAGGGAAAAAAACAGGGAAATAAAAAAAAATGACTGACAAGGTACAATTTTCTGATAATTTTATCATCTTCAACATAAATAACAGACCACGAAAAACTGGCTGTGTAAAATATCTAAATTACACTGTACCTCCAAATCTATGTTGATCATAATAATGAAAACAACTAAATGACTCACCACTACAGCTGTGAGGAAATGAAGCATTCTGGCATTGTTGTATACACCCTCAAAGACCTTTACAGAGGTAAACACACAAGCCAAAACCAAAGTTTTAAAGATGTATGATGTAAAACGCAGTCAAATACAGATGTATAACAAAAACATATTTTGTTGAGAAACTTGGTTGTGAGGAAATGTTTACCCCTAAGGTGAAACAGGGACAAAAAGCTGTATTTATTGCAGAACCATTTGAATACCTCCTTTATACAGAAGATGGACTTATGACACATTTTCTCTCAATACAAGCATCAATGTAGTTTGTTGGCCAGGTTTATTTTTAGTTTTCACCAAATATGTTTTAAACTGTGTCAATGTGAACACTGAATTTCATGATTTGATATGTTTTACTGTGATGTTTTTGAAGAAAGGCATAAAGCAACATTTGCCTTTAAATTTTATTGTGCATAAGTGGATTTTCCATCTCATGAATTTAAATATGCATAAAATGCTTGTTTGCTGACTAATATTTCTAGTGCAGTATACTCACAGGAGATGATTGGAATGATGGCTTTGCAGAAGTTCGATTCCTGTAAGAAATGGGACAGTCTGACTACTTGGAAGGAGTACAACTAGTTTCAAAACCTGTCAAGGCAGCGTGTCAAACCACACTGCATGCACAGATCATGTAGACATTAGAAGAAGAGCTTTCATAAGCTTTCACAAGGTCCTGTATCAAAGATTACATCACAATGTTGTGCCTGTCCCCTTCTACCTTTGAAGTAGAAAGGAAAAACATTGGCATCTGGGCAAGATTTACTGTCTGATAAAAATTGATATAGAAAAAAATTATTTTAAACTTCAGCTCTTGAAGAAAGCTTTCTTTTGGCCAAACCAAAATACCTCAAGCCGAATTGTGTCACTGGTAGATGCATATAAATTTCAAGTTACAAAAGCAGGTGCAAAAAAACAAGACAAAAACGAAGCTACAAAGACCCCAGTAAACAGAAATAAGTCTAAATGAAATTGAAAGAATGTTGAAAGTTTTCCTATCAAAATTTTCTTAAAGATGTTCACTTATTATTATAATTATTACTTCTATTAATAATAATAATAATAATAATAATAATAATAAAGACATTTGTCAATGTCCGCCGATCCCTCAAACTGACAGCCCACATAAACTTTGTATTGCCTTGATGGTGATTTGCTGCTCAGTGCTTTCACCATCTTAGACCTGCCTCATTGATCCAACTAAGTACAAATACAACATTCTTATTGGTCCACAGTTACTGTCGATTTAACAATGATTATTTTAATTGGCTTAGATAGAAGCCCTATTTACGAGTTACGCCTACTGTGGAGTTGGGGGGGGACATGGTGCTTTAACCGGTAGGCCTTTCAGTCACAGGATAATCCCCGGTATGTCCTAACAAGGGAGCCCACTCTCGCCTACCTTCCAGCTGGTGTTCTGGTGCCGCTGTTGATGCCGCTGACCGGGGAAGACATGCCGCCGGAGCCTGATGTTCCGTTAGACGCCTTCCTCCCGCCTGTGCCGGATTGCTGCTGTTGTTTCAGCATTGCGTTGCACAAGGCTTAGAAAGTACCAAGTGTAAGCCAAACTTACTGATACCGATGCTTCCTGGACTGAAAGTATCCTTGAAACCCAACTACCTTCGGCAGTATCACCTGTCTCAAACAGCGCAGAGCCGGCGTAACCTCCAAAGAGCCGGCTACAGTGGCTATTGAATACCAGTCGCCCGTGGCCTACAATGTTAAATCGAGAATCCCTCGATCATGAAATTAAATATAACATACAACTAAACAAAATTTCCTAGACTATATTCTTTTAAATCCTCGAAATAAGGCTAAAGCAAGTAGCCAATTAAAGAACACTAGTCTTCGTGTGATTATTTAGCAATAGCTGGCTAAGTTAGCATTAGCTTTGATAATCAGGCTCACTTTGGACGCTTTTCCTCCGGGTTTTACTTTATTTCCTCTTTCACGTCGCCTGAACTCCAGCACCGCTATCTCTTCCGTGAAATAGTCGGGACTTCGCGCTATTGTCAGTCACCTCAGGAAGTTTAAATGTTCAGGTTTCTTACTGAAAACCTGCTGCGGTCGGTCAACACCACCTCTCGGTAGGCTCACTTGACTCAATCCGCGCGCGGTTGACTGGAAACCGGCTGGAAGGGGGAGGGGGAGTTGACATGCGCGAGCGCTTTTGACCTACTAGTGAACGCGGTTGCGTACGTGGGTATAGTTTGTTTAAATTGGTAGTTCATCGATACAAACGCAACTTTAATATAAACGAGTGGGTGAGTGGGGGGTTTCTACTGTACACGTGGCAGCAGCCACACACACACAAAATAATACCGATATTGTTCGTTTACAAGGAATTACATTAATATTTCTTTATTTGACCCTCTCCATCTACCTTCATGTCAGTGTCACTGCCTCTTGCTCACTTCCCTCCATTTTACTCTCAATATATCAGTAACTTTCAAAGGCAGAGAATAAAAGACAAAAACATGTGAGTGCTTCCCTAATCCAGGTATTACGACTCTGAGATACAAACAACATGGCGTCCTCCTTAAAAGAGTGTTAGTGTTACATACTAAGAGTTTTGTAATTTTATTTGATCGAGTTCTCGTTTCTTTTCGCCAGCCACAAGGAAAGTAAACAAAAGATCTCAATCGTATTCTAAACTACAGAACTTGTAAGTATTTTTTTTAACTGAGATTATTATTTAGCAGTGGATGTACAAGACTCATTCAACTGAATGGGTGCCATTTGTGTCCCAGGACATTATATACATCTAAATAGCCATGAACGTTTACAGTAAGGTATATTTTATGATAAGCAACGCGCCCTTCACATTTGTGCAAGTAAAAATTCAAAATATATTCTGTAAGATATTCATAAAAAATAACCTATACCTATCATCCCATATACCTGTCAACCTATACCTGTCATCCCAAAATTGAATCTTTTTTTTTTTTTAAATCATACTTTAAAGTATAATTATGCGATGTCATATATTTGCCATCAATATTTATTTTTCATTAAAAGAAATCATAATATTTTAGTTAAAATGCACATTTTAGTCAGGTCCCCAGGTTTTCACCACAACACTCCCCCTTCCTGAAAAATGTGGAACATTTTATGGACACTTGTTACAAACTAAGTTGCATCATTTAGATTTGCAAAGGTCACAGTAAGGTTAAAAGTCAAGTTCTTCCCTTTTTGTTGTCTGTATATTTCATGATTTTGAAACTATGACCAACAAGGTCAATCTAAACTTCCTGTCCTGTTACCTAAATTATTTTTTTTAGATGATATTTGTTTATTCAAAAATATATATATATTTTTTGTAAACCAGTCAAATATGCTCAGTATCCTCAAGTTCTTAGCATGAATGCCATTTCATTATTTTTTTTATGCAATTGCTAATACTATGCTATAAACTCAATCCTCTTTTTTTCATTGCTGTTACTCATATTTTTTACCCCATCATTTTTTCAATGGAATGAGTTTTGGTAACAGAACAGAAAAAAGACATCTAGTAAAAGAAATGACTGAGATTGGCCAGTACACAATTTGAATCATTCAATGTGTTTATTAATATATTCAGTGTCGGAAAAAGTTTGGAAATGAAGTGTTACATTAAGCAAATGGCAACAATTTGTCATTTTCTTACAACTGGCCATTTTAAGGGTTTATATTGCAAGAGAAGTATACTATATCAGTAAACAAAAAGCAAACAGCACCTGCTTAGTTACCTGCAATGAAAAAAAAAAGCCACATGACAACATTTGCATAACCATGACAACCACTGGAATTAAAGATGTACACTTGAACAAAAATATCTTTTAGTTCTGCACCAAAGACAGGGACACCCAGACATTATGTTCAAGTTTCTAATCATCTGACTGATATTTTGACAGGTGTATGTCTCACATGCTGACAAAGAAGCTTCCACCTGTGCAGAGTGTCCGGTTCCTGGTTTCTAGATGGACCAGTCACCTCGCCAGACAGCAGTATGATGTCATTGTGGTGGGTGGAGGTCATGCGGGGACCGAGGCAGCAGCTGCAGCAGCCAGAGTGGGAGCTGATACACTCCTGGTCACACAGAAAATACACACAATTGGTAAAAGTCCATTAAACTCAAAATAAAAAAAAAAATCTGTTTTCCTCTGTCTATACCGATGGGCAATATTGCTATGCACAATTTGATGGAAAGGTTTTCTATCAAAATATTCAGATGCACTTTTGATTCTCACCTGTTCTTACTCTAATAATATCAGGCGCCCTGTCCTGTAACCCGTCTCTGGGAGGAGTGGGAAAGGGCCAGCTTGTGAGGGAGATAGATGCTCTGGATGGGCTGTGTGGTCGAGCTGGAGACTGGGCTGGGATTTATTTCTCCATCCTGAATCGTAGAAAAGGGCCCGCTGTGTGGGGGCCAAGAGCCCAGCTGGACCGCCAGCGCTACCGAGAATTCATTCAGGTATCACAAGCACAGATCAATTTTTGTCTGTGAGTGGATTAAAATGTCTTTGACTTACTGTGGCTCTGCCTGCTGTATTTGGTGCAGTCTGAGCTGCTGTCCACTCCCAGGCTGACGGTGCTCGAGGGCTCAGTGGAGGAGCTGCTCGTCACAGAGCCAAATCCAGAGGAGCCTGGACACCACAGAGTAACTGGGATACGTTTGGGTAGGCATCAGAAAAGAATCTCCAGGTTTTATTAGATTACACCTCAATAAATTAAAAAGAAAATGTGGTTTGTGAAATACTTCATTATGCTTCTGTTTTTTTTGTTTTTTTGTTTTTCTTCACAACATTAGCAAATGGCAGCCATCTGATCTCAGCCCACTCCGTGATTCTTACCACTGGTACTTTTTTGTCTGGCTCCCTCTTTGTGGGCCAAACCACATCCCCCGGGGGTCGGATTGGAGATGCTCCATCGAGTGCAGGGTTGTCCCAAACGCTGAGGGAGAGACTGGGGCTAAGGGTAGGCAGGATGAGGACTGGTACCCCTCCCAGAATTGTCAAGGATTCAGTGGACTTCTCCTTGGCCCAGCTTCATCTACCTGATAGTCATCCAACTCCCTTTAGCTTCATGAATACCCGCACACGCTGCAAGGTAAAGTTTATGGAAAGTACAGTCTTAAAGTACTTCTGTTTAGAATTTTATCAGCACTAGTAAGTCTCATTTTCAGGGTGAATGCTTTCTTTTAAAACTCCACACTAGCCAGAGGAGCAGCTGCCTTGCTACCTGACCTACACTACTCCTGGTGTAGAGAGAGTGGTGAGGGAGAGCCTTCATGTCAACTGTCACATACAGCAAGACACGAAAGGCCCCAGGTACACACACACACACACACACACACACATACATATACTAGTTAGAAGCTAGATCTACTAAGTGTTTTGTCTACTTTTCTCTCACAGGTACTGCCCCTCCATTGAATCAAAGGTGCTGCGCTTCCCAGGCCGGAGTCATCAGGTTTGGCTGGAGCCTGAGGGTGTTGCCTCTGACCTTCTGTACCCCCAGGGTCTATCCATGACCATGTCTCCTGAGATGCAGCTCCGCCTCATCAGAGAAATCCCGGCCATGCACAGAGCTGAGATCCACACACCTGGTACTGCGCCTGAACTATGTCTGATCCACGCAGTAATAAGTGACTACAGAGTAGGAATAAAAGCAGTCAGATGCCGTGTTCAGTGCGTCCTCGCTGACTTGCTGTTTTTATTTTATCCCGATGGTTTAAAAGTCATTGTGAATGTTTTTGTCTTCTGGGATTCCAGGTTATGGTGTGCAGTATGACTATGTGTGTCCGACTCAGCTGAGTTCTGCATTACAAGTTAAAAACACTCAAGGTCTCTTTCTGGCTGGTCAGATCAACGGAACAACAGGGTACGAGGAGGCGGCTGCACAGGTAGCTACTGTTTATCGCTCAGGTTTGCAACATTAAATAAAATACCATCTGGATTTTGGGATTTTTCTTTCTCATGTTGTTTGTGTGGGGACCAGCTGCCAACAACTGCTGCTTTAGTGAAGCAAAACAGGGCAGCAGTATTTTACTTTCCAAAAAATATATATACAGAAGCAAATCTACATCTTAAATGAATGAAACCCTGAGAAAAACCCCTTTTTGTATTCATGCAGGGCTTGTGGGCGGGGGTGAATGCTGCTCGCTGGGCACTTTCTTTGCCTCCTGTGGCATTGTCACGAACAGAGAGCTATATAGGAGTTCTCATAGATGACCTGGTGAATCGAGGCGTTACAGAGCCCTATCGCATGTTCACCAGCCGGGCTGAGTTTCGCACCTCTCTAAGGCCGGACAACGCTGACCTCCGCCTCACTCTGAAAGGTACTTAAACTTTCTGAGACTGTATTTGAAGCAGCACAAAGAATTTTTTTTTTTTCATGTAAACATATTAGTTTCAGTTTCATATAAAGGAATATCTGGCTACTTTTATGAAGTGTCATGTAGCTCAAGTGGTCTCCTGTCCCTACAATTAGCAAAAATAAACCAAAGTAACTTTGGACACCCGTCCTGGTCTCTTGCAACAACAGCAAATCACTTTACAGCTGTCAACAAAAATGAAACTAGCTCAGCTACAGTGGGCATCATAGCATCATTTTTTTCCTTCAAAAAAGATCTTGAATACTGACTTACCTGACCATAATACACATTTCCACTGTGACAGCTCATCCCAAATGCCTCTGAACCCAGAGAAAAGTTGCACCCATGGTAAAAGTTTAATTTGTGAATGTGAATGTTCCCCAAAGCAATCCCTTGCCCATGTTTGTTATACCAGTTACTGCACAAAAATGAATCTTGATGCATTGCTGTTTGCAGGATCAGATAGTGGGTAATAATAATAACCAGATTAAGTTTGTGTTCTTTTTCATTACACACTGAAATTCCTCCACATTTCTTTAATTGTTCAATCATATGCCCTGTACACATATGTTAACTAACTCGGGATCCTGTGTCCAATTTTTCTACTTGGACTCAGTTTTTGTGGATTATTTTTTATTCCAAATCATGATTAGTATGACCTGTTAACATCATTATTTTTTTCTTACCTCATTCGTTGACCTAAATTGCCTCAGTACTTTTTTTTAGAGTATGTTTTGAATTGGAGAAATTAATGTATATTAAGAAGTGAAATAGTTGAATAGGCAAATCATAAAACAAGTTGTGTTTATACTGACTCCAAAAAAATAGGTCAAAAGTAAAATCTTCGTTTGCAGTTATACTTCTAAATTGACCTTTTCTGCCATTCATAAATTGTCTTTCCTCTGCTATCAGGGTTTGAGGTGGGATGTGTGTCCTCCTTGCGCTACCACGAGGCTTTACGAGTGAAGAACAGTCTCCAAGATGCGACTGCAGCCCTCCAAGCTCTTACTCTGTCCAAAGCCAGCTGCAGGGAAAAACTGCCCAACATCCATGTGAGTGAGTCCAAGAGCAGCATGCTGACGTGAGTAACATCTACCGTATATTTGGAATCACAGCAGTATAAAAGCCCACCTGTCCACCTAAAAATGTCTGGCCTTTTCATTTGAAAAGACAATAAAATTCATCTCTGGTTAATGTTATTTCCCTGGCTTGTTTCTCAGTGGGATGGAGCTCCTGCAATACAAGGATGTCTCCTTTGAAATGTTGGCATCTGTTTTTCCAGAGTGTCTTTCACCTTACATGGAATTCTCACAAAGGCTCAAGATAGAGGGTAAAAACTGGCTTTTGATATTTTACAACTACAAAAGAGCCTTGTCCTCAGAAGCTACAAGAAGTAACTCATGATACACTCTTTCATGTTTTCACTGCAACAGAAATCACTTCATGAGTGTTTTTTTTAAGCTCCTGTAAATGTTATATATTTCCCAGTAAAACATTTCTTCTGTCATGTAGCTATGTACAAGCCTCACTGTGATTTGAACAAGAAAGAGATTGAGAGAATTCAAAAGGAAGAGAACATGTTTCTGCCACAGGACATCGACTATTTCTCTCTGCCAGTGTCTCTGTCTCACGAAGCCAGAGAGATCCTTGACAGAGTTCGACCAAGCACTGTGAGTCTGCACATTTACTGAGAGGATTTTCTGACAGTTTTTATATTGTTTTCAATATGAAATCATAATGAAAATATGGAAATGTTCCATTTATTTAATTCAGCTAAAGCAAAATGATCTGTCTTCTCAATCTTCCAGTTGGGTGCTGCTACTCGGTTGGAAGGTATAACTCCGGCTGCAGTTGTAAGTCTCTACAACTACATACAGTTTGCAGAGAAAAAAGAGAGAATAACCCTCAGAAAACAACAAGACCAAAAGGAGGGAAGAGGACGTGAGCTGTGCGCAAGAAATGCATCTTTATTTCAATAATAAACTCAATCTTGTAAAAATGTATGCATTCCTGTAAAATGGGCAAAAAAATAAATTATTTTATTTGATATACAGCATTGTCTCGTTTCATACTGTAAAATTCATTAGTGTATTTTGTTTTTAAAAAAATGGTTATAGAAAAATAAAGCTGTAATACATTCTTTCCACTTCTCCTCATATTTTCTTCACTTCTCCTCAATCGAAAATCCCTCACTGCTTCACAGCTGTGTATGAAACTACCTACTGAAGAATTCTAATCCTGTTAGCAACATGACTATTAACAGCATTAAAGTCCATGTGACCTTCTCAGCGCTGCTGCCGCTTGAAACAAAGTGGCCGTCCAGCTCAGCAGTGCCTCTGGTGAAAAAGTCAAACGGAAACTTCCAGTGTGGCTGAGGCAAACCCCTGGGAGGTTCTGGGTAAACTGTGGTTTCAGTGAACGCAGCTGTCGTCGTCAGGGCGACAGGAGACAACAGAGGACACTGGAAAAAGACGAGTATTTACTATGGGTCAAAGAATACAAAGAGAAAGTACTTGACAATGTCTACAGAATGAGCATGTGTGTTTATGTAGTGTACCTTCACAATTTGACACTGGAACAGGTATTTAGCTCCCAGGATGTAGTACTGGGGAAGGTCAATGAAACCCTGGCGAGCCCAAAGTACTTGGACAGAGAGAGAGTGTGGGATGATGCAGCCTGATTCACATGTCTCCTGACAGAATGAACCAAAGCAAAATAAACAGTGAGTAGAAGGTACACCGTGTACAGACCGTCTGATATTTTAAAATGATTATACCTATGACGTCCCTGGTGAGTCACTAACAGCTGAAGGATATATTTTTGTCTTGTTTTACATGCAGAAACTAATGTGAAATGCACAACTCAAGTGTGTTGAACTTTGTTGGTGAATACTTTGGATTCCAGTTTCAGCTGTACCTGCGGGTTAATGGGACATGCCTGCGTGATGACTCTCGTCCAGTCTGGCTGGGAGCCTGAGTTCATGGCAATAACATCAGGGGTAGCAAGTCCTTGCAAGATGCCATAAATCTGTGAACGCAGCTGGGAACAATTACCAGTCGGGGAACTAGACATCACATGGGGAGAAATGAAAGAGAGATATGTAAGATGAAATATAACTCAATTTAATCACAAACAACTCCAGGATGATGGAGCCAAAACAAAATATGGTTAGCTTACTTGAATATGCAACCAGTGATGGTGTTTTGAGTGAAGAGGATGGGCATTCTTCTGCCAGGATCAGAGGAACACTCCCCATCCCGTGACAGCCCAAGTAATGTAAGCTGAGTCACTGTCAAGGTACCCTGATACACCACTGACTCAAAGCTTGCAAATAAATTAAAATATAACCTCTATAGAAGACATTCACAGATTTAGTTGCTTTAGGATACAGCCTGCACTTCTCCATCAAAGCGACCAATCACAGGAGATCCTGCTTTAAGTCCAACAGCAGGTATTAGTTTTCCTGGAGTGGGGCTGGGTGTGGCCAGCTGCAAGAGATATCCAACATTACTATTTTTTTAATTCAGTTTCTTCAGTATTTCAGAGAGACTTTAGTTTTAACAACCTACCTGGAAATAGACAGAGTGTGTCTGCAGCAACAGTTGATCAAGAGCCACATTAGTCAAGTCTATGCTGATTGTTGCATATGCGAGTTCACCCCTGCCTGTGTAACCTATAACAAACTCCACCTGCAGAAAAGTCAGAAAAAGAATTATGTTTGAGGTTTCATCATGCGTTGCAATACTTGTGGTTAAAGCAACATTTGTGTAATTACATACCTTTCTTACTACGTTTATACAGGAGTTATTTTGATTGGCTGGTGCAGGCCAGTCAGTCTGGGGCATCACTGGAATCTGAAAACAGAGTAAGTCCAGCATTGACCTTTGTTAACACAGAATACATGTTAATGAAACACAAGTGTACCTCCAGTATTTCTTTCTTTTTTTTTTTTTGGCAATCCATACGGGTAAAAAGCATAAATGCAATTCAATTCCATGAGCAGTACTTCAGGAGTACTTCTACTTTATAACATCTTGGAAAGAATTGACGTTTTCTGTGCCTGAACAATTCAGACATAAATAGCCATGTGTAGTGTAAAAGTGTTGCTATGTACTACTTTATGAAGCAGTAAAAAAAAAAAACCAAAACAAAACAAACAAAAAAAAAAACTTACCAGATAATCTGATTCTGGTTTGACCATCTCAGCTATAGGAATCTAATAAAAAATGATAGAAAAGTAAATGCTGTGCTAGTTGCTGTGAGATAACTGCCTGCAGTTATGTACTAAGAAGTATTTAAAGTAATGGACTTGCTGACCTTGATCAGACTGAGATTAGAGAAGTACAAGCGGGCGTTAAGATTTGGATCTGTGGTGCACGACAGTGGAGTCACCATACGCGTACAAGACGAAGCTGCAGACCTCAAAAACTCTACAAACAGACAAACACAGGGTATATATACAGATACAGAGTAGTAGCTATCAACTACCTACTACTTTTAAAATTTGATATCCATAAAGAAAAAATAAAAATGAAGTATTTCCAGATAGCTTCTTCTTCGGTTTGTAATAAATAGCAATTAATAGGACTAGTAGAAAGATGTGTTTTTGGAGAAAAAAAGGTGCAGAATTTAATAACAACACCTCTCTACCAGTTACACACAAGAATGGACCAGTTTATACTTTGGGGTTGTTTTACATCCAGCAAGCTTTTTATTGGAAGGAGGAAGAATATATTCATTTAAATACCAGTGAATTCGGGGAGATGAGACTGTAAAAGGAAAAAACTACCAAAATTATGTCAAAACTAATGATAAAAGAACTTCAGCTTTTGTGCCATTTTGAAATGCTAAAAGACAAATAGATAAAAACAATGATGCTCACAGTATTAACTAAATGTGTTTTTTTCAATGAAGGCATCTTTTACTTGTTTATCTATTCACAATAACCTTTTAACCAGGCAAACCATTACTTTTATATGCAACTGTAAGGTCTACTGGTAAAATATGATAAGGGATTATTTTATTTCTGTTTCAGTGAGAGGATTCGGTTAAAGATTGTTAATTCAGAAAGAAGTGTGTGACCCAAAAATAATAATATTAATCATATGTAGATTTATATTTCAGAAATTGCCTTGGGATACTATGGGATGTTGTGTCTTTAAAACGTTTAAATGTGTAAACTTACTTGCGGGGTTGCGGTTGATGCAGGATGAAGACACAGCCCCTGGAGAAGGCTGACGCAGGAGACCCCGCACAGATGAGCTGGAGAAGTATGTCTGGATTACATCGTCAACCTACAAAAGTATGTTTCAATAATGGAGAACTTGTTCCCTGATTTCATATCTTAAAAAAATGTTGACACTTGAGAGAACATCTATAAGGACTATTTTTTAAATATTATATTAGTGCTTACCCTGTAAAAGTCTCTGCTGTGCCTGGTATAAGTTTTTTCTGGCGGTGAGAAATGATACGAGTCCCCTAAAACAGGATACTGATTTAGTGCTGGGAGGGACTGGGGAGCTTCATCTTTTGGGAGGTCTGAAAATACAAATGTATTTCAAATTGATGCACAATTGTGACATTAGATATAACAAAGAAATCCCTTGGAAATCACGCTTTGATTCTTAAATAATTTCAAGTTTAATTGTACTATGTTTTTAATTATACTCTGCTTTATCCTTTGCCTACTTACCCTCAGCTCGCACACAAAACAGGGTGTCAGTCACAGTGACAAGAGATGAATCCACGTTGGCTCTAAATACAAGCCATTTCTCTATGCAAACTCCTGATCTGTGAAATAAAAACATAAAAGGTGATATAAAAAGTTTTTTTAAACATTAAAGATGTGCCATTTATGTACTACAAAGTGAGAAATTGTTAAGAAGACTTACATGACTTTTTGTGGACATCCAGTGAAGATGGAGCTCAAGTTGGCAACTTCACAATCAGCTGTGTCACAACAGCAGCCAATGTCACAAAACCCAGGGGTCAGATCACAGAGACAACCTTAATACCGACAGTGAAGATGCTTGTTAGTGAAGATAATACTCAGTTTGATATGATTTGACAGGAATGCATAAAAGAGTAGGCTCAGTTATTGTAAATCTTACATTGTATTTTTAAAGTTTAGTATTAATACAGTGTGGTTTTTTTTTTTAAGTATTTGTACTGCTTAATGTAACAAGTTAAACTGTGTAGCTGAATATTCAACCGTTCACTAAAGATATGTTTAAAGATATGAAATTTCTCCTACACAACCAGATATGTAAAATAATCAAGGTAAGACACAAGATGTAAAACAAAATTATCACAGAGAAAGAGAATGGCTATGAGGTCATTTTAATTACCAAACATACAGTATAATCCATGACAAATTCATCCATACCTGCTTACTCCTATCTGGCCAAGAGATATGACAAGATGACCAAAATGGATGAGTAAAATAAAATTATATGCTAACTGTTTCTGCATAGTTTGTGGTTATGTTGTGTGGTTTTTTTTTTTTTTTTTTTTTTTGAATTTGTGTTACTTGGTCTTTGGTTGGACAAACATATCTACAATCTTTCGTAACAGTATGGTTGTAATGTATTGCATAGCTATGTGTTTAAAGAGATAATATAAGAATTTTTAGAACAAGCAGCACAGAAATTTTGAGCACTGGGACTTACATTGTCAAAAGGCTCAAATCAATACAAAGATAAATACTTCTATATCCTGTCAAAGTCTGTTGTAAAGCGGAAACACCTTAGACTAAATGTTTATCTGAAGAGGCAGGTGTAAGTTACCCTGTGGTGACAGGTCTACCGGAGTCTGAACGGTGGAAGCAGAAGGAGCCCCGGTGACACTAGTGGAAGCCTCAGACACAGAGAGCGTCGTGGGTTCCACGGTTCCCGCACCGCCCGGAGCAGGTGTCGCTGAGCTGAAAGGCTCCTCAGTTGTTGAACTGGAATTAACGGCCGAAGTATTCCCCACTGCTGTTGCTGCGTGAACTAAACGTCCACACAACACAATATAAAGGTGCAGTGAAAACCAACTGCAGAAAATCATTTCACCAACGGACACATGCCCAGTTTCAGGACCAGTTGAATAATTACCTCGATAAATAGTGTTATATTTACAGTTCACTTTAAAGATCTCTCTTGCTTCGGTCGGTACATCGTTAGACACACTTTCGCATACTTTAAAAGAAAATACTATTAGAATGGCACAGGAATCTTAAATATAAAAAAACCTTTGCCAGTGGAGCCGTTAGCTACATGCTAAGCATCTATTTAATATCTCCAAGCAAGATTCTTGTTGTCAAGGAAGTTGTAATAGAGACTTCCGTTTTTGACAATTTTACTACCGTAAAGCACGTAAAAGACATTAACTTTTTAAAAATTCAAGGACAACAGCGTAAAAAAAAAAAAAAAAAAAAAAAATGGAGTAATTGAAACCAACACAATAGATTTGTACCATTTTGTTTTGGGGCTTGTGAGTACATGGATAATCAAAAAAGAAAAACACATGCTGCTATTTAAAGAGAATATTTCATTACATTATAAAAAAAAAAACTCGATTTTATTATGATTAGAACTATTTTATACTGAAAAAATATCAACTGAATTTATTGTGTATTTACGATATTTTTCCACCGTACACAAATGACACAGTCTCAATAAACTGAATGTCACTGAATAAAAACAGCATTTGAAAGCACCACAACTGTCTGTATGAGGTCTTCATTTATAAGTGGAAAAAAAAAACAGGGCCTGCAAGTTGCGCACATCCGTTTTTCACATCCATCCATCCATTATCTATGCCCGATTAATCCTACACAGAGTCACAGGGATCTGTTGGAGCCTATCCCAGCTCTCTTCGAGTGAATGGCAGGGGTACACCCTGGACAAGTCGCCAGTCCATCACAGGGCCACATGTAGACAAACAACAATCACTCCTATAGGCAATTTAGAAGCACCAATTAACCTAACATGCATGTCTTTGGACTGTGGGAGGAAGCCGGAGTACCCATAGGAAATCCACGCAAACACGGAGAGAACATGCAAACTTCACACCAAAAGGCCGCTGCAGAGGTTTGAACCAGGAACCTTCTTGCTGTGAGGCAACACCAAGCCACCGTGCTGCCCCTGTTTTTCACTTAGACTGTGATATGCAATGTAGTAAATTTTGAACCTTGCGCATGAGCATTTTGGAGACAGGAGGCACTAGAGGCACAGATGGTGAATCAAAGCCATGTTCATCTCATACATATCATTTCATTTCAGACTTGTAGATCCACCTAATCATAAACACCCAAGCCTGAAGTATTATAGATATAGATAGATGTATTCCTGTAGTGAGTCCTGTAGCGAGACATGACTACTCCATAAGCACTAAACACAGTATGTTCAATATCACTTCCATCTACAAATTATATCCTAGAGCTGTGGATAGCATTGAGTGATGCATTAATTGTTACTAGGTGTGGAACATTCAGTCTGACTGGTGAGTAAACAAATAGTGCAGTGACACACATGCATAATGTTGCAAAATGGATGCACACTTTGAGGATTGCGATCCTCAAGGATCAGGATGGAAAGATTTCCTGGTCCAATGATGATGACTGACTAATATGCCGATTTAGATTCCCTAGAGCAGTGCTCTTGGAACTCTGCTGAACTGGGTCCAGTGTTAAACAGACTGAACTGCCATCCTGGTGCAGGAATGGGTGTTAACCTCTTTCACTTTTTGGTGACTGGCTCTTTCCAGCAGGATTTATCCAAGAGTTATGTGTTTGATATAATTAACAATATATAATGTTACACTGTCTGCCTAAAGTCCCTTTTGGGTTTGATATGATACAGTTCATTTTCTATCTGTTGATCTGGGATATCAGCAGTCCCTGAGCACAATGATGCCTCCTGGTTTGGATGGCATTATTAACATGATTAGTGGATGTATCAAGTTCTTTTAATGTTGGCCTGTTCTCCCACACTGTAAAGGCAATGTCAGGTTTCCTAAATGTAATTGGCGCAATTGACTAATTGGCACAGCAGAAAATAATTGAGAAGCACTGTAATAAGGGCCGCAAGAGAAAATAAACTTGTCTATGTGAATGTAAAAAATGTGTGTATGATCAATGTACAAGTGATTTGTGACTTTGTGATTTGTTAAAGGAAAATTGCTTGGAGGTGTGCATAGTATGGTTTTATTCCTCAGATTTTTTTTTTGCCTTTTGAGTGCATGGGAACTTTTAGTCAGGATCCTACAACAGTTTTAAAAATGAGTCGCCTGGACCTTATAAGGAAATGTCTTCTTACACCCTTTCACTAAGGACATATCCATTATCTTCTTCATAGATAACCAGTTTCCCAGTATTATACCAACAATGGTGGACAGTGATTACTTTTGTTGTGAACAAGTCTTTAATGCTCCATAATGAAATTGTGAGCGTTGCTTTTTCTACACCTCCCTTTAAAATAAACTAATTCAAGTTTTAAACAGCACATTCTTCTTTTAATATTACCTGGTGGCATTAACAATTTTTTTTATTTTTCCTTTAGAAATCATGTTAATTCGACTTTAATTTCTCTTTTCTTGTGGTCATATATAGATACAAGTATGTTGAGGCCCCCAGGGTGGCCTGAATGCCAGTTTTACACTCACTGAAGATTTTCTCAGACTTGACAAAGCCCTCTCAGAGCTCCATACAGAATTACACAACTGTTTTCACAGGCTCAACTGTACTGTGGAAACATGAAAATGGCCTTGATGTGTACTGTAAGAGTACTGCAGTACAAGCAAATATTGTAAGCAAATATTATAGATACAAATAAAAAAATACTACAGCTGCTAGTCACTGCAAAACCACTTCTACTATTACAACAGGTACAGTGAATAACAACAATGAATGAACTTTGTGTTAAAGGTGAAGGAAAATAAACCTATGGACCACTGCTGTATGTTGCTGCCTTTATGCAAAATTTTAAATGTGACTTGAAAATGGAAAGCATGGCCCTGATCTCAAGTTTATTCACTATTACTCCCCCTTTTAATATTTGATGGTTCCATACTGATGTTTTATTAATGGCTTTCATTTGACTGCTGTTTCCTTTCCAGAAATGCAGACCTACCATGGTGGATCTGTGCTGCTAGAAGCCAAAAGAAACAAACGTGAGCTCATATTGGAGATATCCCAGATGTGGACGTGTGGAACTGCACAGATTTAAATCCGCCAGTGCAGAGAAAAGTCATGCTTCACTTATTCAGTCTGTCTGGATGTGAAAAGGTAAAGAAACAGAAAAGGAAATTATCCTTCAGCACTACTTCTTGTAATCCTTAGATTAGTTACACTAAAGAATTAATTTGTATACTTTAGAACATGTTTTACGTATCTTTGCATTCACTGAGTTTTTGTTGTTTTTTTTATAACTGACTTCACTGAAAATGCTTCATAGTAGTCGGAAAATGCTAAATGCTATCACAAGCACAAGAAGAACAATTGTTCCTGTCTTGCCATTTGATAATGTCAGTCGATCTGTCCCAGCACAGCGTGCATATTTTCTCTCTTTGGGTTGGTCCGTCTCAGGTTTGTGAGCATTGTTTGGAAACTTAATTGCATTGTGTCATGGTTGAGTTTTCACAAAAGGTGCTAAAATCTTGCTTCATTTTTGTTTTTTGTCACAGCAGTGAATCCATGGGCAGAGCTGCTCATATTGTTTTCTGAAGCTTTTGCATAAAAGGGTCTTTGCTCGATGTCCTCCTTCTCTGGATACAAAATACTAATAAATAAAACAGATGTTTTAAAGTAGGTCAATAAAATGCTCAGTGTTTTGTTCAATTTGAACCTTGGAAATAAAAGAGGAAAAAAAAACAGGACTAAAACTGTCATACGTATTGCTAGCAATCCCTTCACAAAGATAACTGGCTTTAAATGTATTGTCTGTGGCCTCCATTTCAACTGGCAATGCATTTTCAGCTATTTTGTATGATAGACATAAATAATACCTTATAAGCAAATCATTACATGGACCAGAAAAAAGTTGTGTATAAAATTTATGAACCAAGTGAGTTATTTATTAAAAGCACCCTGACAGGCATTCAGGCAGAAACCCATATTGTGAAGTGCCAGTGTCCAAAGTTTAGCCAATTGGCAGCTGTTCGCTCCAACTAGAATATTGCTGTCAATGATAAAGTTTTGTTGCTGTACATGGACACATAACTTCACTTCTGTAGTTATCAAACATCGGCTTTACAGATACCTATCCAGCTAACTGGCTAACTCAGTTTTAAAGCTAAAAGTGATAACTTTGTAGATGATCAAAAGTAACATTCGACATGCAGTTATGATTAAATCAGCAGAGGTAAGAAGAAATAGTTGTATTTCCAAAAGGCTGCACAGACAAAGTTCATTTTCTTCTTCCTCTCTCCTGCTCTGCTGCTTTACAAAAAAAACAATTTTAGTATTAAAATGTTTTCAAAATCAAAATGCATAGCTTGTTTATAAAAAAAAAAGGGGACCTCCAGGTCACACAGATCACCAAATTACTTACTTACACAAAAACTTAAATTAAAAGAAAACATAGCTTCTGATGTCACTTCAGAAATGACATTTTTCAAAAGTGAAATGTTGTTCATTTCTGTAAATTGCTAACTTTTGTGTTCTGTGAAATGTATTTCCTGAGATGTTTGTGTGCCAGGGCCACCACAGAAGACACTGATGGACAGGAAGTGAAATCACATATCAGCAATTTGTTTGAAACATGTTTTAATCACTGCTTCCATCTCTCACGCAATGAATGACACTCACGCAGTCCAAATCCTTCTCATAAACAAGAGTGGAGTTATAGCAATGTGTAGTGGATGGCATTAGCCATGTAACTTAAAGGTGAATTCCAGAGTTGAAACAAACCTAGGTCTAATATTAGATGGTAAGGAGTGTAAAAGTTTATAGCTTGACAGTATTTTGTGCGTCTTTCTGGAGTCAACATGTATGGACTGATAACAAAGTGGCAGTAACCAGAATTAGATGCCTGTACAAACAGTCCTTTTTACATTTTCTGTTCATTTAAAATGTTTAAATGACCTCAGTTGGTCTGTAGAGAGGCTATCCACACTATTACTTAAGTGGAATGATATTTTTCAGTGTTGTCAGAGGCTTAAAATAACAAATTCATTTTGACATAGGTGATTGCCTTAAGTGCTAACATAATGTAATGACCCAGCTGCTAATATTTTGCTAACAGTTTTCTGAAAAACATATTCCCATCTGATTTGGTGCCAAATGAAAGTTTATATTTCCCTCCATCTAATTATAAATTAAGAGCATAGACTGGACCATGATACTGGACAAACCATCCAGTCATGTGACCCATAGGAAGCCTCTTTTTCCTTGACCTGAGCGGCACCCTGTTGCAAAGAGGCTGAACCAGCAGCGCTTAGAAATCAGCAGGAACACGCCCGCCAGTTAGCTGTTTTAGCTTCACTGTCTTAGCTTCTGCTAACCCAGGATGATAATTCATATTACTTTATATTCTTTTTTCTTTTTATCCCAACATCCTGATTTCAACTGTTGCTATTGCAACATTATCCGGAAAGGAACAAGTGCTGCTGGGCCTTGGCTCAGCAGGATGTGAGGTCCCGCAGTGGAGCTCCATGGCTGAGCTTGGTGCAACCAGAGGTCCTGCTAAAAGCCCACCACAGAAGCTGAGGGCCCCCATGGGCAGGGCCGTAGCACCAAATTCTGGGCCCCTACAAAGGAGGTCCAGGTGGGCCCCCAACCCCCCCCCCCATCACCACCACCAACACCAACCGATCACCTGACCACCTGCTTGCTGTTATATTGCTGCAATATTACCCGACTTTATATTCCCTTATTTTAATAACAAGACCATTTGAAAGGGTAGTCTATTATCTGATCTTGCTTTAGGGCTGTTTATGTCCGTTTTAGCAATGATAGTGGAGCTTACGGCAGTTGACAATGGGATTCCATCTTGTGTGTTTAAAGTTTAACGTTTGTTACAATTGTACTCACCTTTCTTTGAGAAGAAGTCTGTAAGCAGCTGACTCCCCTCATTTTGTTTCTTCTCTCTCTCTTTCCTCTCTTTACGTTTCTGAGAGCCAGATTTATATTTCTTGGGAGGTTGCGATATTATCTCTCCATCCACATACGCTAATAGTAATCAAGCTGCGCCTCACGGTGAGAAACAGCTGTTTTTGGACTTAACGATTTTGCGCATATTCCAAGGGGTGTTCACACAGAGTAGTCCGTCACAACAGACTTAAGGTTTTTGGATTACAACAATATGCCATTTAATATAGGGCCCACCAAGTTTGCATTACGATCAATATCTGTCATGAAATTTAGTTTTGGTATTAACTAATATATTCAATATATAATTTTTTCCCCCTTAGCTTCCCATGGGCCCCCCTCTGCCATGGCCCCCCCCCAAGGCTGTGTAACTTTTACCCCCTGTCCGACGGCCCTGCCCATGGGGGACCGGCCCAGTCTGATGCACAGCTTAGCTGCTCATAGAGAATCATTTCAGGACTCTTCTAGAATTTTGCTGGATTCTGCAGTCAACCATTGTGGCTGCAGGACCTTCTGTCTCAAATGTCATTTGGGTGGCTACAGTGGCTGAAGTGACTGCTGCAGTTAGCACAGCTAAGCTAAGCTTTTGTCAGATCCTTTCAGCTCAACCACAGCCAGACACGGTGGTCTGTTAGTACAATTTACGCAACACACAAGGACAACAAAACATTTTTCCTTTAAAATATGACCATGATCCGTTTGGTTTTATTAATAGCTCAGAAGTCAATATAATGCTCAGCACTAAATAGGAAAAATGATAACAGCAGTGGATAGCTGTCAATCAAACAGCGTTTAAACGGTGTCAGCAGTGTTGTACATGAACGCGTTAATTGAACGAAAGTTCACGAACTAGTTCATATTTTGTGCGAACGTGAACTGAACTCGCTCTCCTTCCCCTTGACGAGCGTCAGGTATGAACGAGTTTATTTGGGCAACTGTGAACGATGTTCTTTCAAAGTTGACGCACGGTCAAAACCGTGGTTTTGACCAGGTTTCCAGCGAACCCTATTTAAAATACACCACAAATGAGCCTAATATGTATCTGCGGAAAGCAATCAAACACGGCAACACGGGCTGTCGCTGTTGTCACGCTAACAATTGTGTCATCAAACGTTTAAAACAAGCATGGAGGTAGATGAGAGCTGCAGTCGCCCAGAGCCGGAGGAGCAACCTGACTCCCGGGGGGGATTGAAATATTGAAATGGGGGAAAAAATATTTGCACTTTAAGGACCTGTTTTTGTCTTATAATAAAGATCATTTTGCAGCAAGTTTTTCCTCATATCTTTAATATACTGTAGAGAGAAGCTGAAAGGGAAATTACAGTTTTACATGGGCTGTCCCTTCAATGCTAATGTGAACCCTGGTTGGATAAAGATTCTGAATTGGACACATAGTTTTCGACAGATAAAAGTGGATAAAATAATTGCTGTTTGTAGTGGTGTAGTATATGAGCAGTGGCAATCATTTTGACAAATAATTGCTCACAACAACATTAAAAAAGAATGAGAAAAAAGAACTAAAAATTAACTATTTAGTTCATTTTTTGAAATGGTGAACTGAACTAGTTCATTTTAATTTCTGTGAACTATGAACTTAACTAGTTAGTGTAGAAAGTGAACTTGCCCAACACTGGGTGTCAGGCCATCTGAATGGTCAGCTTTTTTGGTTCATATAATTTTATCTAATGTGGTACAAAAAATTCAGCCCTTGTACCGTTGTCATGGTAAAAAAATCTAATAAAATCTAACCAAAACAGTTTACTCTACCAGGTTTTCAATATGTTTAATTCTGCAGGAAGGTTGACCATTCTCACATGGGAGTCAATGGGGATTTGAGCTAGCACCAAGTAGTCAGTTGAGGAACAGCAAAAAAAAATCTACTTCCTCATCGGCTTCAATCAGAAATTGGATGGCTGCCGTTTGATCTCGAATTGTTTTAACTCTGGAATGTTCCTTTAAGATGTTAGAGGTTTCTATTTCTTGACTCACTTTAAGTGGGTTTAAAAATGTGTGTTCTATTATCTGGTGTCACTGAAGAGACTGAAAACAAAGATCAATTAAAGAGTTTAATATACAAAGATTAATACAAAGTTTTAATATGCCATGCAGAATATTTAATCGGCCGATGGTACACTGTCCCAACACCATAGAGGTGCTGTGGACAAATGCACCAAGAATGTTGGATGTTGTCCATTTTTTAAAGCTCTAGGAAGCGGTGATCTTGCATTCTTTTCTTTTGGTGTTTCTACTTTCAGATGGCCTGCAGCTTTCAGTCTTACAGGATATGTGTTGACGTTCGTCACTGTCCGAGAGCAAAGATAATAAAACAAATGTGTCTATCTCTGGAAGTCAAACTTTTGGAAGTCAGGAGGTTCCAGTCATAAGGTCATATGAAACGTAAAGCAGCAACAGATTAAAGGTAACAAAACTGAGGACTTACAGTTATAAAAAGACAGCCAGCATTACAAGCAATAAAGTTTAGCTTTAAGGAGTTAAAGAATCTTCTGAGTTAATCATGAAATCCTAACACTGCTTTTTTTAGAACAGCCAGCAACAAATAATGTCACCCAGACATGGAGCCATGCTTTCTATGTGAGTCATCCCAGTTGGTAGCATCAGTGGTTTTTGACATAACTCTGCTCATTTGTGAAATATTTTAAGGTTCTCAACAAAGATTGTGAAATACTCCAAAAACACTCCAACATTTCAGCAGAAATGTTGACATTTACTGGAAGGGTGTATTTGCTTTGTAATTTGTCAGAACACACCACAAGAAACCACCCCCATCCAAATCTTCCCCTCTGAATTACTCTGAGTCCAGGGTGAATGCAAAACATGACAACCAACTTTTATTGTTGTTCTTGTTTTCTTCATCTTTGAAGTAAAGCCACAAAACTGTTGTATTGTTTTAATGTGCTGCTTTGAGCTTCAAAATTCAAACACTGTGGGAGTGGCTTTGAATGTTTGATTATTTGCACCAGAACAATGTCTCAGTCTTGATTCCTAGACGACTCTGTCCTTTGTTCAGTGTTGCCAACAACTAAGCTTGTTTTCAGTGAAAATATTGTTTTTACTGTCTGCCGGATATTAAGCATGGAAATCCTGGAATGTAAAGTCCAAACAGTTGTTTCTGGCTGAAAGGCACCAAATTGAGAACTCAGAGCTTTGAATATCTGCTGCTAACTGTTCAGTTCCATGTCTGCATATAAAACATTTCTTTATGGGCTTATACAGATTGAATTAAGAAAATCCATAACAGGTTCAGCTTTCTGTTGATTTTAAAAGGGTCCAAAGGTGTGTTTTTGCCAGTGCAGTTCCACATATGACCTCTTTTTTCACAGTTTAGCAAAACACTGAAGCACAGTTGTTTTTTGCTTCAGTAAAGTAATGAGAAAAAAAACAAATGTCCAGAGTAAAATAATGCAGTTTAAATTAGAAGTTTTTCAGCAATCAGATTAAATGTTAAGTGACTTTTGTGTGTGCTTTATGACTACAACCCACCTCTCAGTGGCTCTTTCTAGACCCTCCCTTGTCCTTTCTCAAATTACAGAGGAGGCAGTTAAGAAAGTTGTGTGCAAAAGTGGACAGTAATACATAACTGGGAATGTTACATAAAGCCATTTTAGTCTTGGTCTAGCTGTACAGGTTCCAGTGATTGTAGAGAGATAAGCACTCAGACAGTCAGGTTGCACAGATAGAAAGAGGGAGAAAGCAAACACATCTACAGTGATTGAAGCACTTAGACACTGGCTGGGATTTTAGGATTTATCGTTTTTGTGTGAGTCTGCTGACAGATTTTTGCTTTTGGATTCAGATTTCGGAGAGGAGCTACACCACAAACCGCAAGAAATCTAGAGGAAATCCTGGACAGCAGGTAAAAATAGGAGGAGACGATGACGGAGGAATAAGGAAGTCTACCCAGTGATTGTGGGCTCGCAAGCCAAGCGGGAAATAATTTCCTCACAGTCAGAATTTAAGGTGTGCAGAAGCAAATCAGGCGTGAAGGCTGACAAAGCCAACAGAGAGACGAGCAGCTGAAGTCACACCCACAGGAGCAACCACCACACTGGCCTCGCTGGAGCCTTTCTACAGTTAAATCTTTCCCTCTGGACTTGAATTTTCCTCACGTGAATTTTTGGCGGTGTCAGTCATGTCAGAAGCAGAAGAGTTGTCCTATCAGGAGGCCATTGAGAAGGCCAGCTCCTCCATCACTCGCTTCCCTCTCATCCATGTCAGAGGAGTTCCTCTCATGAGCCACATCGCCAACAACTGGGATTCCATCTGGGCTTTTCGTCCAGACCCATCAGACCTCCTCGTTGCCACCTACCCTAAAGCAGGTACTCAAGACAGTTGCCTTCAGACACACCTTTGTTTATGAATGGCAAACCTCTGACTATGTAATTGGTTCTAAATAAGGGGTTACGTTGTGAATGCACCATAGACGTTTAATAAAAGTATGTCAACAGTTAGTACCTGTGGTGTAAAGCTAATTTACTTATGTACTATTTTGATGATGGATAAAAAACAAAATGTAACTTTTAAAATTGAATTCATTTCTTTTCTTAATAAATAAAATTAATTCAATTTTAATTAACAAATTTAATGTCCAATCAAATATTCCATCATCATAATCCAATTAAGTTGTCATTAAATCCAAATTGTTATGTTTGTATATGATCCGATTAATTTTTCATTCATTAGCCAGTTCATATTCCTATAATGCATATTCATTAAAAAGCTTCCTGGCTAAGGGACCCAACATGTCATTTTAAATCTGAATTTTAATTCTATGTCCTGTCATGAGAAATCACAAGGTGAAAGTAGGTCAAACCTCCCAATGAACAGAGAGAGAGCTCCAACAGAACCAGGCTCAGGAAGGGCACGTCCTTTTGCCATGGGATACCCCCATGTGGCATGCATGGCATGGGTTGGAAAACAAACAAGTTTAAGGATTTATATACAAAAAAGTGATAATCTAAGAGCTATTCCAGCTTCTCAAAGGGCTCTGGACAAGTCTTCAAGCCATTTGTGGTTTAGGTATTTTCCCACTTTTGCAATAACATTTCCTTGCTATTGCAATATCCTGTAAGACGACAAGTCCCCTAAATTCCTCTGCGTTACTCAGTTTCATTAAGTTTCTGATAAAACTGTAACAGCATGGAAAAACTCTGGATTTTACCTTTGGACTGCTGAGTTTGGTGATATTCAAAGGCGTTCCTTTTCATTCATTTTAATTACTTTTTCTTTTTGGAACATTAGGCACCACATGGACCCAGGAGATAATCGACCTTCTTCTTCACAATGGAGACGCTGAGGCCTGCAAACGAGCTCCCACACCAATCCGAAGTCCCTTCCTGGAGATCTACTCCCCTCCACCGATCCCCTCAGGTGTGCATGTTTGTCACTGGTTCTGCTTCCTAGCATGTCAGTTGGATTTACATTTCCTGGGCTGCTTTCTGTTTCATTTCTTGTAATACTTCTGAGTGCAGCATGCCAATTGTACAAATGAATTGTACAAATACAATTCCTGGAAGAATGTTTGCAAACAAATCGCTTGTTTCAGAGTAATCGGGATCAGTGAGGTATTAACCCATAAACGGTTCCCTGCAGCTCCAAAATTCCCAGATTCTCCGTTCAGTTAATGGGAGTTGATTTTCTATATTGCTCTTTGGAAAAAACAAATATCAACACCAAACTAAAAAAGGAATCATTACGCCTGCCATCTTTGCACACTTTGTAAGTGAATGATGCATGGAACTGGTTTGTGACTTTCTGTTTTGAAGGTCGCTGGCTCTTTGTTTTTTTCAAAACAAGAAGCGGGCGTATTTGGACAAGGAAGGCTTTCACACTTGAAAGCTGATTAGACAAAAGCATTTATCTTTGAAGGTGATTTTCTATGAAATAAAGGAATTATGTATTTAACAGAAATCATTGATAAGAAGGACAGAATAGTAACTTATGGGGAAAATCATGACTGACTTCTTATTTCCTGAATGCAGTTGATGTTTTTTAATGGATTCAGACTTGGTTTGGAGCCAAAGTCTTTTTAGTTGGTTATAAAGTTGTTAACTTGGTTTTCTGCAGTTACTGTCTTGCTAGGAACCAGTGGTTGTAGGGGCTGTATTGAGATTTTATAGCAACATAAAATATTTGCAGCTGCACTGAAGATGATATCTATGTAGATCTATGTAGATTAGTAAACTGTAGCTGTAAAACAAAGCACTCTATGTAACATTGAACACAAATGTTAAAACAAGCTAAATGGATGTTGCATGGACACACATCAACAGGGTAATTGTTATCTAACAAAGAAGAGACTGAATAGGACAAATAAAGATACATGTTTTACAAAATGTCAGTGTCTTGTTTTAACTTAAATTATCCATCTATCCCCACTAGACCCTTTGTAAGGTCATGGGGATCTGCTGGAGTCTATCTCAGCTCTCTTTGGGCAAAATCAGGGGTACACCCTGGACGGGTCACCAGTCCATCACAGGCCCACCTGTAGATGAACAACCATGCACACTCACAATCACTCCTACAGGCAATTTAGAACCACCAGTCAACCTAACACGCCTGTCTTTGGACTGTGGGAGGAAGCTGGAGTACCCAGAACACAGAAAGGCTCCTGCTGAGGTTTGAACCAGGAACCTTATTGTGAGGCAACAGTGCTAACCACCAAGCCACCGTCCTGCCCTTGAATTACTATAGTGAATCATAAACTAAACACTGAGCTGAAGAAAGCTGTGATATCTGCAGTGCTGGGAAGTTAATTTTCTTGGATTGCGATGCTACAGAGTACATTTCCACATATATTTTATTTTCTATAAAATATAAAAACCTATCATCCAAATCATCCATATTCCAAGTAACTTTAATTGATTCTGCAGCTCCATAACAGCTCATTTTTAGAAGCTTGATGCTTTTTCAAAGCTTTAGAAGCTTTAAATGTGCTTGAACAAAAGAAAAATTATGGGAGTTGAAGGTTAGGCAGGATATTTATTAATCTGAGTGAATATAGGACTTATAACCCATTCAGCTGTAAAACAACTTGGAAAAGAAGTGTTATTTAAATATTTAATTGATTCTTGAATATGTGTCTTAGGACTTGATCTCCTGAAGAAAATGGATCCCCCAAGAGTGATCAAGACACATCTTCCTTTTCAGCTGGTGCCTCTTGGATTTTGGGAAAACAAATGCAAAGTAAGACCTGACTCCTGACAGTTTGATTCTTAGTCTGCTGTGCGTTAAATTGCTTCCTCGTGGGGTGCAAAGTTCACAATATAATGCAATTCCAAACAGCGATTGTCCCCTCAATTGACATACTACCCATACTGCTGTTGTAAATCTGTTTTGATGTTCCTTCTGATCATGATTATGCAGGCTATTTATGTGGCACGCAATGCCAAAGACAACCTGGTGAGCTACTACCACTTTGATCTTATGAATAAGACGCAGCCTGAACCAGGGCCTTTTCCAGACTACATCGGCAAGTTTATGCGAGGAGAGTGTAAGTAGATTGAATTCTATTCCTGTGTTACCATGTGCACTGATTCAAATGGGTTTTTTGCCTGATTTTTTTTTTTTTTTTTGGTAATCATTACTGAATGTAATGGTGGTTGGTAACTCCACACATTATTTCTCACATATTGCCCCCCCCCAATGAGAAACTTATTCTGCATCAGTGGGCATGATGAGATTAGCAGCACCCTGCATGGTTGTGGAGTGCCATAAATACCAGTCAGATGAAAAGAACCCCTGCAGATCTACAAAAGAATTTCAGATGGATTTTTTTTCCTTTGTTCATTGGTATCCCATTGTTATTATTAAACTTGCAGCTATACTGTTTCAGAGGTGTTGTTGGGCTTGAATACCTTTTGTTTATTAGATAGCCGGTAACCTCTCTGGTGCATATGGGAAGATATTCAAGTGTAGGAAAATGTTCACATCTACCACATACATGTTTTATTCTTTTTTTTTTTTTTTTTTACATCTTTGTTTTGTTTTTCTGACTGGAGCTTTTTGCAGTTCAGCAGTGTATCTATTGATTGTAGCAGGCAGCACTTCATAATAACTACAGAGACTTGGAGTGAACACAAGTGAACACATAGAAGCATTTTGCAGAAGCTAGCAAAGTCAGATGTTTCTGAGGGGTTGAAGGTGAAATATTGCTGGTAACAGGAAAAATAATTCTTAATAAATGCAAGTTCTTATGTGTCTATGTAGATGTGGGTATATCACACCAATATCAAAGCAAAGCCTGTAATAGACCTCCAGTCTATAACAAGGGAACCTGTCTCTAATATACATAGTTTGCCTCATCAAAAGAAAAAAAGCACAGTAATCACAACATACTACATATGAGCATTTGCAGAAATAGCAAGACAGTAATTTAGGTTCACGCTGTCATTCAAAGTCTTGATTCTTAGTATATCCAAACTGTATTTAGATTATACAGTGTTTTGTTTTGTTTCTCCCAAATGAGGTGGTTTTAGTTCAATTCAAAAATAGTTTATTGATCCCTAAAGGGCAATTTAATTGTGATTCCAATCATGTTTGTACAGATGCATCTCACACTGAACAGTCCGTCAAATTTTAAATAGTCTTTTATGTCATTTGCAAAGCGACACAGAGAAACGGCTGCATCTGCCAGAGTGACGTTTAGCTAGCCTTCGCTGTCTGTGAGCTAACAGCTAACCTGCATGAGCCATGCACCCCCACTGTGCTGACTGTACCAGCGGATACAGCTGACCTAAAACAAAGTAGTACACTGAAGCATCTGTATCTGGCCCTTTCTTATGACTTGGAGAGAGTTAGCACTGCCACTCACGTAAGCATTTGCAAAAGTGGCAAAGCAGTTCACCAACCTCCATTTTTGTTTGTTTACATCTGTTCTTGGCCAAGTAGGTTACCACAGAAACCACGAGGATGAGGGAACACCAGCAAGGACTCATAGATCGGATTTGATCATTTACAGTGTACACTATAATATGAATAGTTGGTGAAAAAGATTAGAGTCTGATTGGATATGCTAAAAATAGGACTTGAGCTGGCAGTGTGACAATAGTTGTCTTGTCATGATCCAGGAGTAGGTCTCAAATGAAGTACTCTCGGGAGGCAGGAGGAATAGCCATAATGCCCGTTATTTTAAACTGAAAGAACTGCCACGAAATCAACACAAAAACCAAGAACATAAACTGCTAGGAAACACAAGGTTCAAGAGAGCAAAAGGCTGAATGACGGGAAGACACTGACTAGCAGCATTGTCAGGTGGGAAATGTAGAATTATCGTACCATAAACTCAAAATTATCGTATTTGGAGGGAAATTATCGTGCATCTGTCATAACCAAAATAACAAGCCCAATGATGCTCTATAGTTATATATAATCACTCTAGTGATAAATAGCATCCCACAGGGGACGTACAGAGGGCCAAATTATCGTACAAATACGATAATTATCGTACACTAGGCAACGCTGCTGAGTAGCAGCTGAAGATGGACACATTGCATTTTATATTCACGCAAGGGCAAATGAGAAAACAATGTAGACAATAGAGGTTACCCGAGTACCATGATTTTTTTTTTTTGCAGACATGACCACTTTCAGTTAAGAAAGCAACAAGCCAAAACAAGTGATACAGATCATTCACTGTACGCTCTACCTTCAAACAACCATCATGTACTACTGCACTGGAGTGTAAATCAGTCCAAAGCAAAGAAGCTACACATCTATCCTTTCATGGCTGACATGACATGAGTAAAGTGGTAGAAAGATCTCTTTGTGCAGGGAAAACAGAAGGCACTGATTTGCTGTGAGAGGAAGGACAAAATGGGCAAGAATTTTGATGTGGTGAACCTCACAAGATATTCCAGGCTATGTTCCCATCATTTCGACAAGAAAAAAGATCAGCACTGACAGGTGGATTCACACGTAAGCTACTAGAGCGAGGTAGACTGGAAAGGCACATATCTGCATGAGTGTGAGTGCTGTCCTATTACAGGCCATGCTCCGCGGTACTGGGATGGTAGCTTCTATTAGAACCAAACAGACCAACAAGTTAAACTGGAAATCACACACAAGAATGAACACAGTTTTAAGGTAAAACAGGACACAAGGCAAAGAGCACAAGAAAATCTTAAAACAATGCAACTAAACAAAATTGAAAACCAAAGATCAGTGAAGACCCCAACATTATAACACATTTGTGATATTTCTGTTCAATTTTAACTTAAGCTGTACACTTTTCTTTGCCAGTCACTGTTGTGAATTACATGTCTTGACATACCACAGGATAGGAAAAATATATTTGACAGACGAAGGTCCTATTTTCCTCGCTTTATAGCAACCAGTTTGCCTTATACCACGCCGTTAAATCAGCATTCATCATGCCAGTAAAGGTTTGGAAAGGTTTCTGATCAACCATCAACCAACAACAATAGTTTCTTAGACACATCTAAAGTAAAAATAATATTGGTACAATCTACAAAGACAGTAGTTTTAGTAATTAATAAGTGACCTGTTTAGTAGCTCGACATTTCCCCTGCAGCCCTGTCTTAGTTGGTAAGTGGTTTTAGATCTTCTGACAACTGTGGTTTTTGTTTATATAGTTATTTTTGTAGCTAATCTTTAGAGGCAATCCAAAAGTGAACAACTAATTCATAAACAGATCTAAAAACACACAAGCCAATCGCATGCAGATTTAAGGTCAATCCCATTTCAGTGGTCACAGTTTCAGATAAAATGGAAACATATTTGTTCTGATTAAATGAACTGATGTCTTCTTTGTCTCCACAGTGTCATGGGGCTCCTGGTATGATCATGTGAAAGGTTACTGGTTGGAGAAGGAGAAGAAGAATATCCTCTACCTCTTCTATGAGGACATGAAAGAGGTACATTAAAAGAAAATTCAGAGTGACACCAACCCTGAGTCTTTTACGAAATGGTAAAACGTGTAACGTTAGGAACCAAAACAATTCGATGGAAGCAGTTCTGGGTTAGAATGAAATATATGTTTGCAGAATAACCATTAACATTTGCCATGGGGCAATTAGTAGCAACAGAATAAATTACTATTTTAAGCCTCTGATGAGATTCCACTTGGCTAGATGGTGGTTAGCACTTAGCCGTTAGCCCACTGTGGACCAACTAACATTAGCCTGTATAGCAAGTCGTGATGTCAGAATAAATTGTTCAAAACTATAATTCCACTTAAGTGATGGTGTTCCTACAGATGAACCGAGGTCATTTTAACTTTGTATGTGTACAAAAAATGTATTCAAAAGGAGTGTTTGTGCAGATATTCACTTAATGGCACTTAATGGCAGCCTTAGTAAACACCAGAGACCAGCAAGACCATTCTGTTCCTGCGACGTTTTCATATGTTTATGCAAGTCAAACCACCAATATCGCGCAAAGTACTATCAATAGTACAAAAACGAGGACAGTTCATGACCTCGGCCTCTAGCACCGGTCTGTTTTGTCATAAATATGTAAGTACTGATCCAGGTCTCTGAAAGCAAGAACCATGAACTCTGCTTCTTTTTCAGTATCAATAATTAACTTGTTCAGACTTACAACAACATAGCAGCAAACAGAAGGACATTCCTGTTTAAACTGTCCTTTTTTATAGCTCACTGTACACATAAAATATACTACACTGGTTAATCTGTAGGGACCCTATCCACACTATCACTTAAGTGGATTTTTGAGCAATTTTTTCTGACATTAAAACTTAATGTCAACAGCTATTATGGTGCAAATGTGCCAGCATATTCTATGTCTTTTTGATCCCTAACAAAAGTTTACATTCATTACCATTTAGTAATAGATGTAGTGGTTGTTTTAACTCAAGAATATTCCATTAGGATGTGGAAAATGTTAACATTACCAAAGCACATTGCAGATTGAACCTAACTGAACTGAATTGAAATTAATTCAAAAGAATTCCTATTTCATTTTGCTGTGCAATATATCTTTCATTCCCACTATTTAAACAACTGGTACAAAAAACTATTTATTCTGCTAATTCAACTATTATTAAAGCAATACATCTCTCATTCACACAGTATAAACAACAATTACAAAACTATTTATTCTGCCTATTCAATTATTATTTAACCAACAATATGAAATTCCATTCTTAATGTGCACTAACTGGTTTATGTTTTGAATGACAATAAAGTAGCTATTCTTTTCTATTCTGTTCTGAATTGAATTAAATCGATACCTTACTGATTCTCCAAGTGACATTATATCGTTGCAGTATAACGTGAGAATAAACAAGTAGAATAAAAAGAAAAAAATCATAAAGTTCTAAGTGCAGCAAAGCAGAGAGAGGTTTGTTTGAAATCTTCAGGGATCGACATGAATATACTGGAGTGTTGTGTTAATACACTATATTGCCAAAAGTATTCACTCACCTGTCCTTGACTCACATATGAGCTTTAGTGACATCCCATTCCTAATCAATATGACGTGGCTCCACCCTTTGCAGAAAGTTGGCGACCTCTTCACACTATGTTCTTCAGCATCTGCTGACCCCGCTCCCACAGTTTACGTGTCCTACCACTTCATGGCTGAGTTACTGTCATTCCCAAACACTTCCATTTCCTTATAATACAGCTGACAGTTGACTGTGGAATATTTAGGAGTGAGGAAATTTCATGACTGGATTTGTTGTACAGGTGTCATCCTATCACAGTTCCACGCTGGAATTCACTGAGCTCCTGAGAGCGACCCATTCTTTCACAAATGTTTCTAGAAACAGTCTGCATGCCAAGGTGCTTAATTTTATACACCTGTGGCCATGGAAGTGATTTGAACACCTGATTCTGATCATTTGGATGAGTGAACAAATACTTTTAGCAATATGGTGTAGTTTTGCAACATCTAAGCATAGCTACACATGTACCGGTGGGAAACAGGTAACTCTCCCTCAAGACAACTGGCGAAGAAACTTAAATAGTAAAATTTCAATATATGGGGAGCAGAGACAATTTCTCACAATAAGATGTCCAGGTTTACACTATCACCTTGAAGCATTACTGATCTGTCTGCACATGTAAAAGCCAGGTAGGGCATGTTGTAGAACAAAATATGCTTTGCAGCCATGTGTTGATTAAGCACACAGTACTTAATTCCTAACAGCTCTGCTTGTTTTGGTCCATGCTCCTTTTCTGTTTAATGTCCTAGAGATCTCACATTCTTCATAACAGTTCACAGAATAAATGGTTTAAAGTCCCTCCTCTTTACTTCTGCTCTATTTCTTTGATGTCTCCGCTTTAATCCAGCTGGATTTGGGGTCTTTTGTGGACCATTACCTGGGCTTTGGAAAGCTCAGGCCGCTGCTCCCACATGTAAACATCATAACAGATGTTGAAAAGTGACTAAATTTCCCTTCAGAAATCCTTTAAGAGAGAAAAATGTTTACAATATAATTGAATCATGGAATTACAAATGGGCCCAACTCCATGATTTTTGCGAAATCCAGGTTATCTCCCTATTTTGTACATTATGTTAAGAGCTATCAAAATGAATTGAAGAAAGGCCCAACTCCAGGTTCATAAAGCTGTTAACTAAGGTGATGTTTTTTGCCTTGAGTTGAAGAACGGCCAAAGTCCTGGAGAGAAAAAATGCTCTCCTGAAAAATATACTCGGTGGAGTTGAGCCCTTTTGTAACTCCGTGATTCAATTGTTTTAAATGAAAAAAAAAAAAAATACAAAAAAGTCATTCTAAATGGGAAACTTCATCATTGCTTATGTTGATTTTTATCTCTATTTTGAAACAACCTGCCCTCCAGGTTATACTTAAAAAAACAAGATCTCTGCTTTCCAAAATCTAACAGCTACAAAGCTTTTTTTTAACTTGACTGATAATTTCTAATATTTTGAACACAAATTCACTCTCCTGTGAAATCTGTATTCTGTAACCTGTAAATCTGTATAAATTAGATTTATTCAAATACCCGCTTTTAGGAGCATTTTTAAAAAATCTTCAAGATGCAGCAAAAAAATCGTAAAATAATAACAACAACTTCCTGACTTTATCAAATGTATTTAAGTTCTAATTTGTTAAATCTTATTTGTTCTTCTCCATTTTCTCATAATCACTAGTAAATAATTGATGCTTGAGTATTTGTGATAGTGTCTTCTCAGTTTTAATGTTTTATTGAGAATGTGCTCCAGACTACATATTCATCATAACCATCCCTGCAGAATCCTCGACGCGAAGTGGAGCGTATCATGAAGTATCTGGACCTGTCGGTCTCTGAGGAGGTCATCAGCCGAATTGTGGAGCTCACATCCTTTAAGAAGATGAAGGAGAACCCAATGGCCAACTACTCCTTCATCCCATCACCAGTTTTTGATCAGTCCATCTCTCCCTTCATGAGAAAAGGTGCATCTATCTGTTTATCCGTTTCCAGTCTTAGATGTTGAGAAACTGAATTTTAAAACACGTGGCTTCATCTTGACACCAAAGGTTTCAAAATAAGGATGAGTGCAGTGGCGGGATAATGAAATATTTTGATGAACGCACACACTCACGGAGAAGGACTGACAAAATTGATGAAAAACCCATTTATGATGAGAACAATGAATTCAAGCTCTCAAACTGAACTCAACAGAGTTTGTCTCTTAAAGACACAACTCACTATTCTGTTGTTGCATTATGGCCATTTGTCTCCTGCATTTCAGTGCAGCGCTATGGTGCCTCTCAGAGGTTCTTCGATTACCTGCACTTTGAGTTAGACAACGAACTCTTTCTGTTGAATACAACTGAAGCTGATTATCTGTAATGGATCACTCTGTTGACAGAAAAATAATCGGAAGCTATCTGGATAATTATTGATATTTTTTTCAAATCTGAAGACTTTAACCTCTTTAAGGTCTGGTGATGGAGATTTTTCACGGTTTTTCACATTTCACAAACTAAACAATCAGTGTTTTTAACAGATAAAATATATGACCAATAAGTTTGGTGTGTTTTGCAGACTTATATTCAACAATAGAGATTTAAGGAGGAAAAAAGTATTAAGAATGTACTTCTCAGTTATTTGCTAACCACAATATTAGCAATATATAAAATATCACCTCTGTTTTCTGTTCTGTATTTTCTCCATACACAGGTGAAGTGGGTGACTGGAAAAACCACTTTACACCTGAGCAGTCAAAGACGTTTGATGAAGATTATGAAAAGCAAATGAAGGATGTCAACGTGCCATTCAGGAGCTTCATCTGAAGGTCCTGGGTTTTTTTCTATGTTTTCTCTGTAAACCAAAGACCGATGAACTGACACTGTGCAGCACTCAAACAGCAGAAACACTGTAAGAATATCTGGCACAAGCTAAAAACCAAAATGAACAATGGAAACAAATAATAATAATCACTCACTTGTCCTGTCTGAACTGTGTCTGTAATCACTGCACTTCATAATGTGCCCATGTAAAGGAAATCATCCTCATACGTATGCAAAGGATGAATAAAAATGCGCTCCACAATGCAAGTGGATGAGTTTTTAATCATCACTTTATTAGAGCTTATAACGTAAACAATAAATAAGACCAGAAGTGTTGGTGACTGAGTGGACATGCCCATTTTATGTCATGAGACTTCCAACAGAGTCCGCTGACTGCGTGTTGTCTATAGAGAGCGCTGGCAGCTGGAGGCATGTGGGTTTTTTTTCTGCCCCTACCAAGTCATTTTGCAACCCTACACCACACTGTACAGAACCCAGCTAAAGCAGGGAGGCTGCACGAGACACAAGCAACAAAGACTAGATTCAAAGTTATGAGCTGGAAAGTCAATCATATGAAAATGGACAGGACACAAAAACACAACAGCTGAAAATATCCAATGATAACAAAAAAAAGTCACCTTTAATACATACTTTATCTCTTAGAATAAAATCTTAAATATTTTAATACTTTATCAGAAAGGATGCTTCCCTTCATTTTAACTCAATCTCCTCTACATAGAGGCTATTTTTCTGGAGATTTTTGGCTATTTTTATTGTATTTTTTTTCTTTTTTGTATGTTTCCTGTGTTTTCTCCTCTCTCTTCTATTGGTTGGCTCACTATGGTTCCCCTCTGTTGTGACCTCTCTCTTTTCTTCACCTCTTTCTCTTCAACTCTTGAGATTCTCTTCTCCAACATCTTTATTTTTTAGCCTCTGTGCCTGCTAAACAGAAAATAGATCAATCAAGGGAGGTAATGATTTTTAGACACATTTTGTCAACAAAGTACACCCACGCAAAGATGCTTGGGACAAATGATGAAGAGCAGCACTTGACACACTCTTAGACAAATATGTAACCATTTCAAGGTCAAAGCATCTAAACATTCGAGCAAACTTAAACTAATTGCAACAAAAAAGCAGACAGGAATCTACAAAATATGATCTCAATATCAAATTAAAACAATTATAGCAATTTTTTTCTGAGTAAGTGGTGAAACAATTTGCTCATGTTATTTTGATTAAATCTGGATGCTCAAAGTTGAGTAATAAAGCTGCATTAGATATAATAAATCAGTAATTTGTCATTTTAAACTTTGTGTGTTCTAACCTAAGAGATTAGGTAAACTATTTTGAATTCTTTGCCTTTGAAAAATCATTATTTGGTACATTTTGTAAATGCTAAATTGAAGGTATCCCAAATGATTCTGCATGACAGGCACACTCATTCCACAGATAACAAAGTGAAAAAGAAAAGAAAAAAGACATGATCAACTTACCTGCATTGTTTTCAGAAACAAAAACAATGTCACATATAGACAGAAACACTTCAGGATCTCCCCAGTCAGAATTGATCATATCCTATTATCAATTCATAGGAACCAATTTCATTCCCTTCTGATAAGTAACTGTTAAATTGAAGGGAGACCCCAAAGATGCACATCGACACAAGCTTGATAAAAAGTAGGAAACGACCTAACAGGATACCGCACACAAAACAAGAAAACAATACACAAACTATCAATACACAGTGACAGCCACGAACAGTGAGAGCTGTAAAATACCTTTAGCTACAGGCTAATGGTGGCGGATGATTGTATTTATTCTGGAAATCAACAAAAAGGGTGAGTGAGTTAATGACAAATGGAAAACAGTTGTAGTGATGAATGAAAACAGATGAAAACAGGCTTGATTAAATTCATTATCAAGTGATAGTTAAAAACAATGAAAAAAAAGATGATTAACTTTGTTAAAATATGAGAGAATACATTGAAACCAATTAGAGTATTAATGAATTATCCATTGAATAGAAGTAAAATTATCATCAGTTATCTTAAGGAATATGATATGTCACCTTTTTTTTGATGTTGACGTGCAAAGAATACAAAGCTACTTACTCTCAACGTAGTTGCGGGCGACAAACTTCAGCACCTCATCAATGGCAATGACGGGGAAGGAAAGCTTAACGACCATCATCCACTGTTCAAAGCTCAGATGGGTCAACTTGAAGATCATCTGGGGGTGAAAAGAAGGAGAGAGGGAAGGGTTGAGGTTAGAGCTGGTGGAAACTTCATGGAGTACAGCAGCAAACAAATACTTTCAATACTTCAACTGAAATGTTACAAATGACAAACACAGCTCCTGACTTACGGGCAGAGGGTCAACATAGATGATCATGAAGTGCAGGGACATAGACAGGGTCATGGCAGACAGCAGCCAGAAGTTGCTCCATGGGGGCATGCGCAACAGAGACTGGTTCTCAGACAAGCTTTAAGGAGAAGAAAAGGACACATTTGTTGAATGAGGAATCCACAATGTGCATACTGTCAAAAGCTGTCAAAAGATGGGCATTTTTCAAGGTGTAGGTTTTAGGGGTGATACCTGTTGAGAGCATTGCACATCTCAATGGTGACCAGCACAGACAGGGCCATGGTCATGGGGGGAGATGCCTCAAAGATCTCACAGTCGAGTCCATTGAAATCCTCGTTGTCATCATGGCACTGCATGAAGTGGGACTGCACCGAGGAGAGGTGTGTTTAATGACTGCAGGTAGCTTGTGTTTGTGCAAGGCAGAGCTAAACCAGACACTATATCTTACCAGCTGGTGGTAGGAGACACCTGGACCAGTGGGATCGTAGAGGAACCACCAGGCAGCACCACCAACAGTGGCAGCACCAACGTATCCTTTTAGGGAGGGATATAGCATCAGTGTAGCCAAGTGTTTTATAAATATTTAAACAAAATCCAAGCAAAATCTCCACATTCCTACTTACCACCAATAGCCATGTATCTGAAGAACAGCCAGCCAGAGATCAGGGGCTCCTTGGGAGAACGTGGGGGCTTGCCCATGATGTCCAGATCAGGGGGGTTGAAGCCCAGAGCGGTGGCAGGCAGACCATCAGTCACCAAGTTGACCCAGAGCAGCTGGACGGGGATCAGAGCCTCAGGCAGACCCAGAGCAGCAGTCAGGAAGATACTGAGGAGAGGCAAAGGCAAATAACAAAAAAGACAGCTCAGATTAGCAGCTGGCAGGGAGAAATATCCTGTTAAGATATGGACCATACAGCCTCCTCAGGCCACTCACCAGACGACCTCACCAACGTTGGAGGAGATGAGGTAGCGGATGAACTGCTTCATGTTGTTGTAGATAGCTCTGCCCTCCTCAACAGCAGCCACAATGGAAGAGAAGTTGTCATCAGCTAAGACCATCTCAGAGGCAGACTTGGCAACGGCAGTGCCAGAGCCCATGGCGATGCCGATCTCGGCCTTCTTCAGGGCAGGGGCATCGTTGACACCATCACCAGTCTAGGTAGGAGGACATGGATCACACCTTGTGAAAGTACTGTCATACAACATTCATATTTAGACAAATTACTGTTGAAAAACACCACAATAATGCAAAATCCATGTCTGTATCAACTTTAGCTTGTATTTCAAGCTGGGGAGCTCTCTTACCATAGCAGTAATGTCATCCCAACCCTGCAGGTACTCAACAATCTTTGACTTGTGGGATGGCTCCACACGGGCAAAGCAGCATGCTCTGCGCACAGCCTCGGACTGCTCATGGAGGGGCAGATCGTCAAACTCACGTCCAGTGTAGGCCTTGCCCTCAACGTCCTGATCTTCACTGAAGATGCCAATACGACGGCAGATAGCGATAGCAGTTCCCTTGTTGTCACCTGATAACCAGAAAAGAAGACGTTTGGTGAGAAGTTGATTATATTTGTGAATTGTAAAACAAATATATAGCACCATGTGGGAATGAAGACACCAAAAACCACTGGAGGATGTAGTTTTCAACACAACCTGTTTCCTTAAATAGCAAACTTCCTCAAGGCAGAAAAAATGTTCTATATCTTTTATCTAAAATTCACAATTCTGCTTGTTTTGGTGTAGTTTGATCCTGACATTGTTGTGACCGACTAAGAATCTTCTGCATTATAAACAATTTCCATATGAATAATGTCAGCAGTTATCTGTACTAACCAGTGATCATAATGACACGGATTCCAGCCTCTCTACACAGCTCAATGGAGCTAGAGACCTCCTTACGAGGGGGATCCAGCATACCCACGCAGCCAACAAAGGTCAGGTCAGTCTGAAGAAGCAGACGTGAATAGAAGCATTAAATCAAGCCCACAATCACAGACACACACACATTTCAATAGGAAACACATCAAGCATGACTTGCTTGATGGGTTTGCTAACGAAGGTCATTCTCTCACCTCATAATCGGCAAACTTGGTTGAGTCCTCGAGGTTCATCTCATCTGGCCTCAGTGGGGTGTCACGGGTGGCCAGAGCCAGGCAACGCAGGGTGTCACGACCGGTACCCCAGTCCCTGATGACAGACATGATCTTCTCCTTGATGCTGTTGGTCAGGGGCACACGGGTGGTGCCGACGCGCACATATGCACACCTGTCAATCACACCCTCAGGGGCACCCTGTAGACACAGCAGCGTGGTCATTTTGTGTTAATGAAAGGAGTATGCTTGGAGTGACAGGGAACAAAGGGAGAACTGACCTTAACAAACATCTTAGCGCCACCATCACCCTTAGCTGGAGTGCAGTACACAGACATGGACTTCCTGTCACGGGAGAACTCCAGAGTGAATTTCTTCTTCATGAGCTGCTTCACCACCTGTTGGGGGGCACAGAAAGGGAGGGTTTTGTTGTTTTGGTTTTTTTTTTTTCATTTTTCATTTTTTAAAACAGACAGACACCTCGAGACCATTTAGTTAGTGGAAACCAAATTGTGAAATATGCTCATAATGTTGCAGAGTAAACTTACTGCACAGCAGGCATTGGCTCTCTCAATTCTGGACAGGTTCTTCACGTTGGAGTTGAACACATTCATCTTCTCAACCAGACAGCACAGGGCAGTCTCGGTAGCCTCACCGACCTTCTCATAGATCTTCTTGGACTGGAAAGAAAGGAAGGATGATGGGAGGATGTGGTCACACTGTGGATGGACATAAAGTCTCAATGCAGCTCACAGACAGCCATGACGTTTACCTCATTGTAGTCCAGAGAGGAGTCATTGCACAGGGCACAGATGGTTGAAAGCTCAACAAGGCCGTCGTATTGGCTGCAGTTTACCTTGCCACCTCCCTGGGTACTGATGTACAAGGAGAGAATTACAAACAAATTAGATACATTTCATATACATAAAGTGCACATGAATGATGATATGTGGTGGAAAAAAGCAACTTACACCTCGCCCTCTGGGGTGTATTTGGAGCCAGAGATATCAAAGGCATCAAGTTCAACATGGTCGCCATCAGCATCCTTGATAATGAACATCTACAGAGGAAACAAAGCACTGTGTTTGTGGGAGTTTACTGTTGAAAACTGCCTTGAACGCATTTCTTTTCTTTGGGGAAATACTGACCTTGGTCACACACATCTGGTTGGTGGTGAGGGTGCCAGTCTTGTCGGAGCAGATGACGGAGGTGCAGCCCAGGGTCTCCACAGAAGGCAGGCTTCTGACGATGGCATTCTTCTTGGCCATACGGCGAGTACCGAGAGCCAAGCAAGTGGTGATGACAGCGGGCAGACCTGAGAGACATTGGAGAAAATTTTCAGTGAAACAGTAAGCAAACAGCGAAGGATAAAAGAATACAAAGAGTGTTGTTTTTTTTTCTACTCTCTCACCCTCAGGGATGGCAGCCACAGCCAAAGCGACAGCAATCTTGAAGTAGTACACAGCACCGCGGATCCATGAGCCTCCGTGGACGGGGTCGTTGAAGTGGCCAATGTTGATAGCCCAGACAGCAACACAGATCAGGGAGATAACCTTGGACAGCTGCTCGCCGAACTCGTCCAGCTTGGCCTGCAGGGGGGTCTTCTCCTGCTCAGTGGCAGCCATCTGGTCACGGATCTTGCCGATCTCAGTGGAGACTCCAGTGGCCACTGCAATACCGATGGCCTTGCCAGCAGCAATGTTTGTACCCTGAAGGAGAGCCAAAAAGGGGATAATGAAGCAAGGGACAGCAGGAAGGACACATCAAATCATATAGTGGCAGGATACTCACAGAGAAAAGCATGTTCTTCTTGTCCTGGTTGACAGCTCTGGGGTCGGGAACGGGCTCAGAGTGCTTGATCACACTAACAGACTCACCTGAGAAACAGAATGTTCATTAAGAATTTGGTGTGAGGAAGGGAGGGGCAAACAAATACCAGCTCATTTGCTTGGAGAGCTCACCAGTAAGGATGGACTGGTCAACACGCAGGGTGGTGGACTTGATGGAAACAATCCTGATGTCAGCAGGGACTTTGTCACCAACTGTTGGGATAACAAAGAACCATCTACATTTACTGAAATGTCATGAATGAATGGCATGAATTTTTGTTACTGACATTGAGCCTTTTTGACAAGAATGTATTTGGTGAAGACATTACACTGTAAGGTTGTTAAAGCTGACTTGAGTTACTAATCATCCCATGACCTCACGTGTTTATTTTTTTTAATATGTCTAAGTTTACTTATTGTTTATCCTTCTTGTAATGTAAAAAAAAAACCCCTCACAAATAAAAAGTTAAAAAAAAAAATTAATTTGGCAGTTTGTGTTTAAAACACAACAAAAGCTCATTAAATACACTAAAACACACATTTCACAATGTTTCACAGTAATTTTGTGAAACATCATGTTTTCTTTTATCTTGTATTTTTGTTAAATTTTCATGTACCTACATTCTTGTTTTTTATGTTTTACTGCTGTTTTGTGAAATCTTGTCATCTTTTTCATGCCTGTGACATCATTAAATTCACTTTAATATTTTTCATAGCACAGCACATCTATTAAAATTGAGGAGAGCCCATCTGAAACATATCTAGTACTCCTATAAATTATTCCCCAAAATAAGTTCTAAATGCTCAAACAGTCTTCGAAACTTAAAATCTAAACGTGGGTTTTTTTCAGATGTGCAAAGCTTCTTCTGGCACATGTTTTGTCCAGTGAGAAGGAAACACGTGTGGCAGGGTGGGTTGCCAGCCAGAGAGGCAACATGTGTACGCTGATAATCAAGTGTGAAAGAGGAGGGAGAAGAAAATACCCTCACTGGTGAGAGTATTTATACTTCAGATTTCCACAGTCAGCATGTTTTCACAGCAGCGTTCATCTGTCCTAAATCACTCTTGATGCCGTAAAAAGACATCCTGCCCTGACATCTGTCTTTATCAGTCACACACGGTACTGTGATTTTGGGTCTGTCTTTCATTCCTAAGAGCAGAGCCGTAAGTATCCCACAGTCGTATCTTATAGTCATGCAACAGCCTGGCAGGGATCTTATTACCCTGACTGGAATGTGTCCAGAACCAGCTGACGGACTGGGTTCCCCTTTTGAAAATCATTAACACACTCCCAAGGAAGAGTCTTGGCAGTTCTTACCGGACACCTCCACGATGTCTCCAGGGACAATTTCTCTGGCCTTAATCCTCTGCACACTCTTTCTGTCAGAACGGTAAACCTTGCCCATCTCAGGCTCGTACTCCTTGAGAGCCTCGATGGCATCTTCAGCGTTACGCTCCTAAACCACACACAAGAAGATGCAAAATATGAAAACAGGTCCAAAAAAATAACAGGGTGATAAAAACAACAAAAAGACACAGCTGAAATTTTTGTGAAGCCACGTAAACTCGCCTGTTGAACCTTTCTTGAACAACAGCTATGCTCATTTTACCCTTGGTCTTTTTACAATTTTTACAAACAGCAATTACACACTGCTACACAAGTTAGTGATGACACATGAGTAGGTCACATGTATCATCTGACCAACACTACAGCATCTTAGGCTACAATAAAACCTGTTTCAAATACAGGCACTTTTATGTGTGGAAAGTGGAGAGGCTAAATAAAATTATTTAGGGTCTCAACAACAAGAGCATATATGAAGTGTTCAGATGTTGGGGATAAAAATCTATACTGACGTGCTCAACGTAGATTTTTTTTTTTTCTTTTCTTATTTTAGTAGCAGCTTAGTTATGGCTGTTGTTTAAGTGATAAAATCAAGAATGAAGCAGGTGAGTTGGACACCTGGTACAGACATGATGATGGAGATGTTCCCTAACTGGCTGATGCCTGGGAGCGGCATCACTCCTTAATCGCAAGATAAGATAAGATTTCCACAACACACAAACTATTTTGAGCCTCGAAGTGATCTAGTTGAGCAACCACGTCTGGGCAGAAAACCTGGCAGTAACTGGAACCTCTGTACTTTCTGTCATCACGGCAATGGAAACATGTTATTGCCCAAGGCGCTGGGCCCTGCCACTGACCTGCCACACTCCAACAACAGCGTTAGCGATGAGGATAAGAAGGATGACGAAGGGCTCGACGAAGGCGGTGACGGTCTCCTCACCTTCCTCAAACCAGGCCAGCACCTGAGGTCAGAGTGGGAAAGAGTCAGAAAACGTGGTGGAGACTACACTGACATCAGGCCATGATGCTCCTGGACAACATAGATTTTTTTTTTTTTCTTTTTACTATTTATATTTAGCTTAAACGAATTGACTTTTATCAAGCGGGTACACTTGTGTAAATGTGTAGTATCTGAAATGTGACAAGCTATACATTTTAGTGATTGTGGTTGTTATAATAACAGGGAATTGTTTGTTATAAATGTGTTTAACATGTATTTACATATCAGATGGATATCATAAAAGGCTTTTTTTCAACTCTGTTACCGTTTTTAAATCATATTTTCGATGTAATCATAAAATGATATCAAAATGGCTATTTATTTGGGGCCCATAGCTCCTATCTCAATCTGACTGCAGTCCTTCTGAGGAGGCCTCCGTTCCTTCCTTCAGGCCTGACCTTTACCGAAGGATTCAGTTTCTCTCCTCAGCTTGAGACTTTCTTAAAATAAACCCCCACCCCTCGGCCCCCCTACACTTTTTTGATCCCCGTCTCTCACTGGCTCCTCAATATTCGCCTTCTAAGGCTATCGTGACAGCTGGTCAAAGGGGTGAAAACTGGGCATAGTAATTAATACACCTCCTACAGGCTTTCGCAATCTTTGCAATCCATCTTCCTCTTCTCAAGTTGTCGTCTTCAAAAATACATAGAGGTGTGGAGGAGGGGATGAGAAGTCGTCTTGAAAAAGTGGCTGTAGAGTCACGATCAACCACACCATGCCCATTTACTGAACTGGTTTGTGTGATGGGGCTTAATATTAATGCAATTAATCACCTGCCACAAACAAACATCGTATAAACTGAGCCGAATTTTGTAAAGCATTGGACAACAGAGATTATTAATGAGAAGCATGTATGTGTAAAACCACTTTGTGTAAGGGCAAGTGTCTCCAAAGCTGCATTTGAATCTGTTCCTATTACTTCATCAAATCCAACCTGTGGTAACTACTTACAAAAGAGATGCAAGCAGCCAGCAGCAAGATCCTGACAAGCAAGTCCTCAAACTGCTCAACGACCAGCTCCCAAATGGTCTTGCCTGAGTGACACAAAGATATGAGAAACAATTAGTTAAATGTGACAAATAGGTAGAGGATAATTAACTCAAATGAGCACTCCACATTGTATTTGTATGAAAAGGACTGAGTTTCCAGTATAAAGCATCATAGCTGCTGCTAAGTGAGATGGTGAAGCTATATTCCCAGAGACTGACTGACAGTGTCCAGTGGTAAGTGTGATGTCACAATTAAGGGATTTCACAGTAAAAATGCAGTCTGCATGTATTTGTTCAAGCTCGTATGTGGAGGAGACCTAGCTGAAGCATGTCAAATCAGGTATCTAGCAGTTCCTGTTCACTTTGAATCATTTTGTAGACATATTTGAATATACACTCACCTTCCTCAGCGGGCAGCTCTGGTGTTCAGGAGTGAAGCAGGAGGAGTGTGGAGATAATGTGACAAGAAAAACAAAACAAAACAAATATGGTTAGTTGTTCATCAGAAGATTTTCAACAAACATTTGTCAGATATCCTTGGCAGGCGATGCTAAAAGTGATGACAAGCTTGCTGGTTTCTCAAATTCCTGATTCATCTAAATGCCACAGCTAATTAGAAGGCCACCTTGCTTTATCATTGTTGACTTTGTCTCAGCTCCCTTTCATTTCCAACAAAGGCCTGAAAACCTCCATGAAGTGGCTGATCACAAAAATGTTCAGAGCTGCATTAACCATTCCGCAGAGAGTTTGCTGTCTAATTTGCAATTTCAGTCGTGATTGATCAGTAATCATATTATTGACTGTTTACACGTTCCACTGAAAGACCTCCTCATTTGACCAAACCTAAAATTATCCACCTCTCCAGTTCGAGCCTGCCCATATATCACCCAGGAAGCTTCTTGAGCCATCACCTGTCTCTCCTGCTCTCCAGCCATCGTCTTCGACTGTCTTTAAATAGCTCCCCAAAGCCCTCAAAGTCTCTGCTTCTCACTGTCTCTATATTTCTACCAGCTGTTGCATCTCCTCTCTAAAACAGCATCAGCCCAGCTCAACAAGTATCTCTGGTAACTTCCTGAGATTTTCTTGAGACATATTCTGACTGCAACCACTTGACAACCAAGTAAGAGGTTTCTCTGTGTGGCCTACTTGCCCAAAGCCTATTGCATGGGTCTATGCCCTTCCCCGATGACCCCACTTCTCACCATTGAAGCCGTACTTGTCCAGGTTCTTCTTGAACTGGTCAGGAGAAAGGCCGGTGTTCTCATTCACCCCGAAGTAAGACAGGCATTCTGCCGGGGCCTTTGTGTGTGCGTTCTCCATCCTTTCTGGATAGACAAGGGATTGGCCAGCTAACCGTGCCTATCCGTGCTCTTTTTACTTCTTTGTTGTTCTCTGTAGTTCTCACCCTTAGTCCTCCACCCTCACCTAGAAGTGTGGCACCCTCCAATTCAGGAGTCCTGGACTGACAGAAAGAGCGAATAGCCGCATACACGCTGAGGGTTTTATACTACCAAAAAGCTCAGGATGGGAGGGACACCCCAATGACACATGCCTCCAAATTCCAGCATGGACGGACATAGTGTGGTGGGATTGGGGGGGGTGGGGGGTGGGGGGTGGGGGGTGAAGGTGGGGCTTGAGGTGGAGCAATGGGGAGGTGAGATGGTGGACTTGGGCAGGAACTACGGGCACGAGGCTTGGTTTTGGAAAGGAGGTGATGCAGAAGAGCGGTGCCGCAGGGGCAAGGCGGGGTAGGGTTGGTTGTACCGTAGATGAGAATGAGTTCTGTTTTTGGAACATGCATGGTCAGTGGAATAAGACGAAGGGAGAAGGTGAGAGAGTAAGACAGGAGATCATCTGTGTGTGTGCGGAGGGGGGGGGCAGGGATGGGGGGTGGTGGGGGCGTCACATTGAGTGACGGCTCAACTGGTTTCTGCTGAGGAAGGCTGCCAAGACAGATAGAGAGGAGAACACTGCATGCAAAGTAGACGAGAAAAGAAAGTAACAATTTAGCGCAGGCATAAGCTGGTGGTGTTTTCATATAGAGAATGGGAGTAAGAAACTTGAACATCTGCACCTCTGGGAACAAAGCTCAGCTTTGTGCACCAGAGCTGCATCATGTGATGTCACCAGCGCCTTTACAATCTTTAGAAGGTTTTACAGAGATACTTGTGGTAACACAGGCTTCAGACCTGATATAAACCAAGGTAAGAGAAATGTGGCGACGACAGAAGAGAAGAAAGTGAGTGCGTAGCAGAGGAGTCATCAGCAGGCGACAGGAATGCCCAGGGGACATTTAGAGTGTCAGAATATCGCATCACAGAGGAAACGCCGTGGGCTGCAGATACAGAAGGATCAGGTTTTATTTCCTTTTTTATGTGAAGTGAAAGGAATCAGGGAGATATGGTGCAGCTTCAGTAGATGAACGACAACACCAACAAACTATTATCCATCGCTGCACAACGGCCTCTTGTGGTGGATTCAGAACACAGAGTTCTTTTTTTCTGAAAACAGCACACCAGTGTGTCTTTGTGTTGTAGAAAAAGTGTGTAGAAAAAGTGTAGAAAAAGTCTACCACTGACAGATCTGTTGATTTACTATTTGTTTTAAGAGCAGTAAACAGCCTGCTGGGTGGAGCAGAGAGGTCTCTGCACAGGAATTCAAGCTGTTTGTTAATAATAAAAAAAACTGGCAGGTGTCAGTACGCAAGTAGCAGTGGCCACAAATGAACAGATCTGACAACTGGATACTTTCTTTTTTTTTTCGCTGCTGCACCTAGTCTCTGCCAAAACCTCTGGGGGTTCTCTTAAATGTTGAAAAACCAAACACGCACCATTCTATGTTCCAGACCCTCTGATACACAAATTATGCACGTAGTAAAAATATGCATTGTAACAATAAAAAGAATTGTTACGTGCTGTGAACAAACAGCGAACTCTGACAAAAATTACACAGGAATAAAAGCTTAAATGAGGACAAAGTATTGCAACCCCAAATCAGAAAAAGGTGGGACATGTGGAAAATATATATTTTTTTATTTCACTGATCATCAGATAGTGTTGCCTGGAGGAAGATTCTTCTATGAAAAAAAAGAACATGGCAGTACAGCTTTGGTTTGTAAAGGGCCATCTGACATTGCTCCAAGAGTTCTGGGACAGTGTCCTTGGGTCAGACGACACCAAAGTGGAGAAGCACAGTGGTGGAGGTATAATGATTTGGGCCTGTTCTGCAACCACTGGGACAGGGCACTTAGCTGTCATAATTCAACCATGAACCCCTCTGTGTACCCAAGTATGATGGAGTCAAAGGCCAAGGCCAAACTGGCTGACAACAAACAACAAACTGATCTCAAACGTGTCAGCTAATCTACAACACAGAACAGATACACTGAAAAAGAAAAGAATCAAAGTATTACTATGGCCCAGTCAAAGCCTGGAATTGATTGAGAATGCTGTGATGGGGTCTATATAAAACTTTGCAAAAATGAATGCCTATAAAACTCATTTAAGTGAAGCAGTGTTGAAGACGAATGAGCAAAACTTCCTCCACAACAATGTAAAAGGCTGATCACACAGAGAGGGATTTCTTGCATTTTCCCTACTTTTTCTGATTTGGGGCTGTAAATGAGGGTGTAAAAAAAGTTTGGTACAGTGAAAACTGAGAGTTAATCGTGTTTATGCCTTGACAGTACTGTCACAGAGTTAAGGTTAAAGCAGCATGACCCTAAATAACGAACACACTGGGATACCTTTACCACACCTTTTACCTTTTACAATCTGTTATAACTCCATATTTAATGCAGTTGGGAGAATGTAGCACACAACAGCGCAGACATTGTATTTGGGCATATATCACAAAAAACAAATAAACAAACAAACAAAACATTTAGTTGAGAATATAATCAAAACAGGCTGTCATAGTATTTTGACCTAATTTTAAATACCTGTCTTTGTGTGTATGTGTGTACGTGTGCATGTGCGTGTGTGTGTTATTTTTGAAAAGCTTTCTTTGCCAGAAAATGTCTCAAACAGCTAGTTCATCATAACTCTTTTAGGAGCTCTTCCTGCCCACTATGAGAATGGTTGAAAAAAATAAAATAAAATCATCATTTGACCACTGGGGGCACTGCAGTACAACTTGAACTGTAGATTCAGTGATAATATTCAAGACTTTGTGATTTTAATATTTAATATAATCTAACATCATTAAGGGAAACAGAAAGGGTACATTTTATTTTATTTTATTTTTACAAGTATGGAAACAAAGCTTCTTTTCAACTTACTTCTTTTCCACAATTTCCCTGACGGAGACCTTCCAAGGGATTAATAAAGTTTTATCTAATCTAATCTAATCTAATCTAATTTACAGAGGAATGTGGCAGTCAGGGATGTGATTCTCACTGTATAACTAATTGAATGATAGTGGTATTAATGTTATACGGCACATACAAGAAGAGGAAAAATCCACATAACTAACATTGACTTGCTTAAAGGTCTCCTTCCACAACAAACCGTTTAATATTTGTTTTTTTTTTTAATTACCATATTTCAGTTCAAGATGCACTTGCATACTCAATTTCAAAATGCTCTTCTACCCTTGTCTGTATTAGCCTGTGATTGAAAACAGCCGGAAACATGAGCAGATAGTAAAAGCTGTACCAGCCTACATCACATTGAACATTAGCTATGCCTTGGCTCGTAACCCCGCCCCCTGAGAAAACATTGTGGGCCGCAGGCTGTCTGCAGGCAGGGAGCAGGGCTTATTTCAGTAGGCCATTAACGGGCAAACAAAGAGGAGCTAACAATTCAAAAACATGGCAGCGAAAGTTCGTGGCCGTGCTATTTGCAACAGTAACAAATCTGCATTGCATGTCTTGCCTAAGGAAGAGGATCTACGGAAGAAATGGTTGAAATTTATATTCGGAGCACCACCAGCGAAGTACAACGCAACTTAACTTGTGTGTTCTGATCATTTCAACCAAAGTGACTATTCAAATTACGGTGCCGACAGTAGCGGATAAGTTCTGCTTAAAACCTGAATCTGTGCCATCACAACGATCGAAAACAATTTTTTTTTTCAACTACGGTTGTTGTTTTTAAAAGCATGTTAGTTAATAGGCTATAGCATGCATGGCACTGGGACAAGCTACAGGTATGGTAACGTTGTCCAGAACCACTCAGTAACTTCTACCCAGAGAGTAATGTTAGCTTGCTAAATCTAGTCTTCCAACCTAAAATTTGATAACTTGGTGTTTACAGAGTTTTTTTGGCCAGGATAACAAAAAAAAAAGATATGCCTGTATCTCTGATACGTGTTTTGCTATCTGTTGCCGGTTATCTCTATCTAAGTTGACGAAAAAACCAACTGAAGGAGAAACCACGAGAGGGAGCGTCACGGTGCTGTCAGCCAATCAGAGGCGAGACGTTTGCATATCATTAATATCAATAAGAATCCTCTCGTACTATCCCCGCCCTTGTTTTCACCTAACTAAAACAGCTTTAAACAAGACAGCCATAGCATATTTTTCGTTTAAAACCAACTCTCAGGGCATTATTTCAGACTAGAGACCACCGCAAAATTAATGAAAATACGATGGAATGAGACCTTTAAAGACTTTGCGTATCTCTGTATCACAAAGCCCCATTGACTGTCAGCAATTTGTCTGTGAATAAGGAAAATCAAAGGTATAAAAACTCACAACACACAATTTACGTGCTGATGTAACAAAGATAGGATAAAGCTGTTTAATCGTTTCATGGATTTAAAAAGAGAATATTTGCAACTTCTTATTGCAGATATGCTTACAGTTGATGTATAACATGAGGTCATATTTATCCTATATACAGCTTTAACCTATTCATAACACAAGCATGAGCTTCTGCTGCTCCTCCACAGAGAATTTCTAAAATAGGAAGTTGTCTTTGTGGCAACTTTCAACCTACAGCTCAGCTGCTGGTGACCACCTGCTGTGTGGCCCTTTCGTGAGGACCAAGTCCATTCTCAAAAACCACTGTACAAGAAAATATCTTGCATGTAAGTGGAACAAGAGGCAAAACAGTATTTCAAAGGAGAGTTTAAAGGAATAATGGGACTTTGTACTCTGTAAAAGGCCTCAAATCAAAAATAAAAAGTACTTATCTCACATATACTGTATTTCTGTAACAAATTTTATACTAGAAGCAAGTTAAATATTTAATTCTGTTTAATCTATGTAATGATTTAAACACATAAAGGCATCTAGCCTCGATTCAAATGTGTTGGGAAGATGAACTTATCAATTCGTACAACAGGAATAGGGACTAACACTTGGCACTGGGCCTATGTTACATAAACTTTTTTTTATGTACAGAGTTATTAAAACATTTTATATTTGTTCTGTTCTGACAGTGTCCCATCTCCGTTTCACCCATGGTTCTCCGGGCCTCAGCTGTCGTACAGCCGCTCTGACCTCTGAGATTTGGGGCCTGTGATAGGGGTCGGCCTGTCAGTGTCTCCCTCAGGGCACCGCAGTGACATTTAACTCAATATCTCAGAAGGATAGGGTTTCTCCCTCACTCTCCTCCATCTTCCACCTCTGTCTATCGCTGGAGTGTCAGTGGCTTGCGTGTGCAGGGACTCCTAAGGCGTAAACCCCTGCAAACTGGGACACCCATCACCTCCAGCTCCCGCGGTGCTAACAGGCCACGCCCTCGTGCCAGACTGAGGGATCACCATGTGCCACACTAAACTCATTTAGCCCTCCCTCCTTCACTTGTGAACTTTCTGCATGTTCCCAGCTCTGTACAAGTGTTAAGCACCGCGGTGGTGCAGCTGTACACGTCTTACGCAACTAAGTCTGTCTCTGCTGACTTGCACGCCACAAGCAAATTGAGAGGGATAAGGTGATGTTTGTCACTCAAAAACGTGGAGCCTAGACATGTTTCCTGAAGAAGACTGTTCTGTGCAGACTTGTATGCTGCCCATTTAATGCATCTCGTGAATTTAGATTGACTTCATACGTGAAGAAAGGCAGTCACAATAACATTTTGATTGAACCAGTCTTTAAAAACATGAAACGCAATGTAATTACTCTGCTGAAGCAAAATAAAATAGAACTAAACTGTTTTGGGTTTTTTTTCCCTCTTAAAATGTTGCATTTCAGGAAACTCCAAGCACTAACTTAAGACTACAGGATGTGAACTGCACCTGCTTGCATCTGTAAACGCTGGATTTTCTTGCAATCCTCAACTTTTAATAAGTATGATATTGACAATGAGGTCATAATTAGTACTGGGCAATACGACTATGGATAAAAGAACCATGGAGTTGGTGTTAGCAGGGTACTTTGCAGCATTAACTAATAGTAATAATAGAAGTGGCAGCTGAGTCTCTGAATCCAGAATTCCTCAGAAGATATAAATAGAGCAGGTGACACTATGCCGCCATCCATGGCAACACAAACAGTTTTGCTGTTTTCTTGTGCCAGAACGCTCGAGCACCGGCTCGGGCTCGTGAACCTGAATTTCATCTATTGGGAGAAAACTTATGTTGGAGGAGATGTTTGAACTTCAGTGGTTCTCTGGGCTGAAGAGTTCCTGGTTGTTCACACCATTCCACACACTTAGGGCTGTACTATTAAAGCCACAGGGGAGACGAGAGGAAAGTGAGCCCGTTGATCAAAAGTGGCCTTCATCTTAATGGAGTGTCACTTACTTGGCTAGCTTTGCATTTTTAGAGGCTAGCGTTGTTAATTTACTGGCAAAGGCCTTTTATTGGGAAACTTGAAGCGTACAGAATGCAGCACTGCGTCTGCTCAGCTCTACAGATAATTTCGGATTCAATTTGGATGTACCGAGTGAGCCGGTGCACTCTGAATGAGGGACCTGCTTTTTTTATAATGTTTTTCCTTTGATTTAGCAGTATCTAATTCTTCTAAGTCTGCAGAGAGGTTAGATCTGTTACAGTCTGAATGATAGATGCGCATAGGTTTTCCTGACAAAAATAAATGAGTTACTGGGAGAAATGTTCATGAAGACTAATGTTTTTTACTCCTTAATACATTTATAGCAAAAAAAAAAAAAAAACTATATGTATTCATCAATCAATAAAACTGACTTAACCAACTTTAACATGGGAATCATGTGATAAAACTGAAGAGAGAAAAAAAGACTAATACATTTATTTTACCTTTGTTTTGCTTTGATTCAAGTTTTCATTTTTTTTTGTGCCTGTTTTAGTGTAACTAATCAAGTAATTACCATGATAAATTATCTCAAAGAAGCGCTCACAATTGATCAAGATCTCAATCCCAAGGCACTGGAGACCAGTGACATCCTGACAATAAATTTTTTGGCACACTTCAGAATATTACAGGACTTAAATTTCCCAAATGACATATTGCTACTGATGTGTCATACACCAAATCCCCTTTGAGTTTCATAATAGCAGTCATAAATTAAACAGCTTAGCATGTCAAGCCGGGATAGCTGTATGTACAAGTATGTACAGTATTTGGTATCATCTGAAAGATGAACTCTTGAAAATATACAACATCTTCGATGTCTTGTCTATTTTGAGTAGGCTACTCTGATCCAAGGAGGACACTATTTCTGGGTCCCTCAGCTGTAACCAATGTGAATAAAACATCCACAAAGGTAGAGTCAACTCCAAAATCTATAAAGTTTGAACCTTTCTTTGTTTTTGTTTTTTGACACATCTGGATTCCGTAAACCTGCACGTATCAGGGTCAAGGTCACATTTCAATCTTCAAGACTCACTGACTAACAGAATTTAGAAATGTGACCCTATAGAAGTGCTGCAGTTAGACTCTGAAACCGCATAGCCACGGACAAGAATATTAACCGCCAAGGGTGACCTCAGGTCTCCATCCCTCCCCCCTTAAATGTACAGAGAATTGTACTCTGAACAAATTCAAGTTTAAAGATGCAGCATGTGACAGGCAGTAATACGAGGAACTGAGAGGAAACTTCTGCCAGAACCAGCATATTCAGGAAATACTTTTGAATATGATAAAAGTATTTTCAGCTGCTCATCATTATTTAGTAATGCAAGAGTATGAACTCCTCAGTCAGGATACTGAGAAGCAGTACAGCTGATTATTAACATTTTTTCAATTCCTGAAAATCAGTTGTAAATTATCACAAATCAGTTCCTTCATCCATACTACCAGAAAGGGAAAGAAGTAAAAGGTTTTCTCTTTTTGAAGCCTTCTCCCCTCAGCTATGCTTGGCTCCTTGCCTCACTGTTCCTGTAAAAGGCTGACAGTGATGGACAGAACATCTTGAAGAGGAGTGTTGATGACAGGAAGACAAACTGATGTAAAAAGAGCCCGAGAGATGTCCAAGGATGAAAACAAGGCCTTCTCTGATCAATACATGTCTGACAACACAAAGACAGATGTAATAAAGTTTTCAACAGAGTCCATGTACAGCGACAGAACGTGAGAAGCATAACTGACTTTTACTCAAATTATTGCTTTCACCGTCACCGGAGATCACAACAGCTCCACACAGAGCGCTGAAATAAAAGATGAATGCAACATTAACCCTCCCTCAGAAAAAATGTGAAGCATTTTCTGAACGACACTGTGATGTGTTTTTGTCTCATGAGGATGAGTCTGGAACTGAGGGAACTTAACACTGCCTCTCCGTGGAGAACAGCTAACACGTCCACCAAACATGAAACCGAGAGTGACAGCTGCAAGTACTGTAAAGCCTGCTTCTAAAACGGTTGGAACAGTGTGGAAAATACATTTTAAAACGTTTTCAAAAAAGGTACGCGATTGCAAAAATAGCCCCATGCACACACACGCACGGTACTTGAAATACATCTTTAATAGAAGCTTAATAAAATAAATTATAATAAAATAAAATTTGGGGCAGGGGCAACCTGGACTTGAAAAAGTTTTGTAATGCAAAAAGGGAAATACAAAATTTTATTAGGTTCTTTAGGAATCAATAGAATTACTGTTGATCAAAATATAAATGTTATTGAGCAACATACATGGCGATCTGTGCACTTAGTTTCCCCCCTCAGGAAACCTTTCATTCATTCCATCAACTCGGTGACAAACCATGATCTGTACATATTGTCCTATGATGACATCAGTGGTGAAATAATTCTGGCACTAAATTGATCTAAATGTAGTCAAAACCTGTCAGCCTTTTTTGGTATTAAACTATTTTTATTGTATTTTTTTTCCTGCGTAAAGTGCCTTGAGAAATTGAAGAAAAAAAATAAATTGAAATCAAAGCAAAATAAAAGATGATCCTGAAGTTTCCAAGGCAGTCAACCAACAATTACACTGAATAAAAAAAATATTTCAGAACAATAATTTGACAAATTGTTAGATGTTAAAGTAGTTTATTATAACATGTCTAATGTGTTTACCAGCAGTTCAGGATTCTTGCCGTTGGATGGCTAGACTGAATGAAAATAAATGATTAAACTTGCTGCAACAAGCATCTGGTTTGTGTTTTGTGTCTGGTTTGACGTGGTAAGAATGGAGCAGGAGTGATCCGTATAGCATCTGCAGTTGCATGGACTCTGTGCAGGTGAAGAGTCAAGCCAAAAGGCAAAGCTCTGCGTTTTCTGGTTGATTGATCTATGTTGATACCCTCACCTACAGTCATGAACCGTGGGTAGTTTCCAAAAAAATCAAGATCTCCAGTACAGGAGGATGAAGTGAGTTCTCCCCACAGGGTTGCTGGACTCTCCCTCATAGAGCCGCTGCTCCTCCACAATGAGGAATCAATTAAAGTGGTTTGGACTTGTGGTCAGGATGACCCCTGGCTCCCTACGGAGGTGGTTTGGACATGTCCAACTGGGAGAAGGCCCCAGTGTAGACCCAGAACACACTGAATTATTAAACTGATATTAAGAATGCCCAGAAGAGCTGGAGGAGGTGGCTGGAAAGAGGAAGGTCAGGGGTGCTACCCCAACCCCTAACAACCAGATGTTTGTGTATGGATTGATGGATAAATGATAAAGCCACCTTTTAATCATGACAAATGACTGATAAAAACACCAACAGACAGTGCAGCTCAGATTCTCGCTTTATTGGTCAACTTGATGAAAGACTACAAAACGAATTCACAAAAAAATCTCTTTCAAGTAATCAAATCTGTACAAACCTAAACTGTACGGGGTTTTTACAGCTCTGGCTCATATGAATCTGAAGATTTTTTTTGTGTGTGTGTGTGTGTGTTTGTGTGTGTGTATAAGCGTGTTCTTGCTCTGAAATGTGGAACTCCTCCCTGTTCAAGGATACTGAGAGTTTGTACTCAAACAAGACACTGCATACAAGCACACACAGACACAGCTGTGTTTGAAATTTTACAGTACAGAGTACAGGAAAAAAAAAAAAAAAAAACCCTCCCTCCCCTCCCCCCCACAACTAAACACACACACCACCTGTAGGCAGGGGTTTGCTGCTAAAATCAATCGTGTCAGCAATCTCCCGCTTTCTCCCGATCCCTGTTGTTTCAGTCAAATTACTGTACAGACACTGTGGTTTCAACCTGTCCAAGGGAAGAGTGGTCAGAGCAGGGGAAAGTATAAATTTCTAATACTCTCACACAAAATGTACAAGTGCACACATGATTTTAATGCTCAACTGCAGACAAGACAAGTTTGCAGTCTGCATACGCACGCACTCATCTGCACAATTCATAACATTAAACGTTTTAAGAAGTACAGATAAAAAAGGAAAAAAAGCCCTGGGTATAGGTTTGATTTCTGGCTGTTTGGTGAAAGAAAGGAGAAGAGGTAGAGAGGGCAGGAGGGATGGGTTGAAAGTTGAGGGCAAACTACTGGTGTCATTTTTTAGCTTTCCTGGGAGGAGTGACTGGACGACCAGAGCCCATGCCCCCTCCACCACCATAGAACAGCTTCTTATCCGCAGGTTTCAGAATCTATAATGGACCAACAAGAAAAAAAAAAGTGAGAAAAAAAAAGATAACACCAAAAATTACACAGTTTAGCAACACTGGTTCATCTCGTCCTTACCTGGAATGAACACATGAGTGTCTCATCTACACTCATCATTGCACCGGCATTGTCAAATTCTCCGCAGTAGTTTGGGGCTGAAAACAGAGTCACCAGCTGCCTCTTTGCAAAGAACTCATAGCCATCCTCAACCACCTGAAAGCAGACATGAATGGTTAAGAATAAAGATAACCTCCAACAGCTTAATTTTCAGTTTCTCCAGGTTTTACATCAGGAAAAAAAGTGGGTGAGTCCTCTTTAAGAGGCAATGCTGTGCATATTTGTACCTTTTTAATCACACCACTCCAAATGCAATTAAATGATCACAGAATGAAACATCTTGTAAAAAAAATAAAAATAAAATCCTATTTTGGTTTCAGCTTTTAAGCAGATGTTCTCTATGCTGTTCTCCAGGACTTCCACATCAGACCTCTTTTATACAACTGTTGTAAAGAACTTTATGCATGTGCCACTCTTGCTGTAACTTCAAAGAGGAAATGGTTTCAAAACAATATTTTAAAGAATAACACACACACACATAATGACAATCCAGAGATGGGCAATGGTTTTTAAGAATTAAATTGTCATTATCTACTAAATATGTTAATATTTTGTTATTTTCCTTTGACATGCAACTATCCTGTTTTAACAGGCACGTGGTGGTAGTGCTTCATTAAACCCACAAGGTGGTGGTAATGCACCAAGCTACTGCTAAATATGAAATAACAAAAGAAGAGGAAGAGGAGAGAAGAGAAAACAAAAGAAGACATGGAAGAAACAAGCTAAGTGAAAAGCCGTGTCTGTAGTTTTGTCTGTTCTACAGTACAAACATGACAATGGAAAAACTAAAGCACAGAGAGGTCTTAACATCTATGGGTATGAATGGGTAGCAAAAACATTTATCTTCAAGCAACTCTGCAAAAAGAAAAAAAAAAAATCAAGAGTATTACACTGCATTTCAGCTCATAATCAGTTGACCTCATATTTTGGGTACATAGAATTGCTGAAACTTGACCTGTTCAAGTGAAATAAACATCAAAATATTGCCCCCAGCATTTTGGACAGTAGACACTAGGCACTAGGACTTAGTCGCCTCTCATTCCTTAAATAACCGTTTCAGAGGATGCACCAATGTTATGAAAATGATGACATCGTTTCAAAAGTATCAATCCATAGAATGATCAATCATATTTAACATATTAATCACAGCAGTACTTTTCCAATGAGGGGGTTCTTACCCATTTTATTAGTTAAACTGAAGTAAATTCAAGCAATGGAAACTGTCACTCCCACACTCAAATCCCTTTTATCTCCACAAACTTTCATTTTTCACTTGTTTTACTGATCTTTTCTACTCATCTTTAAGCTCTAAAAGAAGATTTGGCACTGACCTGATGGGCTCGACAAATAAGGTCCATGTCATGTTTGTGGAGGAATTTTGTGACCACATCCGCACCAAAAGTGAAGGAGACGCCACGGTCATTCTCGCCCCAGCCCAGGACATCCTTATCTGGGTCAGCCCACAGCAGGTCGCACAGGAGGCCCTGGTCAGGCACATCAGTGGGGCGCATGACCCTTCGCACCTGCTCCATAGACTGAAGGTCTGGGGATAAGCCTGGAAAAAAGAAATTGAGAATACGACATGAATTTAATGTTTAGCATCAAGGATGTTGAACAGTATATTTTTAGAGGCTACGGGCTGCTAAAGCTTCCAGAAGCTGCAGTCTGACATCAAGCAACAATGGAAAACTTATTTTCAATATTACAGCAGTAATGAGGGTCCAATACAAAATTATACCAATGCTTCATGTCCTGGACAACCAGTTAGTTAAAATATGTAAACAGACACTGGTAGTTATGAGGGTAGATTTACATGTTGTTCCCAAACACAAAACGTTGTTATGAAAAGGGGGGGGGGGGGGGGGGGGGGGAAGAAAGAAAAAAAGAGGTTATGAAACACACTAAACTTGTTGCTAAGCATATAATTCATTCAATAAATTAAAGACAAAATCAAAATGAGTAGATGATCTAATATCAAGTCATTTTAAAAACAAAGCATGGGAGTAGTTTTCCAGCTTGCTTTCATTTTTATTTCAATATCAGAAATGTCAAAACTAGCCATACAAACAAAAAAAAAGGTGAGGTGTGATAACCAAGAAACTTTAGAATTCAATATTATTTAGAACATGACATACAATCATTCTAGTAAACAAATCAATATGAAGAACTAGAGGTTACATAACTGGTTGAGTCTGTTTTTAAATTCTTAATTAAATATAGTAAATAAATAAAAGGGCAATGGCTGGGTGATATGAACTCAAAACAATATCATGATTATTGAACTTGTTACCTGGATTTGGATTAATGAGTTTTTTTTTTTTTTGCCCTGATTTGATGTAAATTCTTGTTCTCAATAAATAAGTAACTTTAACAAACACATCACCTCCAAAATTCTCAATCTTAAGTGGCTTTTTATGTTTGAGATGGTACTTGGAATTTACCCTCATACCTATCAAGGACGGTACAGAGTAAAATCTTAATCTTACTCTGTGTACTCTATGCACTTAAAACTTTGATGACTGATTTCCTAAAATATTCCTACATTACATTTTTATTAACTGAAGAAATGTTTCATTCTTAATTCATGAGACATGTAGACTGAAATAAGGTGTATTGAACAAAAATCAACACATGTAGTCCACCAGTTTCAAAGTCATGAGGACTGCTTGTTAAAGTTGAACCTGTATCTCAAGACATGTCTGCTTATATGGGGGAAAGGATATATAAATAGAGACAATCATACAGCACTTTGACCATGATGTTGACAGAAACAACAGAGCAGGAGTGTGTTTGTGTGTGCCGTATGGATAGAAGCCAAATTAAGTGCCTGATGGGTATACCTCCATGGCAACAGAAGATCTTTTCATCGACAATAGCTGCTACAGGCAAACAGTTGAAGCAGTCAGTGAAGGTCTTCCATAGCTTGATGTTGTATCGCCTCTTACCTGTGGGAGAAAACCACAATTACCTGGTCACAATCTAATCTTAGCACCCATAAAACCAGCTGCACGTATTGTACCAGATTAGAAACACCTTTTACATAATCCTCTGAGCAGGAGGGGCATGTGACTCACTGCCCATTCTGCCCGATCACGCTCCTTAACCAGAAGCCTTGTGCACTCAGGTTTAACCAGTTGTGCTTTGATTACTATTGATAATTATAGTACCATGCTTAAAAGAATAAGTGTTCATAATTTCTAGATTAACTTTACAATTAAACACTTGATAACCGCAATACAACCGTAGAACACAAAATTCTGAATTATCACCAAATAACATCTTGACCACACCCAAATCAAGTGTGCTTATGTTAGATTTTTCAATAAAAATGCTAGAAACTATGACAGTGGTGAAAACTGTATGATTATTGCTTCTATCAGCAAGCGATAATACTTACACTCATCATAGAAGCCGTATATTCTGTTAATAGATGCACACTCGTGGTTTCCTCTCAGCAGAAAAAAGTTTTCTGGGTATTTTATCTTGTACGCCAGCAAGAGGCAGATGGTTTCCAGGGACTGCTTGCCTCTGTCTACGTAGTCACCCAGGAACAAGTAGTTGCTCTCTGGTGGAAAGCCTCCATATTCAAACAACCTCAGAAGATCATAGTACTGCCCATGAACATCACCTGGAGAGGAGAAAAATTATCAGTTTAAAGCTTCATTCAATTTTTTTTTTGCTAGATTGATACTAAGCCTACATATTAACCCACTATTTTGTTAGTAATCAAACTTGAACAACAGTGTATCTGTAACCCTTAGCTGGTAGCATGATTCCTATCCCACTGCCTCAAAAAGCTGACTGAAAACAAGAGTCACTGAGTGAAACTCTGGTTCTGTGACTATGTGAGCATCTAAAACAACAGGATCACTTAAAGTCAATTTCCTGCTGCTCAGAAACTATAAAAAAAAAATCTACATTGGACTTCTGAACCAACTGATGCTTAACAGACACTGGCAGAAAAAACAGCAGATTTTTAAGATAAAATATTGCTAAAGAAAGAAAAATTGTTAACTGTCTTGGCATTATGAGCAAGAAGAATACAATTACAGCTTGTTAAATTCTACACCAAAGTGAAGGGCTACAATGTAAGACAAATTACTACAGCACAACCTCTGGCTCAATCTGATGCTTGATCATTAATTAAACTTCAGAGTGAAAATAGAGGAGTTAGTCAAAAGCGTGATCAATCTGTAGGGCTTTAAAAGGGAGGGTAAGGAATCAGGCTCAAGGCGTTAGCTCTTAACATCTAACATATGAAAAAAGATTCATATCACAAATAGCCATGTACAACTTAGAAATGCAACTGATCAAATAGTGTAGCTCGAATCAGAAAAGTTGCTTGAATGTGCAAGTTTGCATTTGATGTGAAAATAGTTATTTTTGCTGCCTTGCAAATTTGGCCAGTCCCTGAATTTTACACATTGTTTAAATACTAAATACAAGCAACATCAGCACAAAGACCCAGGACAACTCCAGAGACGCTGAAAATCCTAAAATCTCTGTGTCGCCAAGCAATAATCAATTTTATTGATATTACTACCCAATAACTAGCAAATATTCTGTCCTGGAACAAACAGCACTTTTTTGCAAACTATGTCAAAACGCTAATCAAAAGCATAATATCAATATAAGACCATTGATTTTGACCTGAAACTCCAAGCTACAATAGCCATCATTACAAATGTTCCATGACCAGACTTGAAAAATTCTCCTGGCTCTAAAAGAACACAAGCAAGTCTCACCACAAATCTTGAGGGGTGCCTCAAGTTCAAGCAGGATTGGCTGGCTGAGGAAGATCTCCCGGGATTTGAGACAGAGGCCACGGATTTCATTCTCTGTCAGCTGAACATTTTTGCCAGGTCTGGAGCCTTTCACTTTGAGGACGGAGACAAACAAAAAAGGCAAGAGTGTCAATCTTAAAGATAATTTAAGAAAAAAAAACAATACCCCCCATGTAGCAAACTCTGAAACAGATTCTAATTTTAGGGAAGGAAGGTGAAACAAGTCTATTCTATGGCAAAAACAATGGTATTAAATACAGACTTTTGCAGAAATACTTAAGGAAATTACAGCATTTTCTACTACATTATAATGTTAATGGTCAATTGTCACATGTTAATCTGCAATGTGCCCACTATTAAGTATGCAATCTCATACACTTGAGCGCAGTCACCATAATTATACATGTCTGATTTTATGTAAGATGTCACATTTTACCATTGAAAGCTGAGCACTTGCATACAACTAAAATCTGCTAAGTCAAATAGACACATTTTCAAGACTTCTTTTATCTTCTTCATCAATTTAACTGTAAGGACATAAAAAAGAGTAGTTATCCTACTGAAACAAATGCTGACCTCTAAAAAGCAAAATCCGGTTGACTCTGTGATTTTACTAGTAAATTCAGCCCTTAACATTACATTTATCCATCTTTATACACACACACAGATTATAATGCTACCATTAAGAAAAACTAAAACTTCACGACCATGAATAGAGTTGGGTAGGGAAAAGCACATCATCTGAAAAGGCACGTTTGTAATTTTTTTTACTCTGCTATTTTGAATTTCTGATTATCATAAACATTTCTGGGGGGGAAAGGCTTGGCGGAGCCAAAAAAAAAAGTACAAACAAAATCAAACTCCATTCACTTCCCATTTACGTAAGACTTAACTGCACTTAATCTCACAATCTCGAACGTGTGAATGCTTTTACTGGCGGACTGGAACACAAAATTATGAAACATTTCCCCGGTATTCTAGACCGGTACGAGAGGACAAATCTTTAACTTGCTCCGTTAAGAAGCTTACAAAACTAACTACGCCGATCCCTTACTATCCTACACAATCTGAATCTTGAGCTTCATCTGCAAGGCGCCGAGATGATTTACTCGCTGTGTAGCATTTGGCGGCTATCGTTGTCTTCACCGTTAGCTAAAATGGCACCTCGGTGCATTAGAATCTGTCGAAATACTGACTCTTACCTTCCAACAGACGCTGTATAATGGAGTCGATGTTCAACTTGTCGGCTTCCGCCATGCTATTCCAGTATTCTCTTCAGGTTTTTAATCACTCTTATGAATTCGAGACTGTAGCGGCCGTTAAGTGTCTACCGAGTTACCGTTAGCTGAACTCGTTTAGCGATAATCGGCTATCCTCACCCCGCTAGCTGGCTAACCTTGGGGAATAATTGGCAACCTCAAAATCTGAGGCTATGAGCTGAACTGTAAACGATGTAATGGCTGACATGTGCTACAAGAATCCAAATTAGTCGATGGAGTTACATGAAATATTTGAAATGATTTCTGAGTAGTAGTTGTTTTTTTTCCTAGTCGTCAATGCCGCCTCCGCCGTAACCACTAGCACCATGCCATCGAGAAAAATAGCCTTGAAGAGCGTTAGCTCAAAGGGAGCCTAAACGGAAGTGGTCGAAATGCTTTCGTGCTGCCATTGGTGAATCTCCCTCAGTAGGCATGAGCCAAGACAACAAACCTTCGCTTGGATTGGTTATGTTCAATGTCAGTCAGCATTTACTTACTTAAAACTACAATGTAAATAAGAAAAGGGCAAGCGTTTTCGCAAATGCTTCTGATGTTTTGGTCGTTGGAAATGTAAGAGTTTTTTTTTTCAAACGGTGAAGGATATACCATAGATTTTCATATATGCTGAAATGTCTGAGTTTGGATAGCTTTGTATTTGTTGCGCAGTAAAAAGAAAAAAAAGAAGAAAAAAAGCAACACCCGCGGAAGTGACGGCTGAGGGGAGCAGACGTATTTGGTATGACGCAATGTCCTAGCGCCTGGCAACCACAACCGAGTGATTCATTCTAAAGTTGAGAGATGGCATTATGTAGTCTGGGTTCCTACCGAAAATAAACATGTCTCCAACTTGGATGAAGATCAACATATTCATTTTCAAATAGGACTATTGTTTGTATTATAAAACAATCCGACCATGAAGTTGGTCCACAAAGACATTGAGAAAGATAATGCCGGGTGAGTGAGGAACGACAGCTAACGCTAACAAGCTAAACAGCGTGCTATTTTGTAGCTGATTGTACATGTTAACGTTAATGTTTCCCTTTCCGCCCATAGAAATATGATGATTGTTTTGTAGTTTGTGTGTGTAATACAGAACTTGAAACTTAGATAACTTACATGAGTCCAAATTTCTATCATTTAGCTGAAATGATTCTCAACTCTAACCCCTCAAATTTTGTGTTATATTTTCTGTGTAAGCCACAATCAATGCAGTATTTTGAATGTGAATCCAATATTTGTTTCCACATCTCAAATAATGACATGTTAAGAGCAGCCAAGTATGGCACTGTTGCAAAAGCTGGCTTAATATCTGCACTTACTTTCCCAGCCAGGTGACTCTGGTGCCAGATGAGGCAGAAGATATGTGGCACACCTATAACCTGCTCCAAGTGGGGGACAGTCTGAGAGCCTCGACCATCAGGTAACCATTAAGCTCTATTACATAAAGGTGAGAGCTGAAGTCATGTAGTGTGTACACTACATATGTCAGCCTGTAAATAATATATATTTGTGTAATTGTAGTTTTTCTTTATTTGACTTTGTTAATTTTCCATAATTATCAGTGGTTTCTATTTGCCTTTAATACAACAAACTGTTAGAAATCTCACATTTCTGCCATTTGAGGCCTTTTCTTCTGCTATGATTTAATGGCACATACTTCATATCATAAGTCGCACATAACTTCTTACATTCAATCAGTATTTTGTTGAGCATCTGTTGATAATAATGGTTTGAATTTCCATCCACTGCCAAATGAACAAGAACAAAATTGTTTTCTACCTCTTGTGTTACAAACACTGCAAAAAAAAAAAAAAAAAAAAAAAACAAAGACCAAGGACTTTTGTTTTTGTATGACCCCACTCAAATCTCATTGACTGCTCAAACCATATCCACATAGCCATATTATTTTAGGAAACATTCAGTTTCAATGACATCAAGTCATTTTTTCCATGTCATTTGCAGTTTCATGTTAGACAAAATGGTAAAAAAAAAATAATAATCTACTCAGTCAAGCTGTACTTTTTCTTGCCTTGACACAAAGAGTACAAATTAGGAGAAGTAATGTGTCCAGTATGGCTCTGATGGTTTTATATTATGTCATGTTAGATAGAGGGACAGATTTATTTCTAAAAGTCAGTCTGTTTGTAAATGATTGTGATGATTCATAACTCTACATCTCTCTCTTTCTATCCACCTTCAAGTATTTTGTTTTGATATTCATTACACACTCTTAAGTAGATTTTAGTTGAACAACTGGAGTCCTCATCCCCTGTTTTCACAGAAAGGTCCAGACAGAGTCTGCTACTGGAAGTGTGGGCAGCTCCAGAGTTCGGACTACTCTGACATTATGTGTAGAAGCTATCGACTTTGACTCCCAGGCCTGCCAGCTGAGGGTAAAAGGCACTAATATCGAGGAGAACCAATATGTCAAGGTATGAGATTTCATAGGAACCTAATCAAGTTTGGTTTGGGTGATGTGGGTAAAAAATGCAAATCTTTACTTTGTTTTCTTACAAAAATATATTAAAATGATCTACCCTATGGATCTTTAGCAGCTATTACTACCGCAGTAAAATGCTTTAGGTGTGATGATTTCAGCATTCTGGGACAGGAAAGGATTTTCACTATGTAAGTTGATATTTTGCCTCTGCTGACATAAAACGCAATGGCTTTTTTAATTTCCTTCCACCAATGCTCTCTCAATTTTGTTTAGACCTGTCATAAATAGCAATTCATTATGTAATGTCTATTTGATGAGATAATCATGATCATGTCTTTTTGATCGCCCTGATTCATTTATGGAAACAACTGGGTGAGACTAACAGAAATGTCAAATTCCACATTCCTCCCAACTGTTTTATTGATCTGAGGGACTGATTGAGTTGATCCTACTGATGACATTATTCTCTGCAGTGGATACAACATATCTGGCATATTTATTTCCAATAAATGGCTGTTATCCTTGCAAGAATAGTAGCAGTTTTTATTTGAATCATCACGTTATTAGTAGGTTTATAGGTTTTAACGATGGAAGCATTTTAATGAGGATTTTCAAATTGTGAATTAAATGTTGACTAAATTGCCATGATAATGAAAGCCTTAGTCTTCTCTTGAAGAAACAATGGTAAATAAGTTGGTTAATGTTGGCTGCTTTTCAGCGGTGGTTTTATTATCAGAGTAGTAGTTGTCATCTGATTTAATTCTCAACAGTGTTGTTACAGACTTGATATAACACAGTACTTTGTTCATTGCCAGACTTTGCCAACTGAGTTATGCCGGTGGAAAAGTTTATTAGCTCTTCTTGTAGAAATGTGAGCTGCTGTTTCTATGATTCCAGTCGTCCTATATCCATTATTAGTGGCAAAGCTCACTGGTGCAGGTTTCTCTCAGGAAACGACAGATTGTATTTCTATCATGGCTACAGAGAAGTATATTTTTCTCTGTGGGCTTTGCAGGGAGATTTTAAATAGTAGCAGAGAACGAAATTGTATATGATTTTTAGAATAAAACTCAAATTAGTAACTCAAATCACAGCAAATAACCCAATCTGCAACAACAACAATACCAAATAAAATACCAATAAAAATAAATATTGAGAGTAAAATTGAATCAGGAAATGCTCTCAGATGAAACAGTGTTTAAAGACCTGATTTCCTCAGGATGTTCATGCTACAGTTTAGGGGCTTTGACCCCACAAATGCTCTGCCATCTTTGGTCTACAGTTATGTCTCTGGAACAAATAAAATGAAGGATCTCAGTCTATATCCATGTTTGTTTGGTAACAAACGGTCAGATAAACAAAAATATTACAGCACACTAACTGTTTGAAAAGTCAATAGTAAGGTTTTAAAATAACTTCTAAAACATTAGTTCATGTGCAAAAGGGCAAAAACAGTTGTCCTCTTTTCACCTGGTTTTTATTAAAAGTCTGGCAGCTGAGTCCTCTGCAATCTGAAGCCACTTAATGGATTTTTGATTGGAAAAGTTTAAAAAGAAAAAAAAAAGTAGCTGAGTCATGAGGACATAAAAGTGTAAAAATGGTCTCTGTGTTTTTAAAATATAGACGTGATTGTACTCTAGACGTATTTCTTCGCCCATGCTCTGAACAATGTTCCAAAACTGTCCCAAAACCGACCCTTGAGGTAAACCATATTTTACAGGGGAAGAGGTTGACCTAGAGCTTTTTTTTTAGTTATAATTATATAAAGTTGATCTTATGAGCTTTTTTAGCTTCGTTTTATTAATTTTATTAGCTCGGTTTACCATTTATACGCCAATTAAAAGGTCAAAGCTGTTTAACCAATTGCACAGTGGCTTAATGGCAATAAGATGTTCCCATCATTGTGGATTTTGTAATGGAAAAGTGGCATTTGGGGTCAGCGAGACCTTATTTTCCACTACAATTCAAAAGGAAATCTTCATGTGCACTGATATTAAGAATGCAATAAGCAAAGTATCATTTATCCAGTTTTCTCTACATTGATAGGAAGTTGGCTGGTGTTGGACGCTAAGCTTTGTGCTAAAAAGTGGTCCTACTCTTACTCTGGTCCCAAGGACTGTTTGGATTGAAAAATGGCTGTGATTATGTTGCCTTTTTTTCTCCACAGATGGGGGCTTACCACACTATTGAGCTTGAGCTCAACAGGAAGTTCACTCTTGCCAAAAAGAACTGGGACAGTGTTGTACTGGAAAGAATTGGTGAGCTGGTAAACTCTGAGTACCACCATCACTGTAGCCATTTGTCTCAGTTAGTGCGGCAGCAGATTTATAGCGTTTGTGTGTTTCTTGGTTTTAGGCATGTTTAAGTGTGCACTTGTACATTAACAGGACTTGCTTGGACAGTCTTGTTGACATAATTTCAAGACCTTTAGCTGTTTACTCAACACATGGTTTCTTCATATTTGTCAGATTTCTGCAATGATCAGCTTTCACCAAAGTCTTTTTTCCTTAACTTGTTCATTTATAGACATTAAATATTCATTCTTTTACCATATAATTGTATTTTCTGAATAAAACTCTTTGTATTCCTCTGTGAAGTATCCACTCCAACACAGGGCTGGTTTATTGTGCCATTGGTTTTCTGTTTAGAGCAAGCATGTGATCCAGCACATAGGGCAGATGTGGCTGCTGTGGTAATGCAGGAAGGTCTGGCCAACTTGGTACTGGTGACCCCCGCTATGACTCTGCTTCGTGCTAAAGTGGAAGTCACCATTCCTCGAAAGAGAAAGGGAAGCTGCACTCAACATGAGAAGGTACTCCATTTGCAACAGTATGCTAGATTTGTGTTTTTTGTTGTTTTTTTTTGTTCTTTTTTTCTAAAGGAAAACGAAAGCATGTTTACACATTGAGATGCATTATTCTGAAACCTTGGGTCTCCTGGACACTTGATCCCTGATTTTGAGTCATCTGTTTTTCTAAACTTCTCAGTTGCAACTGTCATGCACAATGCAGCTTTGTTAGAATAGAGGGCTCAATCGGTAACATTGCATTTGTTGGATTAAATATCATATTAATGCAATACAATTTGAATTAATGGCAGTTATAGATGTCATTGCTTTACAGCCCCATTATTGATACATATTTAATACCTTTGAGTTAGGGCTGTCAAACAGTAAAAGGTTAACTGGCAGATACTATGTTTGATGTCCAACTGCCTCCGTTTCCAGGCGCTGGAGAGATTCTATGAGGCTGTGATGCAGGCAATTCTTCGCCACATTAATTTTGATGGTAGGGCAGATGTGTTGACACCAATACAACAACATATACACACATGTTTCTGTGCAGTTTTTTCTTATTTTGTCACACTCATCTCAGTTTTTGCTTTGCTGATGCTATTGCATTTGTATCATAGGTGTGAACCTCTGTGGTTTATAGCATTTTTATGGTCCTTTTGTGGTTTATTAAAATTTTTTTGTTTGTTTGTTTCTAACTGAATATTATGAAGATTTTGATTTTTCTTCTTCTTCTGTTAGTGGTCAAATGCATGCTGGTGGCCAGTCCAGGGTTTGTGAAGGATCAGTTTATCACCTACCTGTTTAAAGAGGCTGTACGACAGGACAACAAGCTTCTGCTGGAGAATCGACCTAAATTCATGCTTGTCCACTCATCATCAGGTCATAAGTATTCACTCAAAGGTAGGAACTTATGGATTTACAGTGAAACAGTCAAATCTCATTTTAACTTTAAGATTTAGTGAATTGCTTTTTGTTTTGCAGAAATCCTTTGTGACCCCACTGTGACAAGCAGGCTTTCTGATACCAAGGTGATTATAAATCCTTTGATTTGCCATTTTCATTCATTATATCGACAACAAATGCTCCTAAGTTAAACAAGGAAATATCAGTACATTTTGCTGCATTGAGCTATGTCCTAAAGGTGTATTTCTGTAGAATAGCTTTGATAAACTGAGTGTGCATTGCGCATAACAAGAGATTGTAACCTGTAGGGCACGCAAAATAAAAATGTTAGTAATATGCAATTATAAATTGTCTACAAATTAATTACATATATTAATCACTGATAAATTACAGTCTCTTCATAGTTTATATCTACTGTCAGAGGGTTGTGTTGAGGTAAATTAATTGGTACAGCTGTTTTAAGACTTTTTACTGTTCAAACTGATATTGGTGTATAACTCTCAGGCAGCTGGAGAGGTTAAAGCCCTCGAGGACTTCTATAAGATGCTTCAACATGAGCCTGACAGAGCTTTCTACGGGTGAGAGATGATGGACCAGTACAGCTAGTTGTGACTTACAGAGGAGCTCACTCTTTCACACTTCTAATTAATTCATTGTGTCTCTGCATCTTCACAGTCTTGCTCATGTGGAAAAAGCTGCAGAGGCCCTCGCTGTTGACACCCTGCTAATAAGTGATAAGTTGTTCAGGTACATGCAGAGAAAATTTATAGCTTATCCATTTCAAATACACCATGTAGGTGAGAGTTTGTTTTTACAGCCCAGTAAACTGTCTGTCAGGTAGAATTCATCTTTTGATGGAACTGAATAACATTTTTAACATGTTTCAACCTACAGCTCATAACATCAGAAGACTATAAAATATTGAATTTGTATTTAAATCACATACTTTGCCTTCATACCGATTCGTACAAAAACTGTTGGTTTTAAATTTTTTTTTTGAATAATGATTACAAATAACCGATTACTGAATCCTTTCAGCATTTCAAGGCATGTTTGTTTGTGTGTTTATCCAGGCATCAGGATGTCCCCACTCGGAGTCGCTACGTCCGGCTGGTAGACAATGTGAGAGACAATGGTGGAAATGTCAGGTAACTTTGGATTGCTGTGTTTGTAGGCACCAACAACTGGCAGATAGGCAAACAATAAATGTCAGGGCTTGTTGGTATGTGAGCATGAATATGATGGTCATTGCTCTTTGGTTCCATATTTTTGTGGTTTTATGCTGTGTTTCACTCTTAATTTAGATTTTTCACTCTTTTCCAAACATGCTGATAAGTTTTGATTTATTTATTATTTATTTATTTTTTTTCACACAGGATATTTTCAAGCCTTCACGTGTCTGGTGAACGTAAGTTATTACTTTTCCCTCTTGTTGATTAAAGTGGATGCAATACTCTTAATATTTTTTATAGTAACTGAAGAGCAACCTGAGGCAATAAGGAGCAATATGATGTCTTTCACCTTATTATTTTGTTTTTTGTTATTTTAATTTTTGGTTTCTGTTAAGTTGTTCAGTCTCACTAGAATGATGATGCTGGATTTTAAATCACACTTTACAGTCATGGCCGAACATTCAGGTAGCAATGTAATTGGGTTTCTTTGTTACTTTGCTGCTTCATTATCCTTAGATCGTGTTTTCCAGGTGTGTACTGAAAAGCATTTTTAAGCATTTCATAAGTTTTTAAGGCTTTTATTGGCAAATACATCAGATTCATTCAAAGAGTTAATATTTACAGTGTTGATCTTTCTTTAAAACCTCTGCAATTTACTTCAACATGCTGGATATCAATTTCTGGGTCAAATCCTCACTGATGGAAATCCATTCTTGATCTCAGGGGAATGTTTCACTCTGGGCATAGTACAGGACTCATTGTAGCATTTACTTTTGTTTTCTGCGCATGATTTACGCTCCAATTTCCTAAACAACTGATATAAATGGTTCTTTCAGGTACAATATTTTTAGCAGCACTTTCCTTGAGACCACATTAATGCAAGGTAAAGATGGCTGCTCACGTTACATTGGAGGTAACCGTCTCCCACCTCAGTAGAGAATATCTTCTTGACTGGCTTCCTTTTGTCACAATCAGTCTGTTCTTATTCAGTCAGGATGAAATTATGTCAAGCTTTGTCAAATACAGCTAAAATTCTATTTTTGTGATTGAGAAAATGTTTAGACCAATAGAGCTCTTTGCAGTATTTTAAATACACCTCTTCAATTTAAATAACAATTTGGAAACAATAGGAATCCCCATCACAGACAGTGAAACAACAAAAATTGGCAAGCACACGATTTCTATCACTGCTAAAACCTTTGGGTCTGACTGTAAAGTGAAAGTGCTCTACAGGATCTGTCCAGTTTCTTAGCTCTGTTTTTTTTTTTTCTACCAAAACAGCGCTAAGAAGAGAGTGTATACCGCACTCACAGTGGTGCAGAAATATGACTGCTCATGTTAACCTTGCTCTCCAGTTGCTGAATATTATCTACTTCCTTTACCATAGCAACTTGAATGTTTTCGTGTTGTTCTCACACTTTGTTCCTGTTGCTCAAGTGGCCAAAAACAGTTGCAGTAACTCCAGTTTTTTTGCAGACATGTTTACACTGAGTGGATCTCTGTATTGCACTTTTGCAAAAACATTTTTATCTGTTTTTTTTTTAAGGATCTGAAACCCTCTTTGTTTGCATTAATGTTTATTAGTTTGTCATTTGGTGCATTGCCTTTCATAACATATCACTTCTGTTTAAGAAAAAAAAAAATTCTGTAAAGCATTGCACCATAATGATGGTGGAGTTTAAGAACATTACCTAAATAAGTGTATTCCTCTTTAGTGTTGTTGTTATACTTAATGACTAATGTAAAAAAATCATTTACTGGCATCAGATAAACAAATCTAATGAACTCATCACCACACATGGAGTGAGACCTGATTCTGTTTTATTCAGATTGAAAAGTCCAGAACTGATTCTCCATTGTCATAACTTGTATTTCCATGGGCAGACATATTGATCCTACAGTAGTTGGTCAACTGTTGATTTATCTCCTACTGCCTCCCCAGAACTGACCCAGCTGAGTGGAGTGGCTGCTCTCTTGCGGTTTCCCATTGCTGACCTGTCGGAAGCAGAGGATGGCAGCAGCTCAGATGAAGAGTGATCCACAAACATGGACCAGACTGTCACTTACTGGGAGAAAAGGAAGGCCCTCCACTGCTGCAGATGACAACACTGCAGTGATTCTGTGTGTTGTTGAACAATAAAGCTGCTGCATTGTGATTGAGGTATTCTGCCTCAGCAACATTTCGCCTCCTTAAAATCTAATTTACACATACATACACACGCTTTTCTGATGTGGCCATACTTGCACATAACTGGATGTGGCTTTTAAAGTGCTTTGATGCGTTTGGTTTGAGGGTGACAGTGTTCTTCAGAGGTTAAGTGAAAGCCAGAAACATAATCAATTCATGAGAATGCCAGTGACAAGAATGTTACATATTTTGCCAAAACAAAGTAAGTAAAAAAAAAAAATCAGATTAACTTTTTAAGAGCAGATAAATCAGTGATTTTTTTTCTCCAAAAGTGTAAATACTACTCTCTTTCTTGCTATTAAACAACTGAAGCATGCAACGACTTCTGTCATTTACTTTGTCACAAAAACAATTCTCATCATGCATGTATCAAATACAAGCTGCATGAAAATATAAAAATGTATATTTTATTACATACAGTTATTTCATTTTCAGCCTAAAGACTGTTGGTAATTGGCAGTGTAAACCAAAAACTACTGCATGACGAACTATACATCAAGTATGCTCAGGATTTTTAAATTGATAAAGCAAAATCAGAGTTCCATGTATGCATCATTGGTTGTTCTTCTTAAGTGTTGAATGATTGTATAAACTCCCCCAGTGAAGAATTTCAGGAGTTTGAACTAAAGTGCATCTTGAATCAGCCTTCCCTCTGTCAGTGCAGCCTCAAGCATGGGCTACCTGCATCACTCAATAGGACACTGGTAGGTCTTAATCCAGGCTAAATCCTCCATTGTGCCCCAGTGCAGGTAGATAATTGAGCAGATAACCATGACGTGCATTATTTGGTGGCTGTTACCTTGTCAAACAGGCCTGGGCTGAAGCGTTCAGGTATCTGGATGATGTTGACTAGTCCACCCATTACAGCAAGAGAATCCATGATTACGAAGAGGCGCAGAGAGGTGGGACTGCCCACTCCGGTTCCATAAACCCGGAACAAGAAGAGGCTGAAGCGGAACAAAGCCTGCCAGACGAAAGCCCGCAGGCGCAGGATGTTTGTGCGAGCCGTGGTTGCACAGTAGATACCGTAGGCTGAAAGGAGGATGTAGGCCAGCAAGGCAGTCTGTTGCACGGCAGGGTAGCAAAGGAGGGTGATGTAAATGATGGGAAGTGCCCCTAGAGAGAGAAGGGAAGGTGTTCTTGTTATTGACACTGTTGTCAGGGCTAATTTTTAGAATAAATGCATCAAGACTTTTATCCTGGCTGTTCTGAGACAGACATGATTTGCTCAAGACTCAATCCAAAGCTGTTAGAGACCTATTATACCCATTTACAGCCATGTGTTTTTTTTTTTTTTATCCCTCCCCTCAATCCTCATACTCAATAAGAATAGCTTTGTATCATTCAGACTTCACAATAGATGTATAAGTCTTATACTGGCCTTTTATACCACTGCTTAATTCATCTGCCTGCAAAAAGCCATCACATCTCCCATCTCTTTAAAGCCTTCCTCCTTAATGCCAACTTTCTCCTCATTGGCCAGCTTTTACAGAATCCTGCTGAGAGTCAGTACAGACCGCTTGTGAGCACCACCTCATTGTCCTCCTCATTTAAAAATTCCAATTAAGTGACATCATTGGCTCAATGTTAACTGGATGAAAACAAGATGAGGATGTTTATTACGCTGGTTATATGGTTTCTGTAAGTAATTGTGGTGGATTAAGTCTTTCACTTGCAAGGAGTTGAAAAGTTTTACATATTGCTCGCTTGACATGCTAAAAAGCAGACTGAGAGGTAAATGTCTGCTGTCCAGAAAAAGCAGATAATCTAGAACAAACAAAAATCTTATTCTGCCATTAAAGCTGTTGATTCACAGTGACCTTAACCCCATTAAGTAAAATAGCATAGTATGATATATATATATATATATATATATATATATATATATATATATATATATATATATATATATATATATATATATATATATATATATATATAGTATATGTATATATATATATATGTGTGTGTGTGTGTGTGTGTCATATTAGTGTCTTTCTTTCAGTGACATTACCCAGTGTGTTAACTAGGCAGACCCCGAACATGTCCAGGGAGAGCAGGGTGTCGTACACATGTTCTCCTCCCACATGATTCATAAACAGATGGTAGAGCACTGAGCCAACGGTGGGGCAGAGGCAGGCCAGGTAGTGAACCACACATATCCAAGTGCTGTCCACCTCCATCCAGGGGATACTGAAAGGTAGCAGCACCAAGAAAAGGAAGAAAGGAATGCCTGCAGTGATGGGAAAGAAGAGGAGTTGGCTGACATTAGATAATGGTAAACATTTAAATAGTTTGATGTATACATTAAAAAAACAGATGAAAGTGAATTTAATTATTATTTAAATACTCAATTTGATATATCAATGTTTATATACCTTAGAAAAATTGAGATTTGGATATCACTGCTGTACGTCAATTTTTTTATGGTGATTTTTCAAGCCTGGCTACTAATCAATCAGATCAGTTGTACTGAAACTTTCTCTGGTGCGCTACAAGTGGGAAATTGAATGGGCTAAAAGTACTCTGGTTCTGATTCTCTGTTTGTTTTTTGTTTATTGCTTTTTTGACTCTAAACAATGTGACTAGTTGTTGGTTATACGCATAGAGAAACCTCTTCAGTACGTTAGAGCTAATACTGTTCACTTCCCCTTAGTAAGAGTGTTAGTCCTAATTAACTTATGGGATGGCCAAGGAGAAAATGCCTTCAGAAGTTCAAGGCTTTACAGTTTTTAGGTCATGCATTTACATTTTCACCTTAGCCTGTTTTTTTTTTTTTTTGCATATTTTAAGTTAGGCATCCATTTGTACATCTTACATTAAGGACAACGTTTAAGCATATCCCAAAATTCACTAATCTTAAACTACATGCATGAGTTTCTAAGAAGCTCTGCTTCCAGATATATTTACAGCTGAAAAGCATCAGTAACCTTTAAAAGCCTGGTTAACTGCCAGGTATTTCCAACGCAGGGATTCCCAAGGGCAGATTACTGCTAATACTCCATATCCTCATTATACTCTTGTCAAGGATGCTTGTAACTGGGCACTAGTGAAAGTACCTGACATGTGGTGACCTGTTTATTTTTGCACAGCCATCATATAGTTTAATAGGATAAACACGTCTGTGTTTAAGTGTTGTAAATAGATGTATTTTAACTGCAATTCACATATGGTTTTTACACATACATTATAAAAGTTAGTCCAGAATGACACAATGTTTCTTCAGGAATCCACTCCACTATTTGAAAGCAGAGGCAATGGATGTTTTAAATCAGGACTTACCGTGAGTGTAAATATTTCCCAGCTCATTGTGCATGTAGAAGAGGCTCCGGAGGCACTCTTGAGCTGTGGACACAGGTCTGTAACCTGTCAGGACATATCTGTTGAACTGCAGGTGTGGAGGAGCCTTTGCGAAGTCCAACAGCCGCGGCCCTTGGTACAGTACCATCACGACTTCCTGCACTCAGCACCCTTACATTTATGATATTACAAATTCTTCTAAACCTACATCTTGTATTAGAGGTTGTACTCAGGATTCTCAGACGTGGTTTTGTCCACGACCAGCCGGAAACTCTTGTCCCTGAGACCCATCATCGGACAGCTGAAATTCAGATCAAGCAACCTGTTGAGCTGACCAAGTGGCATGGTATCAGATGAACCAATCAGCAGGCAGCTTTTATTCCTAATCTGGGGTAATCCTTGCAAAAAGCCATGTGCACTGCTGCAGCTCTTTGTCATTGTCAAGACATAGCTTACACCTCAACTTGATGGTTCATTTAATGCAGAATAAAAATACAGTTCCCTTTTTGTACACTGAAAACAATTTAATCATACATGCTTGTCTAATGCTGTGCTGCAGTCAGAATAATGTAGATTAAAACTGTCAGTAAATTGGTGCTTTTCTTAATAGCTCTGATTTCACTGGTACTGAGGATATGTTATGTACAATTATAAATATTAAATGTTTTTTTTCCCATTCTGCAACATGCTAAATATATAAGACATAGTTGACAAATGTTACTTTAATGGTTTTAATCAAACACTGTACAATAATAAACAGACTGTTGCATCCAGTATTAAAACAATTTCCCATGGAAAATAAATTAGACTGAATTATTATTACAGTATATGCAGCAGACAAGTGACATTTCTCCAACAGCAGTGAACAGTAAGTGCAGGACAAAAAGATGATGCATGAAAACACAATAGAACAGAAAACCTGAACTTAGAAAGTTGAAATACTTCATCTACATACTTACAAACATAAAACTACCAGCGCTATTAGAGAGAGGAAAATAAAAAATATACAACTTTGAAACAACCATCAAACAAAGATAAAACAGAAGGGGTTATATTTATTCCATCATGGACTTGGAGAGTCAACCTGAAGGGAAAGATAAGATAAGATACAAAGTAAAGGTCAGAGGACTGATGGAGAAAAATACAGCACCACAAAAACATTTCACTTACTCTGTTCTTACCTTGATGGCCACTATTCCCAAAGAAGCCATTCAAGTCATATTTGCCATTCTTTGCTCCTGAAGATACAGAAATATGCAGTGTAGTTTAATTAAAACACACACACACACAGGTTTTTTTTTTGACCATGCTAAAATGGGATTTCATTCAGTAACAATATAGTAACAGTCTGTCCAGTTAATGACTCTTTAATGACTCATTTAAGTGAAAAAAGTGATATATGTAGCTCAGGAAAGGCTAGAACAGCAGGACATATGCAGAGCTGTTCTGTCTCCATGAGTAGGAAACAAGAGACATACACCCCATGTGTAGCTTTTTACATTTTAACCATTTTTTTTAACCATTTAAGATGCAAAAACCTATGCTATTAAAAAAAAAAAAACTCATGAGAGAACACTCCATAAATACATTTTTGAGGCAGTAAGTCTTGTAACAAAACACAGGACTGCCAGGTTTCAGGCGGTGAGCATGAGACTCATGCAGTCGACACTTATGTCACATGCCTCAAAGAACTTAAGTGTAAAGACTTCTAAAGATACCCCTTGCACACGCACACACAACACATGACTGGACACCCGTGAGTGTGTTTTGCTTTGCTTTGTTTTTTTTTGTTTTTTTTCAACCTTTTATTGCTTTTATAAATGAAATCATGGTCAATATAATTTGGATCTTTTAACAAGAGTTTACAAAAAAAAAAAAAAAAAAACACACACCTCTAATATTAAAAAGAAAACAGATTTTTACAAAATGTCATAATTAAAACTATATAGAGTAATGATTGTGTAAGTATTTACCTTACTGGGAATTAAATTACATGCATTCTGGAAAATATATCTTCTCCCAAGTCCTAGTTCTCTTGCAAACTGAATCAGATTATTCTCCAGGATTTGGCGATATTTTTCTGCAGCCATATTCCGTTCTACCTTTACAAGCCTTCCAGGACCTGCTGCTGAGACGCATCCTCAGAGCATGATGCTGCCACCGCCATGCTTCATGGTGGAGATGGTGTGTTTGTGGTGGTGTGCAGCGTTACGTGTTTGCCAAACACAGCATCAAGTCTGATGGTCAAAAAGCTCCATTTCTGTCTCGTCAGACCAAAGAACCTTCTTCCAGTTGACCTTATAGTCTCCCACATGGTTGTGGGCAAATTCCAGGCGAGATGTCATGTGATCCTTATTCCATTTCTCTTTGCCACTCTCCCATACAGCTTCAACTGGTGAGGAACCAGGGCAACAGCTGTTGCATGTATAGTTCAAGTAACCGATTACTGAATCCTTGAATAGAGTTCAAGCTTCAGAGAGGCTTTAACTCATGTTGTTTTGATGGCCTCCCTCACCACAGTCACTCAGTTTGTGAGGACGGCCAGCTCTATGCAGATTTAGACAACTGTGTTCAGGTGATCTGCATTTCACTTACTGTGACAGTGCTGGCATCAACTAGCAGGATCCCTGCTGAATTATATCAGTCGCTTTAAGGAGGGTGAATATTTATGCAAACACTTATTTTACACTATTTTGTAACTAATTAACAGTAGTTTCTAAAAATCTGTTTTCATTTTGACAAGAACCTTTTTTTTTTTTAATTCTTATCGAAAAAGCCAAATTATATCAACCATGATTTCATTTATAAAAGCAATAAAAGGAGGTTTATATATATATACAGTCATACATGCATATACATGCTTTAGAGGGTATATCTAGTATAGATTTTAACCCGTCCAGGACTTGCCTTGTGGGTGAAAATGCAGTTTGAGATGTTGCTGAATATGTATCTGACGTAGCAGCTGCTGAGAGTCCTCAGGTTGCTCAGACATTTGAGCCTGGCCCTGTGTTTCTGTGCCTGGTGCAGATTCAAGGAGGCTGTCTGTGCTCTCTGAGTCGCGTAAGTCCTGAACACCTTCTCCGGGCATCTCATCAGGTGAGAAGAACTCAACAGGGACTGGCGGGTGGGCCAAGGTGGGGCTGGGAGTGGGAGCTGCTGGAAATGCAACAACTGAGGAGGAGAAAGGGGAAAAAATGGGGACTAAATATAAGCTTTAATAATTTGTTTATTATGCATGTTCATTTTCTTTAATTTGTGTTTTTTGATTACCCTCTGGCTGCACTTGTCCATTTATGTAGGCCACGTTTTCTGAATTTGGCAATAAAAAGATCAATATTTAATAGGAATGTAGTGGAAACACAACAGATAAACATGCAGAAATGCATATTATACATACCATATTTATTAATGGGCATTCCCTCACCTTCAACTACCAAGTTCAGGAGTTGGCACCTCTCCTTTTACTAAGATATCAGAGGTAAAGACATAAAATAAGGAAGTGAAGGTAAATTGAAATTGTAATTTTCTCAGAAAGAAACCAGTCTGTGTGACACACCGTAAGGTTTTTCAGCTGAATCTGGCTCTTGAGGATGGGGCTCATAGGTTAAATCAGCTGCATATTATAAAGGCAGAGAAATAAATGCCCAATCCAGTTGCATATTTCTGTTCAAAATGCTTTAGTTATTGCAAAATATATTCTAGACCAGTTTTACCTTCAGCTGCAGATTCAAGAGGCTGTGATTGGTAAGCTCCCTGTTTATCTGTTGAAAGTTGGCATGTAAACATTTAGTCATTTTTTCTGCCCCAAAATGCAGAAGGATAGAATGATGGAGCTTAACAAAAATATACATGAACGAGTCTTCTGTACCATATATCCCAGACTTTGCTTCACCCCCGAACCCAAGAGTTTGTGGCGCGTAGGGAGCCTCTTGCCCAGCTGATATGGCCAACCACATAAAGATGAAAAGTTAAGTCAGACACACAAACAAATTACAATTAAAAAGTGGTTTTGTTTTTGTCATCCTCACCATATTTTCCTGTTGATTTCCCATTAGGTCCCAGGCCAACAGGTTCAGGCTGATACGGTGACCCAGGCAGACCTGGATGACAGTATTTATAGGAAGGAAATGACTGAAATGCAAGATTTACGGATATAGGGTGAATGCATTTGTTTCTACCTTTTAAGCCTGAAGCCACGTGAGGGTGTTTTATGCTGCTGTTTTGAGATGTGTGACAAATGTTGTCTATAAAGGTATTATAAGAATTTAAAAGTAAACTTTATAGGCCATTACTGTGTTGCATAATTTATATATTGTTGATAAAGAAATGTTTCCGAATCCTTGTTTTTTTTTAAGTCTTCCCCAGGCTTTAGTGATGTAAGACATCTTCTGGAAAATGGAAAACTTAATTGGCTGACTATTTCTACTGCCTTCTTTTTCTCAGAAGAAAGATGATCAGCATATTTCCCATAGCATCAGTAGGAGTTTTCCATTAAAGTTTTTACCATATTGACCAGTAGATTTAGCCTCAGGGCCCAGTCTGGCTTGTTGAACCGCATAAGGAAGTCTTCCATAACCTGCAGAAGAAGAAAATTAATAACAGGAGTTTATTGGAGTACAGAATCGTGAATAATATTTAAACCGTAGAGTCAGAAATCACAACTGAACTAACTACTCACCATATTTGCCAGGTGCATTTCCATTACTGCCAAGACCAACAAGTTGCCCGCCGCTGGGTAAACTGCCATATCCTGAGCACAGATGGAGAGAAACAACCAACCTGTTATTAATCCTCTTTCAGAGCACTTATTTTTAGTTTAATTGTCCATTTAGTGTCTTATTCACTCCAAAGACAAAAAAAAAGTTAAAAATTTCTTTATTGAGTCACACTGACCATAATTTCCAGGCACTGAGACCCCTCCCATGCTAGCACTAAGACTACCTGCAAATATGTTCAATTACTCTCTAAACCGACTTGAAATAGTTGTGCATAATTTTTCAGGGCATTTACTTGTTTTTGTGAGTACTGAAAACAAAATGTTCTCACCATATTTTCCAGATGATTTACCATCACCTGCAGGGCCATACGGGTTAACTCCATAACCTGAAGAGAAATCACACAAGCAGCTAGGAAACCATTCAAATAATAGTTCTGTATCTTGTCTATGCATTAAGTACACAAAAGCAGACATACCATACTTTCCTGCAGCACTGATGGGTTGTCCACCAAACTGCTGCCCACCAATACCTGAAGAAGAGTCAACAAACACAAAATCAGCAAAGATTGACTTGTATGTTGTGATCTCCCAAACTCAAAAATATCCAATCTGCCTCTCCATGCCACTCACCATACTTCATGTTTGATTTCTCTGCACCCATTCCAAGTGTCTGACCGCCAAAAGGAGAGCCACCCATTCCTATAACATTGACAAAATGTTCTACTGGGCTTCATTTTAAAATGTTTATGTCGATTCACTTTTCTTAATAAGATTTTTCCAAAGGTTTTATGTTAAAGAAGCATCATACACTGATATACTAGGGCTCTAACTGACCATTTCCTGCATGATAACAAGGTAAATATCTGTTCACTGTTACATCTTTACTGTTTAGCTTGAGGAATAAACTGGATCTGACATGACAACAAATTATGATTTAAACCCACCCAAAGCTCACAGTTCCACTATCAAATGTCTTACTATATGTGAGAAAGGAGGTTTCTGAAATTTAACACTATATATTTCTCTGAAGTCTAATAAAATCCTACTGGTTACACATGTTTATATCACATTTCTGCACATTGATATGGCCTCACCATCCAACCCAGCAGGAACCAATGGAGCTCCATTGAGTGGAAGCTGTCTAGCCACACCTGCAGAATATCCAAATCCACAAATTATTTTCACTTCTTAACCTTTACGTTTTGTTTTGATCAAACCTTTATCCTCGTTGTACATTTATTTGAACTATAACCTAACCAACCTAACCTTTGTCATACCTGATTTACCATCAGCAGTAGGCAAACCTTGACCAAGACCTGGTTTAAACAAAATAAAAAAAAAAAGTTTAGTTTTTCTGTGAAGGCACACCTTATAAATTTTTTTTTTTTTTTTAAACTCTGTACTAAATTATGCCCTTACTTGAGTAGTCAGGCTGTGGAACTGTGCCATATCCATTTCCATATCCCTGAAAAACAGCAGGAGGTGCTCAGAAGCACATAAAGGTCCTCCAACAGCTGGGATACAGTATCTACTACATGAGACTGTGTTTTTCCAAATATTTAGATAAATATGAATTCAGTAAATGCTCACTGCTACCTGATTTTGACTTGGTTGCTTCACCTGGACCAACATTTTCTGTAAAACATTGCCAGAGTTTCACTAAAACCTTGCAATTTATTTTTATTTATTTTAATGAAGCTACTTTAGGTCAAACTAATAAACAGGTAACAACCTAATAAGGCAAAAAAAAAAAAAAAGGAAGAAAGAAGAAAGCTTTTAAATTTGAAACAGAAATCCCATATGAATCACCATTTCCATATCCAGGTGCAGGGCCGGCTCCTTGTCCGTTACCTGAGCACACATGGACAAGTTATTACAATGCATTCTGCACTTTTAATCATAATTTCTCTTTCTGCATTTTAATGAGATGACCAAAGAAATTTACCAGGTTCTATTGTTTTCCCATTGTAAGGATACCCAAGTCCTGCACACAAAAAATCTATTTTTAAAAGCTGCACATAAAATTTCTTGGAAATGAAAAAGGACAACCTGGAAAATATCAAAGTGGACTCTTTGTTGACAGATAATATCACCTGCTCCGTATCCATTGCTTAGACTGGGATAAGAGGGGCCTCCTGCGCTGTAACCTTTAGATTTTAAAAAAAATCGTTATTTAGATAGAGGGAATGACTTCACCTTCACATGCATTCACTGGAAAAACAAACTCCAGTGTAGCAAAAAGAAATGAGAAAATTCACATTCATGTAAAAAAATAACTGCACGTGCCATGTCAGGTTTGGCTTATGTGACTTTCAAACCATCAGTAACGCTCCAGGTGTAAAGATTTAACAGATATTTCAACCAAACAAGACAAATAGATGCAACTTATACAAAACCACCAAAGTAGTTGTTCATTGAGCGTCACCTGGTTTGTTTGCTTTCGCTCCTCCATTTGAATACCCCCCTGCACCGCCACCATTAACACCTAAACAAATGCAAAATATCACTGGTAAAATGTCTTTTGTTCCTGCATTTGTTCAAACACAGATTTACCACCATATCTGATCACCCGCTTCTGCCTGATAACCTCCAAAAAATAAAATCAACTAAATAATAAATAACATGTACAAAATACAGATTCATTAGTGGACAAATGTGTGTGTGTGTGTCACAAACATAATTTTTTTTGGTTTTTTAATTATTCATTGCATATTCAGTGAAGTTTAAATTTCATCATCCAGTGCATTTAAACTACTACAGTACATGTGCAGTGTCATCACAACATATTCTCCCTACAGAAAAGTACTCTAAAGTTACCAGGTCTTGGCATCTTCATCCATTGTCCGTTTGGTCCACAGTCTGCAATACCAGTGCATAAATGTGTTACAATCACAATTTAATAGTTTAAAGAAAAAGAAACCCACAGATGAGGAAAGATGAAGAGCAAGGCAACACTTTTCTCTAACCATTTTCTCAACAAAGGAAAGAGCAAATGTTTACCAGGTTTGGCTGGTTTAGTTCCCTGTCCCTTGGAAATTGAAGCTCCTCTGCTCCCTGAAAGACAGGAATGGTGAAGTCGTGAACTGGCAGGAAATGATCCAGCCACAGTTTCTTCTTTCGGTGTTCTTACAGTTGGAGGATCTCAAGTCAGTGGGTTAAACTTCAAATTCAACTCATGCACTAATTAATAACTGGAGCAAGTTTTTCATCATTTTCTGAGACAACACTGAACAGAGCATGCAGCACAGAAAAAGAGCTGTGATTACATAAATGATCCTCAGAACAGTTATAACCGAGACCACTCCTGCCTCAGCATTGGGTAGTCCTGTTTTTGTTCACGTCACCATGATACATCTGGACGTAAACTATCAAAATATTACAGGCAAGTTAGACTGAAATCAGCATTGATCAATTAGTGAGATCATAGTATCAATAACTTGTCGACGGATGTGGAGAGAAGAGAATCGCTGTTTTCAGGCATGTACACATGCAGTCCAACCTGAGTTAACACACCCAAATCTAGATTTAGTTTACCAGTTTCCCCAGTTTTCCCAGCATGGATACTTTTAACCTCAAGCTGATCAGGTCCTGTCTCAGGCTGACTTCATGGTGTGTGCTTCCTCCGGCGCAGCTTCAGCCACACCCACAGCCAGCGTTTCTTCAGGAGCGATGCTGCCTGTACTTTTAGCTGCCACTGCTTCAGGAACAGTTTTGGTTTTTTGGGATTTGTTGCTTTCAGGGACAGTATGCCCCCCAGCAGCGCTGTCTACCCCAAAAACATCTGCCTCTGCTGCTTTTTGCTCAGGGACAGCACTTCCAGTCACATAACCTAGAGGCCATACATTTTATTAAAATTTACGTAGATTATTTCACTCAGCCTTTCCTAATTATCCCCATCATGTACCATGTTTAATTCATTTACAAATTAGCATGAAGGCCTTCCAGATTCTGGAGTCAATTTGCTGTATATGTTTACAGTCAAACAAGGCAAAAATAGCATTTAAGAAACTAATGCATAAAGAAGCTACTTAGATTGTTCACTGGAATCATGAATGATAAATGAAGACAGCAAAACAATTCCAGCAGGTGCATTAAGTTTTCATTTCATAATTAGTTTATATGAGTTTCTCTATTTTTACCCAACGATGCAAAGAAATTGACAAAACGTCACACTGCTGTCTCCTGTTTTGGTTTACTGACCACAGCCCCTCTGCAGGAAACCAGAGTCATCATCATGCTATTTTACAATATATCTACTTAGGAGATCCATTAATGAAAAATATTATTCGATTTAACTATTATTATTTACAGCAAAACTGGTCAGAGTATGTTTGCAAGAGCACATTAGTCTATTCATTCACACACTTTAACAGTTATTGATAGTGACATGGTTCAGATATGTTTAACCTTTGTCCTGTTACAACACTCAAGGAAGGTAAACAATACAGGCAGTAAATATTTCTATAATTGATTTCAAGGATTCAAATGTTCCGGTCTGAAAATGTAGATTTTTAGTGCTGTCTTAAGATGGTAAAAATCCTGTGATTGGAGCTGATTTTCTCCTTTCCACAAGTGATATTAACTGAGAAAATGTGAGAGTATAGTATGAAATAGTATAGTATAACGGGAACTTGCCTTGAGGAAGAACTGCTGGTTCTGATGCACTCTGGCTCTGGTGAACCCCTGGTACAGGTCCAGGTGTAGTTCCTTTTTGACCCTTGTCCTGCAGACCCATGAGTGCAGATTCAGGTCCAGGGTTCAGGTCTCTGGGTGCAGGAAATGCTGGTGCTGGTTCTGGAGTGGGCTCAGGGATTAATGGTTTCTGTTTGTAGTTTTTTCCTTGTGGCACTGGTACAGGCAGCCTTTGGTACCTGTCTTGTGTCACCATCATGAGGATGCCACTTGTGGGGTCAGGGGCACCAGGGACTTCACCTTGAGTGACCATTTGTTGAGGTGCAGCAGCCTCCAGTGTAGCCGTCTGCTGCTGAGGAGAGAGAACTCCACCTTTAAGGCTCATTCCATTGGATACATCTGCACCTTTTACAGCTTGACCCCTGCCGTTCGGCATAATGCCATAACCTGGGAACCAAACAGCAACAGAATTTCAATGGAAACCTTTAGAGAATATAAATTAAACAAAAACAAACAACTGTTCAGTGAAACTGAAAACAAGTCAAATGCCCTCCTGTACACACACATTCATCAGCAGAACATTTCCAGAACCAGGGTGACTGGTGAGAATCATGTTTAGATGTAATGCTGAACCCAAACATGCCCAGGAACGTCTGTCAGCATCAGTAGTATTTTGTTAACGGTCCTTTAGGTACACAAAAGCAGCGACCGTAAGGTGAGGGGGTGCTTTAACGTGTTTAGAAAACTGTAATTTTTATCGGTGGGTAGTGTTATTGCTGCTTCACTCAGGTATATCGCTCCAACTCCTTTAGTAGTTTTTAAGGCTTTGAGCGGCTCCTTAGTGCTGCAAACAATAGTTCAGGAATGTTCCAATGTGATGTGCAGTGATACTGTTGCATAGAAGAGATGAATCAGTATCCAGGGAGATCTTGAAGACTGATTTTTACATGTTACGTCCAAAGACTGTCTCATAGTTCAAAGATATATTTGTTGTTTAAAAGCCAAAGCTTACCATTAGGTTGACCTCCATATCCTGCCAGAGCAGCACCGTTTCCAACTCCACGACCTTAAGAGAGTTCATCAAGAAAAAAAGGTTGATATATATGGAGCTCCGAAAATGCCTACAACATATCATGTGTTTTAGATGGATTTCTTCTTTGTGTGTCCCTTTCCTAACACCATACTTTTAATGTTATTAAATATAATATTTTAAAACATTTATAATAAATCATTTATTCATTCATTCATTCATTCATTCTAGCCCTATGATTTTTTGTTGAGTTTTAGACTCCTGCACAGGTGTGTGGTTAATGTTATTGAAAGACTATTGTCCAGTTGATATGTAAATACATTACTTTAATAAAAAATTATAATTTTTATTTAAATAAATAAAATGAAATGAAAATACAAATTTAACAACTAACAACCTATTATGAAATAATGTGTATTTTACATCCCCTCTTGTTCTTCATTTTCACTTGCACAACAAATATATATGTATTATTACAGTCAAGTGCATTTTAACAGGATATTACCATTAGGTTTGGGACCGTATCCTTTGAAAACTCCAGCTGCAGCTCCATAGCCTTAAGTCAAAAATAAATATTAACAGTATTTCATCACACTGTAGTCTGTGTCATCTTCAGTATTATGGTACTAAAATGTGAAATATGATTATTTACCATTGGGTTTAGAACCATATCCACCGGGAGCAACTCCATTTCCATAACCTCAAAATCAAATGTAAATCAGAAAGCTCAAATAACTGTTAAAACTCTGTGTGACATGTTTGTAACTCAAGAGTTACCTGGTTGGGGACTGAGCACACCTCCTCTGGCACCTCCATATCCTGCAAAACATTCATGAATCCCAGTCGTTTAAATTTTCCTAACGTGAAAGATGAGAAATCATGTTTTGAACCATAAACTAATTGAGAAAACCATATGAAAGGCTTACCGTTGGGTTTAGTGCCATAGCCATTTGGAATATTACCAAACCCTGAAGGAAAAGAAAAAAAGGAGTGACTAGTATTACAAAACTATGAGAACAAACAATAATATGTTAAAAGTAATGACAAATAATTTAGAGACTCAAAATCCAAGTCTCCCACTATGTGTGGGATTAATGTTTTATCCTGATCCAGAAGTAAATTTGCTGTTTGATATTGTGGCAGAACAGCTACCTGGTTTTGCAGGCTTGGCAGCTCCACCACTTGGGTTTCCATAACCTTTATAGTATCACAGACAGCAAGAAATATATCAATATTATACCATAAATTTAATAACAAAAACAAAAATTATGTCCCACCAATGGACACTGGATCAATTCCCATTTGGAGCTCTGCTTTGGGATAATCATTGTATTATAAAAGTCTAGGATTTTCCAAACCTATAAGGTTGTTTTATTTTACTTTACTTTCAGATTAAATTTACCACTGGATTTTGCACCTTGTCAAGTTGATGCACCAGTTGTGGCACTGTAGCCTAAAGTTTTAACATTATCATGTTAAGTTGAGCTGAATCGCCTATACAGCCTACAGAGACGAGACATTTTAATTAAGCAATCATCCTACCTTGCATTGGTCCTTTCATTCCCCCATTTCCATAGTGAGGTCCCAGAGCTGAACCAGCACTGCCGTAACCACCTTTGTTGCCTATAAACACATGTAACGTGAATATTAAGGGGATTATGCCATTAAAATAGTCTGTTTTCCTGTGCTTAAGAGCCAATATTTGGATGGCAATCAACTAAAAAAACTATGACATTCATTTTATACTTTTGGGGGGCCTTTAACTATTAGTATTTATGCTTTATTCATTATGGGATCCAGAAAGTGATGTATCCTTTGCTGTACCACTCACCTCCAGTGGGCTGACTTCTGTGACCATTATAACCATTACCACCATAAGCTGGGAGAAGCAAAGCAGACATTGTTACAGATGTATAAGGTGTATCCTGAGCACTTTGTCATGGCCTTTACTCACCCTTCCCTTGGTTACTAGCAAGCTGAGGTACTCCCATTCCCACACCTGGCCCTGAAGTCATAGAGTTAACATAGATCATTTTTATTTATTCTTATCTATCAATCTTTATTTAACCAGGTTAGTACCACTGAGGTCAAAGATCTCTTTTACAAGGGAAACCTGGGCCAGACACACATTCACAATCATTCCTGTGGGCAATCTAGAGTCACCAATTAACCTGACATACATTTTTTTTTTTTTTTTTTTTTGTACTGTGGGAGGAAGCTAGAGTATCTGGAAGAAAACCCACAGCAAACACATGCAAACTTTACACAGAAAGGTTCCTGCTAGGATTTGAACCAGGAAAGAGAGAGTGTTAAAGAGAGGGTATGGATGGTGACGTAGCTGTAGCTTACCTAGCCTGAAAGGTGGTCGGCCATAGCCCTTCATGGGTTTACTTCCCACGCCTCCCTGTCCTGTTCAATACAATACATGCAAAGTACACAACAAATGTTGATCTTTTGTGTTTTGTTCCATAAAGGTGTTTTTAAAATCTCTTTGAAAATTCTTTTCTTCTTTATAGTTCTTACCATTTGCCCCGTTGCCAGTGGATAGTCCAGCTAGCACTCCTTGACCTAAAGAGTTATTTATATGTTGAGCAGTGTAATAGAACTGATATTAATCGTTTCCTTTAACTCTAAAGCTAATCTTTTGCTAGTATTACCATTGCTGTTAGCCCCATTTCCATTAGGTAGACCAGATCCAGGACCATATCCTATCAAATTGATCAGAGGATTGTAACACACATGCAGTAAACGTTTTTACAATTTCTTTCACAATGCTTTACTCCTTTATGGTCATTTCCTGTCTGAATGATTTGTTTTATCAGCATCTTTTAACAGCAAGTAAATCAGGAAATAATGGCTAACAATCATTCCATTACCTTTTGTTGCAAGTCCATTGCCTGCAGCAGCTGCAGCGTTACCTAAAGACAAATACAGCACAACATTCAAAACATGTTCAGGACCATTTTTTAACTTCAGTACTTTTATGAGCACAGAAAGGAATCACATTTAAACAGCTACTTGATGTCAATCTAAATTCATTCCTCTTTTCATCTTTTTTTAAATTTAATGAGACACAACCATACAGTTACTTTTATTATGAATATCTGGGGATAATTATAGCCCTATGACTTGAATCCTCTGTTGAAAATTATCAATATAGTCCATACAGTCCAACACACCAACAACACACCAACACCCTCTAATGATCTTTATTACAAAAAAGTGAAAAAAAAAACAACAATATAGTTAAAGTAGAATTTATGGCAGAATCTTTTCATACTTATTTGCCCGAAACAGCACACAATTTTCCAATGAAGTGCTCCATCAGTGCATGCAGGTTCTTCAGTAATAATCTAACGCTTCATCACATTTAAGTACCGTTGCCTTTAGATTTTACCAAAATCTGAACCTGAAAAGTTTTTTTGTATCAGTGTTTGTATGTTGAATTCAATTATGATCACATCAAAAATACCATTGCCTTTGGTTCCTTGTCCACCATATCCACCAGCTTGAGCACCATAACCTGCAATGATGAAAAACATTAAATTAAACTTATTTTAATTTAGAGTCTGTGTGTAAATTAGAAGAGATGTGTCTCATACCAGGTTTAAGTTGCTGTCCATTGGTTGGGCCAGCTTTGAGTCCATATCCTGCAATAGGAGTCTTTTTAGAGTTATTATATTCTCCAGGTTAAATTATTTCCTCTGTCTAGGCAGACTGTAAATCTGACAGTATAATGCAGTATAAATCAGTATAATGCATCTGCTGTTAGACTTGCCTGCATTACTGGGTAAAACAGCTGGATTTCCTCCTAGATTAGAAAAAACACGGTGATCAAAGTTGCTAGAAAGCAGTGATTCTCACATACATTACAAACTCCATTTGCAACACATATGGGATGCCATAAAATTCAAAGAAGATTTGATGATTTGAGGATTATGTAAGATATATGTTAAATATAGTTGAAAGATAACTATTATACTACTATAAGCCACATATACATCAACATTTCTGCCTTTAAAATGAACCTGGCCTGTGTCCCTTTGCTGCGTGTTTGCCTTGCCCCACATCCTATTTCCTTATTATTGGTAATAAAAGCTACTAGAGCCACTAACATCTTTAAAACTGTACAGGATTCCTAGTTAAGTGCTCTGAGAGTGTATGTGAAACTGTATTAGGATCTCAGAAATCAAAAATACCATTGCCTTTAGTTGCTTGTCCACCATAAACACCTGCTTGAGCACCATAACCTGCAACAATAAGGGATTAATGATTTATTTAAACATTTTATTGTTCAGTGAATGAGTGTAAACGTGAAGAGACATGTGTCATGCCACCTTTCGTCTGTTGTCCTGTGGTTGGACCAGCTCGGAGTTTGAATCCTGCAAACACAGAGACTATAAGGCTGAGAGAAGTATGCTGTATTTTATATACTCCATCTCCCAACATCATTAATATTTCATATATTCTCATTATTATTATTTGTTGTAGATTTCAAATAATTTGCAAATCTTTGCTTTGTGTTTCTATTTAAATTTCATATTTCATACAGTGTTTTTGGGAAGAGGACTGAACATACAGAACAATAGGTTTAGACATTCAATGATATATATATATATATATATATATATATATATATATATATATATATATATATATATATATATATATAGATATATATATATATAAAGAGAGAAAGAGAGAGAGAGAGAGATATTACCATTTCCTTTTATTCCTTGTCCACCGTATCCACCAGTTTGAGCACTGTTACCTGCAGCAAAGACAAAGCTTGAATTAAATGTCCATATTGTTTAGCGTTTGTGTGTAAACTTGAAGAGACGTGCATCATACCAGCTTTCATTTGTTGTCCATTTATTGAGCCGGCTTTGAGTCCATATCCTGCAATCGAAGTAAACTCAGAATGATTATATGCTCTAAGTTGAAAGGAAGACTGGAAACCTGGTAGAGGGATTCAGTATACTGCTTCTGCCATTAGTCTTACCTCCATTTCTGTTGGGTAAAACTGCTGGATTTGCTCCTAGATTAGAAACACAATGTAAACAGAGGTTAAGTTCAGTGGAAACTGTGATTTTCACATGAATTACACAATACAATCCTATTTGCAAAACAAATGGAAGGCCATAAAATCCATACAAAAAATAAAACATTCATTTCAAAATCATTTAAGCCATGTATTTTTTTTAAACACAGTTTAAAGACAATATGTCAAACGCTGAAACTAATAAGTCATATTGTGTTGAAAATATATAGCAGAGCATTTTGTATTGTTACAATCCTTGATCATTTGTATTTAATATCTATTTTGTTTGCAGGACTGCTGCTCGGTGCCCTCCTGGGCTCAGGGTGGTGCAGTCTGTTCTGTCTTTTCTCTTTTGTTGTTCCCGGTGGCGGACAGGTGATCGGCCCATAAGACCTTAAATGGGGGAGGTCACAAACTCGACGCTCTTTTCCTCTCACTTCCTGCTTCCAACTAAGGGGCCATGCTGTTTGCTGTTGCTATGTTTTATTTGTTGTCATGTTTTGTTTAGTTTAATTGTAGTTTAGGTTAATTCTTGTTTTTGGAGCAGTCCAGTAGCTTGTGGGGTGGGGGGCTATTTTTTGTTGATGTGGGTTTTTCTCCTGTTTTTGGCCAGGGAGCTTAGTCTAAGTAATTTTTTTGTTTTCTTTTCCAGGTAAGATGGGTGGGAAGTATCCTTTGTTTGTTATTTCGGCCATGGCCTCCTCGACGTTAATGCTACTATTGCTCATAATGAGCTAAATAAACATGTCTTTTGGACTGCAAATTCAGTTGTTGCATGGTCGTCCTTGGGAGCAGGGGTTGGGGTGGGAGTTTTGTCTTTTGCTCGGGTCCCCCCTAGTCTGGGGCATAACAGTATTAATTTGCATTAAACTGCTGAACTTCTAAAATCAATTCTCAGAGTGTGAGTACATCAAGAGCATTTTTGATCTAGTACATCATCACATCTAGAATACCGTTGCCTTCAGCTCCTTGTCCACCATATCCACCTGCTTTAGCACCATAACCTGCAATAAGGACAAAGATCAGATTAAACATGTTGCGGTTCAGTTTGTGTGTAAACAGAGGGCACACACATCATACCACCTTTCGTAGCACCTTTTTGTATTAGTTTGTTAAACTACTGAGGATTTGTAACAATTATTTAAAAAAGTTCTTAGTGTATGTACATCAAAAGTGTTTCTGATCTAGAGCGCCATCTATGTATCATACCAGCTTTCATCTGTTGTCCAGGGATTGGGCCTGCTTTTGGTCCATATCCTGCAAAATAAATCAGTTATTTTACTGTGTCCAGAGCTCATTAGCTTGATTTATTCAATTTATGCCTCATGTCCATTCACAAACTATGGAGTTCATTTTAATTATATGTCTAATTAAAATAACTACATTTAAATTAAAGCCATTTCCTTATTATCTATTTATAATGTTCCTTAAAATTACGTTTGCCATGATTTGCTTCTATACAAATAAACAAATATGAATTAAATTCATTGCTGCATTTATTTATTTTATTTTGGCTCTAGTGGCCTTTATTCTCAGTAGAGACAGACAGGAAAGGAGGCAGAGAGAAAATGGAGAAGACATGCAGCAAAGGGTCACACGGGCTGGGAGTTGAACCTGCAACCGCTGCGTGAGGACTATAGCCTCTGTATACGGGCCGCCTGCTCTAACCGCTGCAGCACCAGGGTGGCCCATTGCTGCATTTGTACATGAAAGAAAATTATTTCAGAACGATCTTACTGCTGGCTTCTGTTGCAAGCCCGTTTTTTTGTCTAGTAGCTGCAGCAGGATGTTGCTATACTCTGTTTCATCTATAAACTGACTACATGAACTCCTACTAACAGTGTTATTTGACACCCTTCTTGCTAATGAAGCTGACAGAATACTAGTTACTATTTTCAGAGCAATGCAGTCTAGGACAGCAACGCCCCCCACTACCTCCACGAACATTTAGTAGTATATTCATTTTTATGACAATCTCAACAAAATCTGAACCTGAAAAGTTTTTTTTTGTATTAGTGTTTGTATGTTGAATTCAATTATGATTAACTACATCATCACATCAAAAAATACTGTTGCCTTTGGTTCCTTGTCCACCATATCCACCTGCTTGAGCACCATAATCTGCAATGATGAAAAACATCAAATTAAACTCTTTTTAATTTAGAGTCTGTGTGTTTAAATTAGAAGAGATGTATCTCATACCAGGTTTAAGTTGCTGTCCATTGGTTGGGCCAGCTTTGAGTCCATATCCTGCAACAGGAGTCTTTTTAGAGTTATTATATTCTCCAGGTTAAATTATTTCCTCTGTCTAGGCAGACTGTAAATCTGACAGTATAATGCAGTATAAATCAGTATAATGCATCTGCTGTTAGACTTGCCTGCGTTTTCACTGGGTAAAACAGCTGGATTTCCTCCTAGATTAGAAAAAACACAGCGATCAAAGTTGCTAGAAAGCAGTGATTCTCACATACATTACAAACTCCATTTGCAACACATATGGGATGCCATAAAATTCAAAAAAGATTTGATGATTATGTAAGCTATATGTTAAATATAGTTGAAAGACAACTAAATATACTACTATAGGCCACATACACATAAACATTTCTGCCTTTAAAATGAACCTGGCCTGTGTCCCTTTGCTGCGTGCTTGCCTTGCCCCCCATCCTATTTCCTTATTATTGGTAATAAAAGCTACTAGAGCCACTAAAATCTTTAAAACTGTACAGGATTCCTAGTTAAGTGCTCTGAGAGTGTATGTAAACTGTATTACAATCTCAGAAATCAAAAATACCATTGCCTTTGGTTCCTTGTCCACCATATCCACCAGCTTGAGAACCATAACCTGCAATGTTGAAAAACATTAAATTAAACTTATTTTAATTTAGAGTCTGTGTGTAAATTAGAAGAGATGTGTCTCATACCAGGTTTAAGTTGCTGTCCATTGGTTGGGCCGGCTTTGAGTCCATATCCTGCAACAGGAGTCTTTTTAGAGTTATTATATTCTCCAGGTTAAATTATTTCCTCTGTCTAGGCAGACTGTAAATCTGACAGTATAATGCAGTATAAATCGGTATAATGCATCTGCTGTTAGACTTGCCTGCATTTCCACTGGGTAAAACAGCTGGATTTCCTCCTAGATTAGAAAAAACACAGCGATCAAAGTTGCTAGAAAGCAGTGATTCTCACATACATTACAAACTCCATTTGCAACACATATGGGAAGACATAAAATTCAAAAAAGATTTGATGATTTGAGGATTATGTAGGCTATATGTTAAATATAGTTGAAAGATAACTATTATACTACTATAGGCCACATACACAAACATTTCTGCCTTTAAAATGAACCTGGCCTGTGTCCCTTTGCTGCGTGCTTGCCCTGCCCCCCATCCTATTTCCTTATTATTGGTAATAAAAGCTACTAGAGCCACTAAAATCTTTAAAACCGTACAGGATTCCTAGTTAAGTGCTCTGAGAGTGTATGTACAACTGTATTACAATCTCAGAAATCAAAAATACCATTGCCTTTGGTTCCTTGTCCACCATATCCACCTGCTTGAGCAACCATAACCTGCAATGATGAAAAACATTAAATTAAACTTCTTTTTAATCTAGAGTCTGTGTTTAAATTAGAAGAGAAGTATATCATACCAGGTTTAAGTTGCTGTCCGTTGGTTGGGCCGGCTTTGAGTCCATATCCTGCAACAGGAGTCTTTTTAGAGTTATTATATTCTCCAGGTTAAATTATTTCCTCTGTCTAGGCAGACTGTAAATCTGACAGTATAATGCAGTATAAATCGGTATAATGCATCTGCTGTTAGACTTGCCTGCATTTCCACTGGGTAAAACAGCTGGATTTCCTCCTAGATTAGAAAAAACACAGCGATCAAAGTTGCTAGAAAGCAGTGATTCTCACATACATTACAAACACCATTTGCAACACATATGGGATGCCATAAAATTCAAAGAAGATATGATGATTTGAGGATTATGTAAGATATATGTTAAATATAGTTGAAAGATAACTATTATACTACTATAAGGCCACATACACATAAACATTTCTGCCTTTAAAATGAACCTGGCCTGTGTCCCTTTGCTGCGTGCTTGCCTTGCCCCACATCCTATTTCCTTATTATTGGTAATAAAAGCTACTAGAGCCACTAAAATCTTTAAAACTGTACAGGATTCCTAGTTAAGTGCTCTGAGACTGTATGTAAAACTGTATTACAATCTCAGAAATCAAAAATACCATTGCCTTTGGTTCCTTGTCCACCATATCCACCAGCTTGAGAACCATAACCTGCAATGATGAAAAACATCAAATTAAACTTATTTTAATTAGAGTCTGTTGTGTAAATTAGAAGAGATGTGTCTCATACCAGGTTTAAGTTGCTGTCCATTGGTTGGGCCAGCTTTGAGTCCATATCCTGCAACAGGAGTCTTTTTAGAGTTATTATATTCTCCAGGTTAAATTATTTCCTCTGTCTAGGCAGACTGTAAATCTGACAGTATAATGCAGTATAAATCAGTATAATGCATCTGCTGTTAGACTTGCCTGCATTACTGGGTAAAACGGCTGGATTTCCGTATCCACCAGCTTGAGCACCGTAACCTGCAACCATGAAAAGCTCAAATTAAACACACTACTCTTTGGAGTTTGCGTGTAAACTTGAAATCATGTTTCATACCAGCTTTCATTTGCTGTCCACTGGTTGGGCCGGCTTTGAGTCCATATCCTGCAACAGAAATAAACTCAGAATGATGATATTCTGTAAATTAAATTACTACATCCATCTATTCAGACTGGAAACCTGAGAGAAGTATTCAGTAGTGCATCTCTCAGACTTACCTCCATTTCTGCTGGGTAAAACTGCTGGATTTGCTCCTGGGTTACAAACACAGAGGTCAAAATCAGTGGAAAGCAGTGATTCTCATATGCATTAAACAATAGTGGCAAAACACATGGAATGCCCATAAAATTAATTAATTTGAATATCATTTAAATCAAATACAGTTGAAAAACAACATGCCAAATACTGTCACTAAGATATGTCATTGATTTTAGTAAAATAAGTAGGAGCTTTTTGTATTTGCTTGCTTTAAACTGCTGATGATTTCTTAAAACAAAAAGATCTCCAGATACCATTGCCTTTAGTTCCTTGTCCACCATATCCACCAATTTGAGCACCATAATCTGCAACACAGATAAAACTCAAATTAAGCATAATGCTCTTCAGTTTATGTGCATTAACATAAGACTCATGTTAACACCTTTCATCTGTTGTCCATAGGGTAGACCAGCTTTGACTCCATATCCTGCAACAGCAATAAAAGACTGATTTTATTCTAGGAATACAACAACTAGTCATGAAGTTGAACTGCTCCTGTGGATTCTTAAGATGGTGAGCAGTATTCAGTATGGTGCATCTATCGTGACACATACCTCCGTTTCTGGGTATAAATGTGGGATTTCCTCCTAGATTAGAAACACAAAGCAAACAGAAAAAGTTGGTGATAAGTGTTAATAAAATCAGTGATTTCTTATATGTATTATAAGTAAAGAACAAAGCTTTGCCTCGGTGAGGTCACAGAGAAGCTACTTTGAGAACAACAGGCATCAGCACAAGCTCCTTTGAATATAAGTGTAATTTTAACACATTTAGAGTGATCTGGTTCACTGATATTCATTTGAAATTTTTCTCCTCGTCACTGGAACCCAAAACTGTGCAAAAACTACATATCAGTAAAATTTCACTTTAGGATTTCTATAGCTTTCTTGATGTCATTCAGATCAATGTTGCATCGATTCACACGAGTCATGCATCAAACTCGCATCAAACTCACATTTGAGTCTAACCTGCAATAAAGGCAGATCAGTGTTTAAAAGAGAAAAAAAACCCACCTTGTTGTTTGCCACTTTGTCCGTTTGTCACTCCTGCTGCTGGTCCATAACCTTCAAGATAATTGAAAATAAAACATTCAAATTTATAAATACATTTTACATAAACTGGTTTTACAGCACGCATGTGGTGAGTTTACCTTTCATCCCTATTCCTGTGCTCGTCCCAGCAGCAGCTCCATAACCTTTACAGAGATTTTATATGCAGTGAGACATTCGGCTAGAATTTCTTTTGACATTACACAGTGGTGGTTAAGAAGACAGATCTGAGTTTGCTTCATTTATACTCGAGGCAACAGCTAACTTGAAGCGTAACGGCACACGTCCGCTTCAGAAATCAGGTGTACTTTCATGCTGTGCAGTTACTCACCTACTCCCTTTGTAGGGTATCCAGCATATCCATTTTGTGGCCTCATTGCCTGACCCACACCTTCCAAACAACAACAGTGGTCTCAGATTTCTGTAAAAGATGAGTTCACGGTTTGACAGGTGAGGTGTAACTTTACCTTTTGACGGCATCAGCAGCGTTCCCACCCTTCCACCATTCTGGGGTGTGTATCCTAGAAATGAAACGACATGAAAGAAGTAAGCAAAGGCCCTAGCTTGTGCTGAACAAATGCACAGGACCAGTGATTCATAGAGAAAAAGAGCACAGAAGGTGCTTGATTTACCATTAGGCTGAGGAGTGTGTCCATTGGATCCGCTAGATGCAGCACTGTAACCTTTAACACAACAAAACAAATGTGTTACAGCAGCACGTCCTCCGAAGCATCGATCCGTCCTCAGTTAATTCATTGATCCGTATTCAGATGTCAGCCAGCACAAAAATGAAACAAACATGCTTCTGCTGTTTCTGCAGGGCTCATTTTTCTGTTACGTCCTTAAAGCTCAGCATGATTAGAAACAAACAGGATCTCTTCAGTTTTTACATCTCCTCTTCCTCCTTTATTCTGTATCACAACAGAGATGAAATGCAGGAAATTTAAATGTGTCATATGTGTCTTTCATTAAATGTAATGTGGTGCGTCATTATTCTGACAACATTGTTGGGATTACTCAACAGAAGTCAATGGAGCGACTGTGTAAATGCAGTAAAACCCATTCTCTTCTCCTCTCACAGAGGGATGTTAAATTTGGACTCCTGCTGCCACAGAAGCAGAGTTGCCTTTGATTTGACAAACTGGGGCCACAGGTGAAGAGGAAGCAGAATATATGGCTGCTTCGCATCATCACAAGAAAACCTAGTCGAGTAGAGGGTCGACCCCGGTGAGCTCTTGCAGCTCATGTCGCTGAGATCTAAGTTTAACACAATCGTCTGAAATTCGACGGGCAAACCTGAACAGCTGAATGACATTTGTCTCATTCCTGCCTCGAATTATCAGGACTCAACTGTTTCACAGCACAAGTCTGGCTGCTGGCAGCACACAGAGAGACTTGCAGGATGAATTCAACACACAGGAAAAAAAGTTTTTTTTCTCCAAAAAAAGAATATTCATCAAATTATCCAATAATTTCTGTTTAAACTAGCCAACCACATTTTAAATTCTGTCTTTATAGCATGATGAAGATCCACTACAGGAGAGGATGGAGTCTTTTTTAAATCTAAGTTTAAATCCAACAGGTATTCTTACTTAATATTAAAGTTATCGTGCAGTGTAAAACACATGTCCTCATTGAAAGAAGGATGTAATCACCTTATTTATCCTTAGTTTGATTAATTACTTGTATACAGTTCATTTGAATTTTTGATTTTATATTGTACTTTTATGACATGATGTAAAACAGGACGTCAGTGTGTGGGAAAAATACTCTAATTCCTGGGTTCATGTTCTGAGGAAACCCTCTTGGAGGATAGTAGGATGGATTTCCAACAAATGCAGAAGAAAATAAAATGATGACATTTATCATTTAAATCTCTAAGTCATGTCTGATGTAGATGCACAGAGCTGACCCTCAGCGCCCACCACATCTACACGATCCTTGGCTGTAAGTCAGTTCATAATTCACGCTGAGTGTTTTTCCAGCTTCCTACAGCAGATCCGAGACAGAGAGACGTACAAGAGGAACATTACACCCTAAGATCACAATCTACTTGTCAGAAGCATCCCAATATCTTACTTAAGTATCTTTTCACCATTGCATGGTGATACACTTTTCAACATTTTGAGAAAGATTAGAGGCTTATTTTTGTTTGTAAAATTTAAGTAAAGAAATGGTTTTGACACTCCAAAAGATCTGAGCAACTTTAATCAAAGTCTCAGCGATCAACTTATCAGACTGTAACGTCACTGTCAAGAAAGGGCAGAAAGCAGGTGAGCACTAGAGAAGGATGCCAGAGTTTTGTCAGGAAGAGAAGTACTGTTGTTAAAGCAGTTTTCAGGAACACCCGAGGGCAAGCGAAAGGCTTGAAGAGCAAGAAAAGACTGCTCATCGGACTGCCAGGGAGGCACCTCAATGCCATATGACTGCAAAAAGCTTTCTGAAAGGTTTAACAGAGTGGATTTGTGACGCACTGTCCTTCTGTGCATCAATACCTTAAAAAAGCATGATCATGAAAAAAAAAAAAAAAAAAAAAAAAATCTTCATCATAAAAGTTGTAAAATATTTTATTAAATGAACATCTAAAGAGGGCTGACACTATCAGAAACAAGTCCTGTGAAGCAACACGTTTAGAACCAGAACTTTTAATGCAAGGTGAAAGAGCCGTATTTGTGGATAAAACTTCTCCAGCTGTTAACCACATGTTGCTTCAATGATTATTTTACAATAAAAGGGCCCTTAAGATCTCAACACCTCTCAAAGTCCAGAATAGATCATCTCAAGAAATATGTCTGAAAAGTTTGCCTCTGTTGGTTCCAGAGCTTAAATATCATAGATCTGAGGATGATAGACCTGCATTGAGAACTGCATGCAATAAGGACCAAGAACCTCACAGAACTACAAGCTTACTGACAGAAAAATTAATAAAACAAAAAAAAAGAATCTAATATCCTACAAGAAGATGGACTTGCCAACCGGCCGGTTTTAGGCACTGGCCATGCATTTATGCTCATACTTTTTCCTTTAGTTACTTTTTCCATATTATTTTAACTTTTTAAGAAACTGAAACTTGTTAAGAAAATACGCCCCACTAGATGAATATAAATCTAACAAAAGTGTGATCATCTCTTCATCATCAGACATGACACTCACCCCCTGTGTATGCTGCCTGCACCAGCCAGAGGATCACTGCGCCCTGAAGGAAGGAGGCATCCCGCCATGGTGGACCTGCAACAAAACTGTTTTTAGACCCAGCAGGAGAATGAGGAGGCTGGAGGAGGCTTTCTGAAGTGGGATACTTACCCCGAATCAGAGGGTCTAATATACACTCTGGTCTGAGGCGCCCCTCCTCTCACATCTGCTGCTTGTAAATGTTCCTGGCCTTCAGATCCTCCCCAGGACCCTAACCCCCAACTTGTTGGGAGACGCAACTAGTTGAACATGCATTAACTGAATAATTGGCCACTTAGAGAACATTAACACTTGAGAGAGATGGAGAAGAAAAGGGGTTCACTAGTTTGGACATTGACTAATGAAGTCTGGACGGTAAAGGACAACACAGATCAATATGATTTTAAACCCCTGGATTCCCTATTTTTCAGGCTTTTTATTCTGAAAAATGTCCTGTTGTTCATAGAGTACAGTTATACACAAGCAAATAAACCATTCAAGGAATGTTTTACTATTAACAGAGTACCAATGGATTCAACATGCATCTGGCAAACTCATTTAGAGATGTGTTTTTATAAATAAGGTATTTAGAATATAATCTTCACTTTAAGCTGCAAAAAACTAAAGAATAAACATGCTGCCAAAGTTAAGACTGATATTTTGGTAAGGTTTTGCATTTTAATAGGCTGACATATTCTGACCCAGTGGCGACTGGGTGCATAATTTTCATGTAATCCTTTCCCAGTCTACTCTTCAACCAGCACTTAATTTTCTTTAGATGTGTACCTCCTGAAAACAGTTGTTTAATTGGGTCAGATGTCCTGCAGTTTAGTCAAAACAGCACATTAAAAAAGACGACACGTCACTTTCATATAACAGATGCAAAACTGGAAAGGGTTGTTCATTCAAATGTAACATCAATGCCAGCATAATAAATCATTCAACCACAGTGACAGAACACGGCACTGAAACTGTACATGCACTTGTATGAACAGGTGGCCATTTAGCTCAATATTTAAGGGACAGGATTTACAGCCACTTTGGTAAATATTTCCATAGACTTAAAGGACCAAAAAGAAAAAAAAAAACATAAGGCATGTGTGAAGCCTGAAAAACAAGTTCACAGAGCGCTTAACATGTAACTTGTCTGGGCTTTACACAGCTTTATTTTTGAATGGATTTTACAACAATAATGACTTCACTTAAAAATTAGAGTGCAATGATGGAAATGTGTGCCTCAGTCATCCCATAATGTTTCCATGGTGCCAGTCCACACAGACGCACCATTGAACGGCCCGTTGTATATTTAAAGAAAAAGTAAAAAAGATTTCTCACTGTTCATACAGATTCCTCACCCAGAGTCCAAATCCTCTTCTTATGAGGTCAAGGAGAGGTTAATGTCTCACTTCCCAGCCCACCCAGACCTCTCACATACTTGGCTTCTAAACAAATATCTGTCCAGCTTTTCACCACATGGTGATGAATGGGGGCTTCCATTCATCGCCCATCATTTTACTTTTGATCACTTTAGCAAAGTCTAAGCGGTCGTGGTTGGAATCATCAAACGCTCCAATAGTTTGTTTGCCTCAAAGTATGAGGGATGTCACATTTGTATTAATTCTGCATAAATGTAATGTACTGTTTGATTTTTAAAATCATTGTATGCATATCAGCTTCAACAAGAACAGAGGTAAGGGACAAGGAAAAGGGTTTGACTCACACAACACCGATTACCATCTACATGGAAGTAGTGTAGCTGATCTAATTACGTCACTAACTCAAATCAGATGGATCTGCATTGATGCCAATCAAGTTTAGATGCCAATCCAGATCTGGGAAGTTTTGACTCACAAGAACTAGACAGCAGCAGACTGCCTTATTGGTGATGCACCAGGACCAGAGACAGCATCTGTGGCTACTTTTTCTGTAGATATTCATATTTACATCAATAAAGATTCATGACAAAAGATGTCATAACATGCAGCATCAGTTAAAATTACAGATTGTCCAGTTTATGCTTAAAGTGACTTCACATCTGGGGTTTTGCTTTGAAGTCCTAGCCAGAACGTCATTGTGTATGTTGTGTACCATTAAACACTTTTCTTAAGAGAGGTTCTCAAGCCGCACCCTGCCATGTCTGCAGTCCATCGCTGGGCGGATGTGTGCATCTGTTAAAAACAAGCTGCCCAACGAGGTTCTGAGTCAGTGTTTGGTTAAAAGCCAGTGGAATCTACCAACTGCTGAGTGTTGGGCAGCTGGCACTGAAAACAACCTCACCTGACAACATTGTAGACAGTTGAGAGAGCAGTGAGAGCTCAGATGTTGAGAGATACTCACTAAGAGTTAACTAATTACACCCATTTCCAGATGTCCTCTAATGAAATAAAAATATGCTTCAAGAAATCAGGTTTTTAAAACAAGAGTGACATGGGAAATTAGATAAAAAGGTGAACACCGTTGCCTTTTTCTGCCACCTGAACAGTAAGATGCATGGACATAGTGTTTACTGTGAACGTTCATATTTTTGATGTGAAGTTTGGAGACATTTATATACATCAAATACCCAAAGTTCAGTTTCCATCTACAGTGATCTTTATGCATATTCTCCCATTACATTTCATTAGAATGAACTAAATGTGCAAGCCTTTAAAAAACATTTCAGCTTGAGCAGCTGTTACTCAGGCATCAACTGCATCACTTTTCTGACTTCCAAACCTCCTTTCAGTGCAACACAGGAAATCCACTTTAAGTGATTTTTTTGTGGTTCGGGCTTCAAACTCAGGAACTGTGTTGCCCAAATCTGTGCCATCCGATTTTAAACAAAAGGTGAACCGTTTATCTACCTCATCTGACAAAAGATCGAATCCACAGCCATAAGATCACAATTCATAGTCTCAGACCTTTTACATTATTTTAATAAATGGACAAAAGTTTTAGTATCAGCATCCGACTGCATTTAGGCTTTACCCCCCCCATTTTTAATTAACTTTCCTCTATACTTAACCAGTCCATTAAAACTATAACCCGACATGTTCATTTAAATCTACCGTTCAGACATTATATTTGCAAGCTGAGGAAGCATCAAACTCTCCACATAAGAGCCAATCCAGCGGCGCAACAGGAAAAACATAAGATCAATGCATGTGAACTTCCCGCAAACTTTTGAAATTTCAATTTTTTTTTTATTCTTATTGCAAGTGCTCTACAAGGGTGCAGATTAAACAATTACCGTTTCCAAATGAATTAAAAAAAAAAAAAAAAAAAAAAAAAGATTCACAACTGAAACATTTAAGATGGAAAATTACAAATACATCTTTAGTATCACTACACATGTATACACAATGCATGCCTTTTTACAAAATAACCCAAAATTGCATAGCATTTATCACCATGACAACTTAATCAATGGTTATTACAATTAACATATGGCTTCAGCTGTACAGATATAAATAACGATCCTCAACCTGGTCACCTTATCTGATCAAACACTTCAATTGATTGTTCTGGAATTTCAAGAGCAATCAGATTCACTGAGAAATAACATGGATGTGGGAAGTGGAAGCTGATCCTGTGGAAGGTTTAAAAAAAAAGGAAAAGGAAAGTTTAGTGGAGACCAAATGGAGGAAAGTAAAATAATCAGATAAAGGAAATAAAAAAAGGGAAACAGTTTGAGGTGAGAAATGTGAAGGTGTAGGGGGATAGGGTAAAGAATCTGAACAAAAGATCATAGTTTGTTGCAAAGCTTCTGTTGTGACTGGCGCTGAGGACTTTTCCTGCTTCTTTCACTCTAGTGCTCACCACAACCTGGCCGTTGGCTGAACATCTCATTACTGTAGTCACCATCCTCTAAGATGGAAGAGCCAGGAACCCAGTGGCAGACCTAGAGAAATACATCCAACGATCACATTGAGCTCTGGAAAGATCCTGTATTCATGTTTAATAAGAAATTAAAAAAAAGACCTACTCCATGTTGCTTTTCAGCTGATGCACGGTCCGCTTGTCCAGGTAACGGCAGAAGAGTGTGAGCAGGTTGGAAGGCAGGAGGAGCGGCTCCACCAGTGAGCACTGGGACAGTTGTCCTGCCACCTGGAATATTATGTCAGTCCTATAAAGGCAGACATCACTGTCAAAATATTTAAAAATAAATAAACCTAATATCTCAATTTTACAGATTCCCACCAGGTCTCAAAGTCCCCAATACTGGGCTCAAGAGGAACACCTGAGGAAAGCAGCTTCTCTCCATGCGACAGGAGCGCATACAGTAAAGACAGCCCAAACTGAAAAAAGAAACATGAGGAAAACCTTTACATGTAAAAGGTGTGTGCGTATCGCTACGCAGCAACATAAAATACTGACCTTGTTCTGACAGGCCAGCGAGAGGCACTCATGTGTATCCAAAGACTCGGAAGATGTCAGATCTTTGATGACGCAGATGAGCTGACTAAACTCAGACCACCAATCACATTTCTTAGAGGTGGATAGAGGACTGGAAGGTCCTAAAAGTGCAAGAATATTGACTCATCATTTAAATCCTCTATTTGGTGACTTTTGGCACTGTCTTTGTAGTTATGATCAAGCCATGAGAACATATTTTACCTGTCATGTTTATTTATAGCTGGACCACTGCTACATAAGATTATAGGTAACCATTTTAATGACTGGAGGTTAGTGATTTTATTTTATTATTTATTGTTTTTAATTAAAAAAAACCCCAGCAATTACAACTCTATCCATTCCTATACTGAAAATGTTTTTAATGAGAGTAATATGGTTCAGGATCATACAGCATGCCAGGAGTAAGCAACAGACTTTCCCCTAATACTGCTGTGTAATATAGTAGCAGTTGACCATATTAAAGAAATAATGGGGACATCTAAAAATGGACCCACCTCCTCTGCATCTCTGTTCATCAGTGTAGGAAGGTTAGAGGTCACAACATGCAAGATTTTCAGTGCCAAGTCGTGTTTCAGGAACGGTAAAAGACGGGCAAGGAGCCTTTTGCCTTTTGAGACGAGCAGAAAAGGAAGAAACTCCTCTTCCGAATCTCTGCATCATAAAATTAAGACAGTGTATTGTTCAAATTCTAAAGAAAATTTAATTATTGTTTATCATTTGAAAAAACAGCAGAGTGCAATGTTTTAACAGCGCTTAAAACACTCACGGAGAGGAGTTGTGTTGCAGCTGAGAGTAGATGTGATCCACCTTCCTCTGAGTTTTCTCCATCAGCATCCTCTCTTCTGATTCAGACAGCACAGTGGTTTTCATCCTCTCCGTTTCCTCCACCTCCAGAAGAACTATGAATAACTGCAGGACATGACAGGAAACCGCGTTGGATGTGATTAAAATCCATCAAATCAAGTATCAACCAGGTACCTTTTCTATTTTGCTGAGGATCTCTAACCGCTGTTGCCTGGTGTCCCTTTGTTCCTGAAAGAAAGGTAAGTCAGCATTAAAGAAAGTTGGTAATCTTAATCTTAACATACTGGTGGTCAAACCAAACCTCGAGAGGATATTGAGCTTGGACTGCATTAACTGCACTGATGGCACGGCGGGGAGAGTAACATGTGGACACAGCGACTTGACCCAGAGATCCTTCGATGTGCACCACTAAAAAGAGTAAAAGCAGTGCACCTTTAAGAACATGCTCCAAGCAGTACAGTTTCAAAAGAGTAAGAGCAACATAGGGATGATAACTTAATCCTCTCTCCCTCTTTACTCCTCCTTTTGGCTGGTTTTTGCAGCATTAAAAGGGTAGGGAGCCCTTTAGCAGCTCAGAGTAAAATTGAGACCTGAAAGTGAGCAAAGCGCCCGCTGCTTCTTGTTAAGCCGATTGTCCCAAGCACACAGATTACTTCAAGACTCTCACCTTCTCAACAGTTGCTGGACAAAAAACAAATACCCACTTAAATAAATAATGGGAGGAAAACCTGGTGTGTAGGTGTCAGTTTTTGTGATGTAAGGAGTGGTGAGTTTGGGTGGCTCCCTTTTACTCCTGATGCCCAGCTCTTCCTCAGCCATCTTCGCTTCAATTCGACGATAATACTCCTGTGAAAGAGTTTAAGATCATGAGCCATGAAAACTCACTTTTAAAAAACAAAAAGAGGCAAAGTGGTTACACAGCAGCATGAATAAAAAGGCACCTGGTAATAGTAGTCTTCAAGGTATGGATTCTCGGTTTGCAGCTGGATCATCTGCAGCCGGGTTATCCACTCCTTCTCTTTAACCGTCATGAGATTACAATAAGGATCCCAGCCGTCTGATTTTCTGCAAGTCAGAAAGAGTGTTCCTGCAGCAATTGTTCCCTTTTCAAAACAATGACGACTGCAGGTTTACTTGATATACCACCAACCTTTGGAATATACGTTGTTTTTGACTGAGTAGTCGTTTATGTTGAGGATGCAGCTGTGTGACTGGACCGGGGTACCTGTTGGTTTGAGAAAGCTTTAATTCTCAGCCATCGGCATCCATGAAATGTGACAGTTTGTGATCAAAAAATGATCGAGACTGCCAAGTGATGAGTACATTTTACATACAGATCTTGCTGACAAACATCAGAGGCCACAAACCAAATATGTGAAGGCCCTGTGGCATACATCAGACCATTACCTACCTGATAGGCTGCACTGGATTAGACGAAGGGCTGTAAAAAGGCGACGGCCTAGGAGAATTGGCACCAAAGCGAAGCTGCATCATCTTAGGAGTCAAAGGCTGAGGATTAGAAGGGCGGTTTGGAGGAAACATGAAGCCCCCTGTCTGAATCAACATAACACAACAGCGTGAGAAAAGTCTTCCAGACTTTCGTTAATATATTTGTATTCATTAAAGTTGGAAATTTATAGAACAAACTTGATTGAAATGTCGTGGTGTGAGGGGTTGCCGTGTGAAAATGGGTGAGCCTGGTACCATAGAAGTATGGATCTGCAAGACAAAAAGTAAAGATTAGATTAGCAGAAAACTGATACCAGGCCAGAGAATTTATCCCTTTCCCAGAATTTGAGTACAATGATACCAGTTGATTTCACCAACACAAACATGTTGAAAAGCTGATTCATTACAAACATAAGCTCAACACTGGCAAGGAGGGGCCCATTTCAACAGCCATTGAACATAAGCTCTGAAAACAAAGATGGATCAACAGTGAAGCTCAAGCTAGCCTGTATGTGAAGGATGGGCTGATGATTTTTGACTTGTGCATCAACCACCAGTTTGCTGTCATGTTACTTCAACAAACCCAACATGGGTCAGTGTAACATATGACTAACAGGACTGTGCTGAAGAAAGGGAATTGTCACTGGCTGTCTGTGGCTGAAGTGCAGACCATGAAACTTTAAGTACTTGAGTAAAACTGCTATTTGGTATTTCATCAGTTTGGTGTGTGGTAATGTGAGCTCTTAGGCTCGGTACTGCATCATGAATCATAGGGTAATAATGGGCTTCAAGAATTACTAAGTGGAATTTGCATCCAAATGTGTTTGCATTGTAGCTCAAAGCAGTAGGACTAACCTCAAATAAGGCACACCCTACAAAAAAGATGGGTAGAATCCAGTTACCGTAAAAAGAGCATTTATTCTTGACTGACAAGGAAGCCATCTTTCTCCTTCTCCTCTCTCGTATTTTTGACCAGTTTGTCACACCTCACGAAAGAGTCAGTTTGTAGGGGAATACCAGTATTTATAAAGTTTAAAAACACACACACACACACACACACACACACACAAAGATTGACAAGCAGACCATTAGAAGAATGCAACAGCAGCGGCTGCAGCTCTCCCTGTGAGCAACTACAGGCTACATCTGAGAACAATGTGTGCGTGAGGTTGTGACATGAGCATCCGCATCTCTACATGCTGCTGTGGATAAGTTTGCTCACCACAAAATAAAATTCACTCGAGACTTCTGAGTTGTTCACGACCGATCAAGCTCAAAACCAGAAAAAGAATTGGCTCTTCCCAGTAAGATTTATCTGAAGTAGAGTCAATCCACTGCTAACTCCAGCTTCCTTGCAAACAGGAGAGATTTCTCATTTATGACTTGGGTGGTGGATGCTCCTCTTATGATTAAAAAAAAAAAAAAAATGGTAAAAAGCAACCCCTACCTGAGGTTGGCCTCTTTGGCCAAACTGTCTTCTGGAGAAGGATCCTCTGGGTTCTCCTCTCCTAACTCCATAGGAGGGATGCGGTAACTCCAGGAAGCTGGAGTTCACATGCTGACCTCTGCCTCTGTGACCAATCACACACACTATGGCACTGTCCTACAAAGTACAAAGATAAAATAAGATCCAAGATAAAAATACTAATGGCACAGCTAACCGACTGTTATAAATACAACTCGACTTTATACCTGAAGTATTGATGCTGAGACTCTCTTGTTTCTTCTATAAGAGGGCATCATCCTCTGGAGATAAAACCAGAATGGAAACATAAGCAGCGCAGTCAGGCAAATAAATAAATAAATAAACCAAGATGGCACTTACCTCATCCTTATAGTTACTCCTGTACAAGGCATATCCACAGTCCACTATGGAACTGTCAAGACTCTTAAAAAGTAAAGACAGGCCCAAAAAAAAGAAAAAAAAAAGAAAAGGAAAAAAAAGGAAGTAAAACCCAGCAGCCACAAAACTGACCCATCTAGCTGAAATTTTCAGAACGTTTCATCTTTGTTACCATGAGACTCGGTCGCCCCTCTACTATCCTCATCACAGCTGGATCTTCAAACATCTGGCCCCTGTCCAATCCTCCCCTCCGTCCCCTGCCTCTGCCGCGCTGCAACAGGGCAGGGGAAGGTAACTGATCTGGGGAGATACTGTGGCTTCTGTCTGGGAGGGGGGGTGGGGGTGCTGTCAGGGGATGGAGGTCTGGGGTCTGGTGGTGGTGGTGGTGGCGTTTGAGGCAGTGGCTCTCCAAATGGAATGCTGCTGTTGCCGCTGAGGTTGTCTGTCGTCTCATGTGAATCAAGATCTACGGACAAATTTAGAAAAACTGAGCCTCTTGGGCATTAAAAATGCCAACTCCTTGCCCTTGGGCACACACAAAAGCTACCAGCTTTATACAAAATTCATTTAATATAAATTCTGATTCTACTATTGCGAACTCGCACGTTTCAGGTTGAGTCATTTTAACCAGTTCCATGTATTTCAACAATCAAAAAGAAAGACTGATGCCAGTGCAGTCATGTTTAAAAGGGCTGCACCAGAGGTCCTTCATCTAATGAAAGGCAGCGCCGCTACCTGGCTGCAGCCTCAGTACACCATCGACCTTGTCTTACACTGCTTGTTCCTTGTATGTTTTCTTGGACGATGTACAGAAATTTAATTTTGTTGTGCTGGAAAGCCAGCTCAATAACAAATAAAGCAATCTTGAGATGTGGAAGGATGTTTGGACAAAACTCTTACCACCTTGATTATTAAGATCAGACAGGAAACAGGAAATGGTAAATGGACTGCGTTTATATAGCGCTCCCTCCACACCATCAAGGTGCCCTCACCCATTCAGACACTAGTGACCGCTGACATGCAAGGTGCTGCCAAGCCCACTGGGGGCAAGTTAGGTTTCAGTGTCTTGCCCGAGGACACTTTGGCATGTGGTCAGTTGAAGCCGGGCCCGAACTGCCAACTTTACAGTGACTGGACGACCCGCTCTACCAACTGAGCTACATCCACCCAAATGTCAGGACACCTGCTGCTTAACTCGCACAAGCCTGTATGCCTTTTCAGGGACAGGGAACATAACTCGCATTGTGAATATAAAAAACAAAAAAAAGAGAGGCTCATCTACACACCCATCCCAAATGTCTCCTCATTGTAGACGTTGATCTCCTCATCCTCTTCAGCCATGGCCTGAAGAAGTTCACAGTCCATACTGGTGTCATTCTCAGCATCACTCCACTCATCTCCATTCTCAGGCCACTGAGGCTCACCAGCCTTCTGTTCTTCCTGGGGGGATGGAAAGAAGATTGTGATATGGTAGGATAGAGAAGAGGAGAGCTGGGATGACGAGGATGTAGAATGGCAAAGAAAGGCAAGAAGGCAAAAATGACCATCCCTCCCCCTTTTTCTTCTTTCCAGTGGATGGGTGTATTTAAACAATGTTTTATGACTTGGCATTACAAAACCTTTGAATGCAACTATAATGAACTGGATGATGACTTTGATCATGATTAGAAATGAACTGGACTGAGGTGAAATACAGTTGGACCATATTTAATTCTTGTAAACCCAGAAAGCTTTCTCTCTAAAGTGCCTTGAGATGACTTTGCTGCGAACCATACACACCCACACAAACACAAAAAGTCCATTGAATATATGTATATTTAAAGCCTGCAGCTGAGGCCCGACTCCCCTGCACGCGCACGTAAACTTCAACTGTTTGCTCAGTACAGCAGCATTTACACCTCTACGTCAGCACAGAAAGACTCAGACTTACTTTTTGCTGTTCTGAATCACTCATCGCGTGTTTCTTGATTTTATTCTATGCTTGAAACCGACGGCTCACGATCACTTTCCATGTGTGGTTACCTGCTTTCTCCCGGCGGACGGGGAGAGACGCTCATCACCGTTTAAGTGAAGTCACCTGTGCAGGTAGAGGCGTGGACACGCCGACACGCAGCTGCCATCATCTCTGCTGTACGCGTCGTTCACGTCTGTTATAGGGTTGCTATTTATTATTTTTCTTTTAAGCGTTCATAATTTGAAATAGTAAATCATCTACGCAGGAGCAGTAAGCCAACATCGCCCTCTGGTGGCAGCAGTCGACATTTCCTCTGATTTGCATTTCACGAGATGAAGATGGCTGCATTTACTCCAGACTAGTGACTCAAAAACAACCAAGGAAAATAATAGTTCATGTGCCATTCACCTAAATACGTATTGTATAGAAACTTATTGCCACATTTATCCCACTAGTTCAATAAATATGAGGAACGCAAAGCAAGGACCTTAAATGAAGCTTTCATCCTTCTGCAGTTCAACATTTCTGACACCAGCTACAAATTAATAACTTTTATGATATAAGACTAATGCTTTTCTTAGTTTCTGAGGGATTGTTTCTTCCATGAATTCCAGTGTGGACTCTTTTCAGACATTTATGTTCACAGTGCAGGTACTATGTTTTAACAGGCTTAGGTGAGTGTAAACTGACAAAAGTTTATCTTCTAAGTGGAAAACCTCTATTCACTTCCATATTGTTTGATTTTATTCACGTTGTTTGTCCCATTTAGTTTCACACTGACATTAAACCACAAAACAATTTGTGTTCAACTTTATTTATTCTTTGGATTTGGTTTTATTGCTATTTAGCAAGCAATAGTGAGTAGAAAAATGCAAAATATCTGACTTTAAACATATGGGAGCTTACATAAACATATATAGCAGTCAGCATTAAACATAAATGCAGTTGCAGTGACATGTATACTTGTGGCAATCTAAAGCAAATATATTAAAGGGAATTTCCTTTCACAACAGTACATGTTCTAAATCGAAACAATAAATTTGCTGTTGTTTTCTACCTTTGGCAAAAAAAAATCTAATTGTCAATATTCAATTTGAATCAATACAGTATGTAAAATATTTACATACATGAAACATTTTTTTTCTATTTTTTGACAGCTGAATGCTGGATATTTCATGCAAAGTTGGGTGATTTGGTCTTTTTCCCTTTCCCCTGTTGATACATACATATCTTCTTCAGAACAAGAAAAAAATAAAAAATAAAGAGACCAGCTCCGCCCTCTCTCCTGCAGTAAATAAACATATTGTGAAAGAAGAGTCACATGGCTTGGGGACTCAGAGGATCAGCGGGGCAATTCTGGAGCTGTGCTCTCAACCAAAGAGTTTGATGAAGCAGGGATGGCAGTAGGGCTTGTTCTCCTGCTCCTTGAAGCAGCCTTTGCTGAGGGGCTTCAGGCAAAAGTGGCACACAAGGTGGTGGGGGTGGAACTTGGCTCCCATGGCAGTAACGCAGCGGCCCAGGATGGGCTGCTGGCAGGCATGGCACATGCTGCCACGAGACTGGTGGTAGTGGGCCTCACACAGCGGCTTGCCCTCGTGTTCAAAGAAGCTGCCGTTCACAAAGGGGCTGTAGCACTCCTGGGGGGGAGAAGAAATGAGAGCGTTCAATGGGATGCCAGTCACAGCAGAGTGACTCATGACGTTGTCATTAGTTTCCATGAGAAATGATAACTTTCCCATGACATAGTTCCAGCTCATTTTTCAGTTTTTTTCTGTCACAGTTCTGTGAACTTCCTCATGTTGGTTTCCAAAAACAACCACAACCATCTAGTGGTCAGTGAGCATCTCCCCTGCAGTTCCCCTGGCTGTTCTGTTTGATTTTTTTGGTCCAGTTTAATCATTTACATGCAGTTGCACCCAATCCTTCCAGTTCATATTGTGGTTTTTGTTGAATAAGAAAAACCGTGTGTAAATTTCAAAATCCTGAACTGTACCTCCAAATACTTTTTTAGCCATCAGTGTCTGAATTTTGATCCTCTGGGATACATTAATTAAAGCCACCGTATGTAGCAATACTACTATCTAGCATACCGTACAATAAAAACTTTATTTATGAAGTGCTTTAAAACTGCTACAGTGGGGTGAAGTGCTGTACAGAGAACAAATAAAATATAATAATAATGAAAAAAAACAACCCTCATAAAACATAAAAATAAGATACAAATAAAATTAGTTTATATGTAGTGGAATAAAGTGGTATTATAAGACATGCTGGCCTGTCCCCACTCATGTCAAAACAGCAGGTCAATATGCCCCCATGTGTTCAGAAGTGGTATTGGTCCCAGAGTGGCTTTAAATTTTGCCATTTTCTTCTAAGCCTCACCAATCTTTCATTTTTAGTGAAATGTGTTGAAACTCACACACCTGAATCCTGAAGCAGTATGCAACCAGCAGTCACTCAATGTTTTGCAGCAATCAAAAGTCACAACTAATAAAGAGAGCTAATTTCAGGTTTGGCATGCCCCCGCCCCCACCTTGATGGAAGTTTGGCTACAGAAAGTGGCCACATCTGGAGTTAATACAAATACAAAAGTACTCAAATCTACACAGCATTTTCTCAGTACATACTTATAAAAAGGCCAACTAAGACATCAAAGATCAAATTCTTATTTATACATCAACCAACCGTTGGCTAAATGGCACACTCACCCTACATACGAAGCACTGCGGGTGCCAGAGAGAATTCAGGGCTGAGATGTAGTTTTCCAGGATGGGCTGGCTGCAGCCTTGACAGCGGGAGGCAAACAGAGTCAAGAAGCACTGCTGGCAGTACTGCTGGCCCTCACGGTCATGGAAACCTGTAGGAGGTTAACGCCACGCTTTTATGACAGTGCAACAACTCATCTGATAAATCTTTTCCTGACTGTCTGAATATTTTTCAGGTGACTCTGGTTTGTATTACATTAAACTTCAATCTGGTTGTCTAATCAGTTTTTTGTGAATTTTTCTTTTCCTGAATTACGAGGTTAAATTGCCCCTGTCCCAAATTTCTTTTGGAATCTATTGAAGGCCGGAAATCCAGGAATGGATTATGTTGACATGCAAAATTAGTTTGATTAACTCAGGCTGGGCTGTAGCAAAGCTGTCACCGTGGCTCAGCGCTGACCCGGTAGGGACACAGTCGTCTCTCACATTACCTTCCTCTCCAAAGCTGCGGCTGCACTTCACGCAGCAGAAACACTCTGGGTGCCAGTTCTTGTCCAGAGCGGTAACCATTTTCTACACATTAAGAAGAACAAAAATGAGCGTTAACAGAAACTACTTGAGCTACTCCTGTCAAAATAACATAACAGAGGCATAGTCACATCTTAGTGTCTCACATTTAGTATGGGTTTGTTGCAGTGTGCACAGTGGGGGGAGAAGAGGGTGAAGTAGTCCGACTCGCAGTACGGCCGCCCGTCCTTCTCAAAGAAGTTGCGGCTGCCCAACTCTGTCTCACATTCAGTACACACAAAGTGTTCGGGGTGCCACACCTTCCCCAGAGCTGTCACCACCTGCACATAGGAGCAGCCGAGCCCATTTGTATGAGCGAACTGATTTTTCTGTCATTGAATTACTACAGGGGTGATGCTAAACTCCAACTGAGTTTAGAAAATTCTCACCTGCCCTACAACTGGCTTTTGGCAGGCTGAACAGTTGCCCTTGGAGGATGTCTGAACTCCTTGTCGGCTCAGGTCTGACTGGAGAAGCCCCAACATGCTGTCCAGTGAGCCCCCAGATGAGGGTTGCGGCGGGGCCACGGGCTGCTGCTGCTGCGGCTGCTGCGGCTGCTGCGGCTGCTGCGGCTGCTGCGGCGCTACAACCACGGGAGCGACAGGTGCTGCTGGCTGGGGGAAGACAAAACATAGAGATGGCGCTTATACAACGATGTTTGGGCTTCTTCCTCTGAAAGATGATGGATGTTTAGACAGAACATCACACGTGTGATCTCGCACAGTTGAATGTAACATCTTGATGATAACACACTCAAAATTATCCAGAAGAGTCATTTCATGGCTTTTAAAATTTTCTTCCCATAACCCTTTTCATTTTTGTTTATAGCCACAGCTGGACTGAACACTGCAGCCAGACAAGCTTGTAATGACAGAACTGTTGCCTCTGCTCTCACACCAGCCACTGCCTCGCTGAAAGGAGAAAAAGTAGATTATATACTGTAACAAACGCCGGTCTTCAGCTTAACCATGACTTCAAACTATCTGAAACTATCTTTGAGGATGAAAAATATTTCCACCAAGACTAATTGTTATCCACAGGCCATATCTGATGACTTATTTGTACCGGGAGACATAAGCTGTTGCCTGCTGCACAGTAACAGAGCAGACATTATAAAGTCAACTGATTTGAGTCCAACGGGAATCAATGGGAGCCATGTTTTAACAGACTGGTATTTAAAAAAAACAAAAAACACTTACACTGACATGGACATTGTGAATACAGCAGTTGAGGATTGAGAGCAAGAGGTTCACATATTGAGTGTGAAACCTCGACGCTGGTGTGAGAACTGTGCTCATAACCAGGGGCGCCGCTAGGGATTTTGGGCCCCATGAAAAGAATCTTTACTGGGCCCCCCAACACAGCGGCAAAATTTGTTGATGCTGTTTTTGATCATCATTAGGGGCCTCTCTGGGCCCCCCTCAATCATGGGCCCCTATAATACGTATCCTTTACCCCCCCCTTTTCGGCGCCCCAGCTCATAACTGACAACATCAAAACAAGATGCTATGGATAAATCACCAACGATCACCAACCAGATGAAATGGTGGGTTTAACAGGGTGCACAGTTACACGAAGAAAAAACTTAAATAAAGCAGGAGCAACTTTCTACAACAAGAAACTGATTTAAGAAAAAAAATGTGTGTGTGTGTGGGGGGGGGGGGGGGAGTGATGAGGGTAATACTAGACAGGAGAAAATATGTTTCATCCATTCTTTCATAATAAATATCCTGCATAGAAAAATAATCCAGATATTAAAGATAACCAGCTAAGTGGAGTCTCACATTCTTCAGAAACCTGCTCAAGACTATGAAAGCATGACAGCGTGGAGCTTACTGTGCTCTGGACCCTGAAGTCAGAGAGAGAAGCCATCAACTTGTCCAGCTCCAGTGTCGCTGATGTTGCTGACGGCTTTGCAGAGCTACAACAAAGAAAAAACTATTACTGTTGCAACAACATCATCAGTGAGGTAAAACTAACCTGCCTCAGGTGATCCAGAGCCCTAAAACGCTGCTTGAAACTGGATCGTTTCTGTTGACTGCTGTTGATTTGCAACAAAAATCCTGTTTTGGAGTTTTCTTGTAAAAGCTGTAAACTACATTCAGCGTCTGCTAACCCTGCACTAAACAAGTCAAATTAAGTTTTGGGGGGTTTCGGCGTGTTAGATACTTTTTCTATGTATTTAATATTACAAAGACTTAAGTCTGCGCATCCTTAAAAAAGTTATTCTCCCCCACACTTTACTCATCTACATCACAACACACTCTTGCATGGATGGAAAACTCAACCAGAAATATGAGCAGCATCATATGTAGACAGAACTGTGTGATCTCCCTCACCGTCAGCCTTTCAGCTGAACACCTCAGCACTTTTTCTTACCCTTTCAGAACATGAAGTAGATTAGTTTAAACCTTTGAATTTACTTCTTGCATTGATCAGTGTCCAACCTCTATCCAAAACCCTTTTGTGGCCTTTAAGTGCCTTGCAGGGCATTAAGCTCAAAAGATGTGCATCTCTTTAATGCTACATATATGAATTCTTTACATGCAACTGAACTAGAGCTTTGGCACTGCTTAATCTGCCCAACTTCAACCATTTCACCGTTATATTTTGCACTGGCCAACAACACAAGACAGGAAGCTTATTATCAGCTACATTCATCTGTGGGCAGCACAGAGGAAAGGAAATGTGAAACACATGATGCATCTGTCAATCAAACTGCAAGGCTGCAAGAAAATGAAATGAAATGAAATGAAATGAAAAATACTTTATTTATCCCATAAAGGGAAATTCAACCCTGTATCAAGGGCTCTTTTTTTTTTTTCAACAACAGCAAACGACAGCAATAATAATAATATTAATTGATAATAATAATAATAATAGTAGGTTTTATGTCTTGTTGTGGAGGCTGATGGCTGCTGGCAGGAATGATCTTCTGTATCTTTCCGTCTTGAAACAAACCTGAAGAAGCTTCTCACTGAACACACTCTGTTGTTTGATCACTGTGTCATGGAGAGGGTGTGAAGAGTCCTCCATCATCTTCATCAGCTTGTGCAGCATTTTTTTTTTGAACAATCAGCTCCAACGGCTCAAGAGTTACACCCAGCACAGATCCAGCTTTCCTGATCAGTCTGTTGATTCTCTAAAGGTCTCTGGTTCTGATGCTGCTGCCCCAGCAGATGGCTGCAAAGCTGATTGCACTTTCAACAACAGACCTATACAACATGTGCAACATCTTGGTGCAGACATTAAAAGATCTCAACTTTCTTAAAAAGTAGAGTCTGCTCTAGAGACCGTTGTCAATCCTGACAGCATAAGCCAACTTTTGGAAGAGCTTCTGGAAGTCCTGTATATGTATATCTATTAGATATTGGAACAGTAACATTGGAACAGTATTGATAGCAAGGCTTCAGCCAACATTATCAATTCTGTTTTTGGTAATTGGAGAATTCTTCTCTCTTGGAGGCTGCGTGAGGCTCAAACACATGCTCAAAGCAGGTACGCTGTATAAGTAACGACACGGGAAAATAGAGTTTCAAAAGTGTAATTACAATTGAATTGACTCATGCAAGATTGGCAACATGGGCAATTTTATCAAAACATTGAGCCAATAATTACACTTGACTATCATTAAACATGAGTCCATGGTCTATGAGTCCTAACAAAAATTGTAGCTGCTATATCATCTCGAGTAGTCCTGTGTAGTCTTTCAGCATTGGAGAGATGAGAGCAGTATGTAATAAGAGCAAGGCAAGTTTTTTTGCTTTTTGCTTTTTGCTTTTTTCAATCAGCTGGATTATGGCCATTTTCACTTGTAATCTCCCAACAAACAGTTGGGAGGGTGTCAAAAAGGACTTCTTTTTTTTTTTTAATCCCTGTACTTTTAGTATTACTGACAATTATGCACCCCTCTATAAACATTTCCCAAAGTCTTTAAAGCTTGTTTTGTTTTGTTTTTGCTTTTTTTAATAAATTGAATTGCAATGTGTACTTCATAATGAAGTAGAACAAATGACTTAAAAGAATAAAATACTAAAAGTTAAAGAAAAAATCAGAATAATATATTGGCAGTCAGCTTTCTAAAGATCAGTACTGGCGACTGAAAAACTCAAATTGTTTGACTTCTAAACTAAACAGCTTGGATTTAGTACCTGGATGTGGAGGTTGTGGCTTTATCCTTGATCTTGTCCTTCTCATCTTTCTTAGAAGAAGGAAACTGGGCCAGAATCTCATCTGAAAACAAAAGAAAAGGCTCAGACTGAAGGAAAAACTCAGCTCACAGTTAAACCCACACAGACACATAAACAAACCTGTGATGTTAAACTGAGTGGCGTTAAGCTCCTGCAGCAGATGGTCCAGTTCACTCAGACCTCCACCCAACAGTGAGCTGGATGAGAAGGCAGGGGGAGGATCAGCTGTGCGGGGGGAGCGCGGTTTACACACAGTGCTGTGGGAGAGATGAGACAGAAAGAGGAAATAATGACTTATTTATTATTAAAAAAATCCTCCCACCAATGGGCTAGGAGTCATCAGGCCTTCTGTTGAACTCAGCCCATTCAGAGATGACTCATGAGGCCAGACGATAGTTACGGAAGAGGCAAACACTATCAGCATTCTCTGTCAGAAGACACAACCAGTGCTTGAAGAAAACATGTTATTCTATTTCAGAGAGGTCAAATAACTAATCTGTATAAAGGAAAACAACTGAAGAGATTGTGAAAGCTACTAAAATTGATTCAAGAACCGTCTAACACCTTATTAAATACATGAAGGACAGTCCTGAGCCATGATCTTGAAGACAGAAATGTTGTTAGGAAATAAATTGGAATTATCGTGAGAGATCAACAGTAGAACTCATGACAATGGCGTGCAGTCTCCAGAAAAAAAACACAAAGGGCCGTCCTGGTAGGACAGTTGGTTGGGGCAGGCAGCCCATGTACAGAGGCGCAGTAGAGGGACGCAGTAATGGTTTGTGAAAGCACACACTGGGGAGGTAATATTCTGTCTTCCTGGGATCACTGTGAATGCACAGCTGGAAAGTGGAGGTGAAAAGTGAGAATCTTTGGGATGTGAGCTGTTCAAGTCTTTACTCCTCCCATCAACAAAAGATCTTGGTGAAAAACTAATCCAACTCTGGACAGTAATACCTGCTGTGAGATTGCAGAACCATATGAAAGCAACGCCACAGTGAAAGAATTGCACATTCAACGCATAAGAATGATGCAACAAAATATCAAGAGTGTGGGACTTACTTTTTTTTTTGGCCCGTCAGTGAATATTCTGTCAAAAACCCACATGTTGGCCAAACATTACTATGACAGCTGTGCTTCAACTGTGCAATACTTGTAAACATCCTGGACTGCTGGCACAAGAGGTTAGGAGGGGGTTGATGCTGTTGGCACCATGACCAAGTTCTGAAGGTCACAGCAGAAAACACCAAGCGGTTCTGGCCTTCAAAGGCTGCCATCACTCTCATCTGTGCTGGAAAGGAGCCAGGACCTTCAGTGAGCACATCTGCATTAATCCTGGTTTCTGGAAGGGACTGGCAGCTGTTGGTGGGTTTAGACAAACAGCTAGCTAAAGTTTCCTCTGCACATAACAGTCAATGTGTTGAGATGCGATATCGGTGTCATGCTTGAACCCTCTAATCAGTTGATTGTGCCAGGAGCTACAAGCCCGTTGGGAGAAACTTATCAAGTACAAGATACGAGTTTCTGAGTGCAGTCAAAGACATTACTAACTACTGACACAAAAGTTTTTACTGAACTAATTTTAAGACCCACTAAGCGATAGATTTTTGTCCTGTTAGGTAAAACCATAAAATTATAGGAGATTTCTCAAATGACTGTAGTAATCTTGGCTCTAATCTCTGCCAACAGATATCATCAACTGAGATGTTGTTAATGGAAGCTGACTGGTTTCTGTTTGTAATCTTAGCAGTCGCAGCTAAATTTGTTTCAGTGGGCCTTGCTTGCATTCATATACCAGACAATGAGGAGAAACACATGCAGAAAACATTTGATAAAATGAAGCCTGAAATCGTCCGTGATCATTTCATAATGATTTACCTTTTTCTAGCTTTTTTAAAATTCAACTGGATGCAAATATTTACAGATGAAGCAAATAGGAAATTTTGTCCAGGATATCCATCATCTGTTATACAGGTTTCCAAGGACAAGTGAAGCTGTCAGAATCTCAGTTTAACAGACGATGGATCGTCCGCTGTGTTTTAATTGATTCAAACCCCAGCTGCATGTTCAGGTTCATTTCTGTCAGCCCATGCAAAGAGAAGGATTATGGGAGTTCAACGACATGCCAAGGCTGCAGACATGTGTTTCCACACAGTCCTCCAGCAAACCAACAGGGTGTCGTTATTAGGCAATGATGCTATGTGCCAGTCAATTACTGATCTGGCAAAAGGCTGGCTTGAAGCACAGCAGAGCTCACCACAGAGTTCACAAACAATGCTTTACACTGCAGACAAAACAGGTCTGCAAACCCAAATGCGCTCAATTATTCGTGACACAGGCTTTCGCAATAAAAATGTTCATTACCTGAAATGACCTTTATTTTTCCAGCAGCAAGGGAGAAGCTGAAGAATAAACAAGAGTACAGGCATGCACGAGAGTAACCTGCATTTCCATGTCTTCTATAGTTCATGCAACTATTTAAAAAAAAAAAAGAGGAAATTACCTGTATAATTTATCTGGGTTAGAGTTCTGTGAGGTCTTCATTGCAGCAGAAACAGTCTAACAGACAAAACAGATGGACCGTCAGTGAATATACACACAAAAAAAGAAAAACACTGTGAGTTCAGAGTTATTTAAGGGGAAAATTCAAAGTTTTTTCTCTAAATTAAAGTTTACAAAGAGCTGAGCACTAAAATAATCACCAACATAACAACTGGCACTAATGATTGCATCTGAGTGTCCACCTGCTGTGGCGTGTAGGCAGGTGGAGGCGGCCGGGCCTGGGCCGGGTCCTGGTTGGGAGAATCTGCATTCTTTGGAGGGTCAGAGGTGAGCAAGACGGGACACCGAGGTAGAGGAGAGCTCGTGCTCTCCAAATCAGCAAGGAGGGCATCTGGAAGGAAGAGAGCATGCAAGTGATATGGCACACTTAGTTCGCTCAACATCACAGTTACATTTGCTTTTTGATAATGAAACTCTACATTTACTGTTGTCTGTTACGGTGTTCATATGTAAAAGTTAAACCTGCATAGCAACACACTTAATGTTCACACAAAATATATCAAGTCAGATCAAAGGCAAGCAAGTACGTGACTGGAAGAAAAGATGTAACACATGCATGCACAGACAGTTACGTACCAAACACAACAATACGAGGACTGAGAGGGTAGTTAGGTGGCTCAGGCACTCCTAGGGAGAGACAGAGAGCCCGTGTAACCAACGCAGCAGCAGCAAAATCAGCCCACACAGTGCACACAACACGGAAAACAGCGAGCATCCTCAGACATAAATCAGCCAGAAGACAGGACAGCCAGAACAGCCAGAACCCCCGAGACAATCCATCAGCATAGTGAGGTTATTAGGACACACATTCATTTCTGCATTCATATCCAAGACATGAAAGTACATAGAGGAAGCAGAGGAGGAAGGGTGTGGCAACTGATAACTCCATCTACTCCGTCGGCCACCCCCACACAGTCTCTCTCACACTCATGCTGAAGTAGAAGGTGTCGAGAAACTAAACTTGCTGAAGCGACAGTCACTGCAGCCGCATGACATCATCATCTAGTGCTGAACAGTCTTGATATGAGCAACTGAAGGCCAAAGCAGAGTGTGTTTAAAGAGGACGTAAGATGAGTCATTCCTAACGCCAACTTGTACCAGACAGACTTCTGTTTTGGACTCGCTGCCTTTTTAAAGTCACATTGTTTTACTGCACCTAACGCCATGGTTCATTAATATAATTTCAAGGTCATTAGAGTGTAGATGAGATGGACCTAAGAGGAGTATCAGTGCCCCCATCACTGTAACCAACACAATCCAAGTCAGTTGTTTAGCCTGATTTTAAAGCGGATGCAATTGCACAATAACCGCTTTGTAAAGAAGGAAGTCAAGAGTGACTTCTACAAAACTAATGGCCCTTTCTTACATCAGCTACTGTTAATGTTTATGATTATCACCCCACCATCAGGAGAACACTGAACAATGATGATGTTATGGCAGGGGTGCAATGAGAAAGCCGCTGCTCTCCAAAACAAACGTCGCTGCTTATTTGGTTGTTGCTATGCAGAGGGACAAATAAAAAAAAGGCTTTTGGGAAAATGTTTCATGGATGAGCCATGTGTTTGGAGAAAGGAACGCTGATGTCCAGCATAAGATTTTATCCCATCTCTTAAACAGGGTAGTGGGAGTATACTGGTTTGTGCTGGTTTTGTCGGATTGAGCCACAACATCTTACCGCTATTGACAGAAAAATTACTTCTGAAATATACAAGTGTATTTTAAAGGAATGTCCCAGGACACCCAGTGTGTCTGTCAGTTGTGAGAAAGTAGTTCATGCAGGACAGCCACTATCAGCACACAAGTTGATCTAGAAAATAATTGTTAACGGGGGAAATCAAACATTAAGGTCAGTGCTGACCTTAGAAATGTTGTGGGAGGACTGTAAGTGGTCACTTGAGAACCACTTTATGCTAACAAAATGCCAGAAATCCCAACTGTTCCCAGAAAACGTAAGAAACAGTTATTACAGCACAAGAAAGTTACACCAGATAGTAAAAGCAAAGGTTCACAAAGAGGTTCATGCCAGGTTGGGTTAGGTCAGAGATGCAACGCATGTCTGCGTCGATAACCGAGTATGGAAAATGTGCTAATCGTACAGTCTTTGAGTCTTCATTTCTTCCATTCTGGACCAATGTAGCAATGCCTGCTCTGTCATGAGACCATGTGTCACTGATCATTTTGAATAAGTGAGCATGACATAAAGAAACTCCTTCCAAGCCATAATAAGCTTTAACTGTTGAGAAATTCTGATTTAGGCTCGTCATGATTAGTAAACGTGATCATTAATGTTTAGATCATGCACGATATGGACTGGCAAAAAACCAGAGTTTTCATCACAGCACTAAGCTGGATCCTGTTCAGCTGGCTAGTACTCTAAAAAATATGATATCAGAACATCATGGCAGTCACAGGAAAAAAAAACATCTCAATTGTGAATCAGTGATCCAATTAGGGTTCATCATTCATCTCTGTTCAACCGTTCACTTTGCTTTGGTTTGTGATGTCTATTAACATGGAGCAGTAAAGCGGAAAGCTTCACAATTCAATTTGCGGTTTACGATCATATCACATCTGACCATTATATTTATTGTCATTTGGAAATGGAGATGGTGGAATTTTTTTTTTTTTTTTTCTGAGCACATAAAGTGGTTCTTGTTTTGTTGGCATGTGTTACTCAGTTGAGACATTTGGATTTACTCCATTAAAAAAAAAAAAGCAATTGAATGGACAGCTGCTTCTCTGATTCTGGTTCCTTTTATGAAAATACAAGCATGAATGTGTGAGACACCTTTGAACAGATGTGAAGTTCTTTCATGCAGGCTCAGTTCAGCACTGCGGCCATCTCTGTCCCAGATGATTCACACTTCTGGTACGACCATGTGTTGAAAATAATGTGCGTAAACTACTTGATCCCCTCCTGCTTGTGTGTCTCTGTCTCTTAATCACACACACACATATACACACACACACGCGCGCACACATACGCACAGACTCTCTAACAGACAGCACATATAAGGAGCTGAACTTCTCTCAATGGGAATTATGACCATATTTAGAGCTGCTTGCCGACTTGTTTGTCTTGGCCAAAGGCCTCTCTAACAAGTGGTCTCACTCGCTGAAAGCCTCGCCAGATCTAACGCATAAACTTACAAGTCTGCTGAACAACAGCACAAAACCCGAGAGTCTCAAACATGGCCACAGCCTCACCAACGCTCAGCCAGTCACCCGAGTAATTCACTGCATTAGATCCAATCCAGATGTGGCCAGATGCGCTTAGCTACATCTTGCCATTCCTCTTTGCATTACAGAGATAAATGTTTGATTTTTGAAGTGGACGTCATGAGGGAAAGAAAAACAAAAAGTTTCAGAGCAGCAGCAGAGGCAAAAGCCTTTTCTATTTTCCTTGAACTCTGTGGCTTTTTCAAATAGCAGCGTTGCTTTGGGCTATTTCGGGCCTTTCTGACACGGCTCTGAAACACAGAGTTGGCTTATTATAATGTTTTGAGGTGGGGGGGGCAACAGTGAGTAGAAAAAGAAAAAAAAAAGCTCTCTGATGCTGGACACAGCCCTCTCTAATGTTTACAATGGGAGACACTCTGTTAAACATTATCTGACTTTTCTCTCCATCCCCGACTTGTCAGCATTAATGGATGGAGAGGCGGATGGAGCGGATCCATTCAAATCTAATTTACAAAGAATTTATCACATTTGCAGGCTTTGCATGACAGACCCAGTGGCAGTCAGGTAAATATAGAGTAATGTATTGGTTCTAGTGTTGTGTGTCTGCGAGTATGGCCTCTGTAAAGGTAAAACACAGTTCTGCAAATTAAGTTTTCAGAATTCCTAGATCTACAGTAAGATCTGAAAATGGCTCAACACAGAGAGGGGAAAAAAATCATATTAATTCAAGTTTCTGAATAAGAAGCTGTAGGATCTAGGGTTTTCCATGGCTTCTCTTTGTCTTAAAATGGGATAAAGTGGTCTTCATTGTAAAACCTCATATGTAGCTGTGAGAAAAGAAACTGTAAGATGACTGCCAGAATCAACAGAGAGCTTATTTCCTCTGTTTGGGCACACCAACCCTTCCCACAGATCCCTCCAAGATATCTCTACATGTAGTTACAAAGGTTGGAAACAGAGAGCAGCTGCGTTACTTACCCAAATCCTCCATGATATGATCTCAGCCGACTGTTTTCCTCTTTGTGACACAACACGGACAGCATTAATAAGTAGTGATGGCCGAGTATCAGAGCTGAGGAAGCGGTCTCGCGGCTATTGTGTGCGTCCGTGCTGAATAAGTTCTTGGAGACCGTTATCCGCCAAGAGAGGAGGAGGAGGAGGAGGAGGAGAGGCAGGGCGTCCCGTTTCTTTTTCCCTACTCTCTTCCTGTGTAATGCCTACCAGGACCTCGGCCCCGGAGAAGGCGTAGTTAAACGAGTGTGGTTACAAACCCGCAGCGCCCCGACACACGACGTCATCCTGGACATTCCTGCTCCATATTTGGAATAGAACATTAAGGTTTTCGGGGCTCTGCGAGCTACACAAACAACGACGAAACACGAACACTGTTGATGCTACAAGTTGTAAAAGTTAGTGAAATATTTGTCGGCCCAAACCTTTTCATTTTTCTTTTTTCTTCCTCGTTTTTAAAGGAAGAGAGAAGAGAGGAGCTCCATTCCCCCGTTTAGCACACAGGTTCCGAGGAAAGCATCTCAAACAATGAAAATACTAGTCCGAATCTGATAAACTGTCTTTTTGAAAGGCTTTAAAGGAGACATATTATGCCATTTTGTTTTCAAAAGTTAACTAAATTTCCCCCTGAGCTTTAAATAAAAGTACTGTGACCTCCTTTGGTCAAAGTAACTGTGATATAGTACTACAGCTCCATTTTCAGCCTTGTCTTTACAGCTCTGCACACTAGCAGGCGACTCCAGACATGAGAATATATGTTTTCCTCATTTCCTGTGTCCAGGAAATTTTGGTTTAGAAATAAGAATTTGGTTATCACATAGGATAAATGACATCCTGGCTCTTGATATTTCTCATATATTCCTTTATGTAGATAATTTAAAATCTAATATCTCTGATCTGGTAAATTTTATTATTTTAATAGGTAAATATCATATTCATATGATATGTAGTCATATGTAGTAAGTGGAGAAATAGCAAACCGTCCTTTGACTGGTTTATTAATGACTTTCCTATCCTTAAAAAACTGTACTCCAGTAAAATAGCAATAAAGACCTGTGAAGACATATCCTGTTTCTTGCTCAATTGATTTCACTCCCAAACTTTGCTCCTGCCTACATATACATATATTTTTTTTTTTTTTGCTTGCCTCGTTTTTGCCTGATAATTACAAAGTGAAGGTCATCTTTGTGGTTAACTTTTCATTTTAAAAGATGTATGGTCTTAACAAGAGGATGTATGTTTCTGTTATTTTCTTTTTACATGTCCAATAACAAAAAAATGTAAAAAAAAAAAAAAAATCTGTTTTGTAAAAAACAGATGGCTTCCTCCACTTATTCCAGGCAAACTAGACAGGATTGTCGCTTGTCTTGCAGTCAGTGTTGATCGATTCCGTGCTGAATTAACAGGAACATAGCCTAAAGTTTCTTGTGAGTTTCAGCACATTGATATACATTGTTTTGCTTTACCCCTGTGCTAAATCAGCCCCCTCCAAACCAGCGGAGTTCACACAGTCGCTTCAAAACCAGGAGTTTGTGTCACGCAAAAGCCCCAAATGCACCGATAACGTCCAGTTTCAACCGGTGCTGCCACCCAGTGGATACCATTTTCACAGTACTCAGGCTTCCCCTGCTCTCTCTCATAGCCCCTACCCCAGCTTACACATACATGCTGAAAGCATCCTTTGTGTCAGTTTCTGCATGCTTTGGAATAAAAACAAAACTAAGAATACGTTAGGTGACAGTCATTTCCATGTCAAAGTTAATGGCTTTGTTTCACTTTACTATAAATATAGGCTATAGAACCATATTCCCTTCAGTTACATCTCAAGTTCCCCTTCAAACTCACAGATTATAATCCTCAGATATCCAGTGTCAAGAGTACATATAGAATATAGTGCTTAATAAGTTGGGTGATTTGTGATAATTTGATTAAATAAATCAAGCACAATGGTAAATGTTGGAAATTATCCATAATTTAGTCATCAGACCAGTCAACAACATGGGACTGATTTGATGCCAATTACATTGATGTTAGTGGTGAGACAAATTACATAAACACTAACAAGTTTTTCCTCAAGTAAAACAAACTATAATAATTAATCTTTTTTTTAATGTGAAAAGCACAGGGACATAAAATATGGTGTCATGCTCATGACTAGCTGAGCACGTAAATAGAATTTAAATGTAGCTCATGTTAATTAATTCCACCTGAACCTTTTCCTGCTGTAAAAAGTCTCAACTTCTCCAGTGAAACAGCAAGTGGTACAGGGACTTTGGATCTTTTGGACATTCAAGAAGTAGGAGCATAGTGAGAAAGGTTGAATTTGTTGTTTAGGTTCAATTATATTATTTTTAAAAAGTGCGAGACTATTACATTTCCCAGGTAAAAGGGGCAATTGGGCTTTTTCTTTGAAGGTTTTTTTTTTCCCATAGTAGAAAGACCAAAAAACGCAGATTTTCAAAGGAAATGCACTAGCTTGCTCACCTTACACTCAGAGACATCAAAATTGGTTTCTATCGTTAATGGCATTAGTACCATTTTCCCATCTACTTTCCTAAAATTGATGCAACTATTTTACTTACATTACATATCCACCCAAACCTGTCATTCACACAGAAATTAGCCATGGGAGTAAAAAACAAAACAGGAAAAACTTTAATTATTCAATCTCACAGTTACAAGCTATTTGTTTGTGTGACTGGGGTGGGTTGGGAAGGGACACAATAATAAGATAATGTGTGCATTTACAAAATTAAAGTTTACCACAAGAAAACAATCCTTGTGTTTTAATGTATGTCACAGACAAAACGTTTTCTGACCAAAAACATCCCTCTGCTGTCCAAGAAGTACCTGCCTTTGGTCTCAGTGCATGAAACAAGACAAAGGACTAAAAAGTAAGACAGTGAAGAAGAAAAAAAAGGGGAAAAAAAACTTAAAAAAAAAAAGTTATATCCAAGAATGAAGTCAAATCATAAATGTATAAACAATAACTGTGAAAATCAGTCCGTTTCTGTGAAAATAAAGCTTTTTGTTCTGACATTGTTTGTTCATGCAGTTTGCTAAATCAAACACTGAGCTCTTACCCATGCATGTTACTTCTAGAGCACTGAAACACAACTATGCTTCCACCGTTTCCAAAATGTTAATGTTAATAATTATAATAACTCAAATACACACACTTACACGCACTCATACTTTCCAAACCAACTTCTTGACCCAGATGTTTGAGCCTGTTGGTGCTTTAGAGTAAATTTAAGGAGCAGGACTGCATGTGAAGTGGAAACCAGAGTTTTTTTGGGAAAAAAAAAAAAAGATTTGTGAAGTGATTTTGGAATTGGGGATGTTGATATGATAGCATGAAGTAACATGGATAGGCTCGGTTACCTACAATGTCTCCATCCATCAAATGAAATTAATTTACATATCCACCGCTCTGCTACTTCTTCACTGCAGTTTATCCACACACAACCACTGCCATCCTCTCCTCTGTTGCTCGTCTCCACTTCCTGCTATCACTGCACCGCCTGCTCATTGGCAGTGCTACCCGAGTCCTGAGGTTTCATCACATCAGGGAGTTCTGGAGGGCTGGAGAAGGCTTCAACGTGCAGCTGCTCAAACATCTCATCTGGAGGGGGGAGGGGGCAGAGGAGACAGGGAAACATGAGAACAGTAGTGACAGCAGGGTTTAAAGTGGCGACATAATTCATGTCAAGAGTGCTGCCACAGTGAGCATTTACAGTAGAAAGTATATCTGGAGGAATATGAAGCAACTCAAACAGTTGTTCAAGTCAATTAAGAACATGCCAGAAAGGATAAGTGGTCTTATTGATGCACATAAACTTCAACTTAAATGGCAACTTCAACTGCAACTTAACAACAATGAAACTTTGATCATATGTCAATATATTTTAACAGCCTTGTGTGTATTGTTCTAAATATGAGAAATAAAAATACATCTATGGTCTAATCTTAGTGAATGTACTTCCTAGACATGTTTTGCTGAGGAATTGCATTCTTAAATCAAATACATCTCATTCAGAAAAGCCAAAACTTGAGGTTTTGGTTTATCACTTTTGCAAAACAGACTCTGATGCAACTTTAGATGAACAATACATGACACAGTGCACAGTGACATTATTCATTTAACAAAAAACGATATCACAACACAAGATGCAGTGAATCTGCATGAAATTATAAGTTTTCCACATTGTTGTGTAGGACTTTTGGGTCACTCTTCTTAACAACTGTGCTACAGTTTTTGGGCCTTTGCTTTTGCACAGTTATCTTCAGGTCCTACTGCAACATGTTAATTGGGTTGAGTACATTGCAACACGTTGATTGTTCTGTTGTACATTTTCCTGAAATGAGATCATGGAGGATCATTAACTTGCACTGTGACAAGATTTATGTCAATCTTTAGCTGCTGGATGGACTTATATACACAGAAATATCATTAGATATTTAATGACTATCAAATGATATATGGATATAATATGTTGATATTCATTAGGAGTTCATGATGTCCAAGTGTCATGGTTCTGTGCAGTGGCGGTTCTAGCCTCTGTTTTTATCATCAACTGTTTTTTCTCATCTAAATAGATTTTAATCTTGCTTTTATTGTTTCCAATGTTCTGATGCATTGTCTTGTCTTTATAAAGGCACACTGAATTGCTTCAATTTGAAATGTTGTATATAGTAGCCTTGTATATATCCATTAATAAACAAAAATGCCTAATTAATCAAATTACTAAATGCACAAATATCCATTACCATACAAAAATAACGCATTTAAAAGATCCTCAGAAGAACATAAGAGCAATCTGCAGCAAAGGATATTTCCAGCAAAGTTTTCAGCCTGTTTTCACTCATGTGCATGTCCAGTGATCATGGGTGACATGTGATCACAGTGTATGATGATTGAAATCAGTGTGGCTGTTTAACAAGCCCAAGCATACTGTTAAGCACAGCAGTGGATGAGTAAGTCCAAAGTGTGCAGTTTTGACTTTGTCAAATATGACACTGCGGATTATGACCAAACATCTCTACTAATGGTTTAATCTTTCCAAAGGACATTGAGGTTTGTTCAGATGCAACTCTGTAAACCTAGGAGGTGCCAAACAGGCCAAAAAGATGACTAGATGAAGTTTATAAAGAAGCAAAAAATACAGTAAATTCTTGTTGGAGACAAAACATATCTCTGACATAAAAAAGTACACAAATATGTAAAAACAAAACGTACCATTTATACGGAAGGCCAGACCAACTGTAGCTGGTGCCTGAGGTCTGGCAGTCTGGTTGGTGAATCCACAGTCCCCCAGGGTTTTGCTGTCCTCTAGCAACTGATCATCCTGTGGAGCACAAGATGAGAATGTCAGGAAAAAAATCTTTCAAGTGTAGAAACATATTATCAAAACAACGTGTTTGTTATTTATATTTTTACAAATAAAAAAGACTGTAAATTTGACCAGTAAGATCCAACACATACATCGTTCCAGAACAGACACACACGTACTCTCTGATCCCAAGTCAACATTTCACACCAGACTCACTTTGTAGAGCCGCTGGTCCTCAGGTGGCCTTTTAAGTATTCCTTCAACAATACGCTTCAGCTCATAAACAGTGGTGGACTCCTTGGCATCTGTGAAGATTGTCGTCTTGTGACGCCGGATCATTAAGAACACGTCCTGGAAGACAATGGCCACACAATTACATGTGAATGAGAAAAGGATTTGTTGTTTTACTTGAAGATAAGGACCGCTCAAATGCGATCAAGCAGGACAGCTGGTTCTGTTGTACATTTAACTTTTAACTGGATTATCTGGCTGTAAACCACTTTATTTCACAAAACATCTTGAAAGTATAGCTAGTAATTAATGAACGCCCATTTGGCAAATGTTTAAAACACTTAAGCTAAAAGCAGATTAAGTGTTGCTGCTTTGTGAAGACGTTTAGATAGCCACATCATATCAACTTGGATCTTATTTCTTTAGTACTTTCTAAGAACTGGATCACTACTTCAGTATTTATGAAACATTAGGCAAGGGTTAGAAGGAGATGGTCATAAACTCTCTTTTTGCATCCATTAACAGTACGCAATTTGGTTGTCAACTTGTACACACTTGAGAAACCACAACAGTGAACAGACAGATTCTTGTACAAAAAGTGCTTTTTAATGCACTTTTTGTACACATACACAGTTAGCAATACCTGGGTTTATCTGAAGGGACCCTTATCCACTCAATCACTTAGGTGGAATTACATTTTTTAATTTTGTCTGGGAAAGAAATTTCATTTGACATACATCAGTCACCGCCTATGCTCATGTTAACTGCCATTTTGCTGAAAGCAAGTATTCCATTTTAACTCACAACTGCTTAAATTCATATCATTTCTGTCCCTAGTGCAAAAGTTTATAATCCTTAGCCTCTAAAAATAGACCTAGGGTTGTTTTCATGCTGGAAATTTTCTTTGAGCTGCTGCAAGTTGTACAAGATGTAATACTTGTAAATGAATGCAGAACTTGTGCAGTGTATAGGAGCCTTGAGATATGACTTAAGGCTTCTACAACCACTGAATATTTTGTGGCACACAGGAAACCTCTGCCACACACATGTGCTGTGTTATGCAACATTAATCCACTGACTTTTGAGGCACATTGCATTTATAAGATTTAACAATAGAAATGTTAAGTTTTTGTTTCCTAAGCATCAATTTTGGACTAAATAAAAGTTAAGAAGCTAAATAAACACTTATAATCAACACAGCAAATGCTGGTAGTATAATCCCTTAAGAACTTCTGGCCATAAACACTAATAAAATAAAACAAAATCAATATTTCTGTATATTATACACTAAATGAAGAAATCATTCACATGTGATCAAGTGGACTCTATCCCTGACATGCTCAGGTCATTCTGACATCAAAGACAGAATGTGCAGCAATTTTATTCTCTTTTTTTTTTTTTTAAACATGGTTTTCATAATCATTGAGAAATTCCATTATTTCCACAGGAGTCATATCAAAAATAATGTTACAACAATGGAAAAAAATTCGAAATAACCCACTTCAACCAGGTAGCTACATAACGCTTTTCTAGTTAATCTTCACTAAAGTTGTTAGTTTAAAAAAGTCAAAAATAATGACGATAACAACAATAATAATAATAATAATAATAATAACAAATTAAAAAGGTTAAAAAACGATTTTATTAAGTCTATGCACAAGGACAACGTCATTGAATTATATAAATACAGCATATATGTTTTATATAACTAAATAAACTGATTCATAAGAAGCCATCAACTGGTATTCGAAAATTGAAGAAATTAAGCTTGGCCGAAAATTTCCGAGAGAAAAATACGGGATTCCCCTGTATTTAAAATACGCATTAAGTTTAACATCGATCTAAATCCTAAGGGAAATTAATTGATGAGCTAATCTTTAATGTCGAACAGATCGACAGCAGACATGGCTACGAGCTAACGCGACATCAGCCTTTAGTTTGTTTGACAAAATTCAGCCAAACACTGAAAACAAGAGACTTATATCTGACCACGAAAGTGGTATGTATTCTATGACTGACTGTTTAGGTTAGTTAATGGTCAAATTTGAACTGCTAAACCGAGTTATCTCGTCAGCTTCAAGTCCGTGTTCAGATGGAGAAGCTAACACAGGAAGCTTAGCTTTAGCATGCTAACAACAACAAAGTGGAATTAACACTTCAGCTGCATTCTGCGTTTCACCAAATCGCTAAGTATTAATTCAGAGTTTGTATCTGCGTATTAATCTCACAAACAATCTATGTAAATTAATAATTATAATAAAATAACGTTACCATTTCAGGTGGTCAGCTAGCTACCAGTTACGCCAGCCCTGTGAGTCGCAGCAGAACCAGACTGCACCGCTGCTCGCGGATGTCCGTGAACGTAAACAGTTGGTATTCACGGAACGTAACTACGTAGCACTACGTCAGAAATTCAGAATTTGGCGCGAGATGATTACGAACCTGCAGAGTTTACACGGAGATTTTGACTCGGAACCCTTCTGTTTATTGGAGGGAGGAAACTGACGCTAAAACCGGATCATGGTCTGTAAGATATAATTCCTTAATGCCTGTTTACTTAACGAAGAACTGTCATGAGCAGCAAGTTATTTGAACTCAGGGTAGTTAGCTGTAGACGTGACGCTTGTAGGTCCGCGGTCCGCCCTCGGTTTCTGTATGCTAGCGAAAATCTATTTTTGCGGAGCTGGCAGTTGTCAGTTTTTTAACACTTTTAGCGCGATACAAAAAAGCAATAAAAAGTCACAGTAAGCAATATTTCTACTTAAGCTTGACGTTGAATTTGGTCATTAACGCTTATGACTGTCAACGAGGATGGCTAGATTATGAGAAAAGGGGCGCAGACACAAAATAAAGCACCCGTCTTCCCCACGCAGAACCAAAACAACAGACAGCTATGTATTAACTTCTGTTTAGTGTTTTTTTTCCAATTGTGTGTCTTTCAGATGTTGCATATTCTGTGTCATTATATTTTTATTTCCATGTTTAAATATTTTCCCCAATGTTTTTTTTTTTTTTTTTTTATCGCTGTGGCTCAGTGTCATTTGTTCGTTATGTGGTCTTTTTGTCATTTGGCTTGTTTAATGCATGTTATAAGTCATGCTACTTATATTTGGAATTTTAGTACTCATTTTATGTAATTTTCCATTTTGAATTTCAACTGGATTATTCTCATATTTCCCTCATTAAGTTATTTGGGGTCTCTGTGTAGCCTTTTTATGTTTCATTATGATATCCTGTTATTTTGCAGCCCCTTTAGTGGCCCAGTTTTGGTTGTTTCAAATCTTAGATTACTGCCTTGATTTTGATTATTTTGTATGAATACTCCTTTTTTCTCTGGGAATAAGGCAAGAGGCCTGTTGACCCCTGGATCTGCTCACATCAAGTGTGGTCATTAATATGTTTATTTATAAAGGCCAGCAAGACCAGTTCTTCTAGAACTGAAGTTGCTGTCAAAGCATCTAGCTTTAAGACAAGTGCTCTACAACCTGTTCGACGAGCTATTCAAGATGCTGGATCTCATGACAAAAATAAGAGACAAAGCTGAAGCAAAGTAGAGCTGAAAAAAATGCTGTTGCCTGAACAGATTTCATGAAGAAAATTTTCAACACATGTCAAAAGTTAACTTTCTGTCTCTTTTTTTTTTTATGTTGCAGCTTGCTGTTTTCATAGAACGTAGCTGAACAAACAATGTCAGTTGCAGTGGAAACTACAGTATCCAGGATGCCTCTCCCTCTTCCAGCCCACTTCTCCCAGGCAGAGCAGTCCTTTTCCCTCAAAAAGCGCAGACTCCCATTTTCGTCATCTGTATCTACCTCCTCTTGGTCTTCCCCTACTCGACTTTCATATTCTCTCCCCCCACTGCCACCATCTAAGGGATGCCCCCCTCTGAGCAGGATCTTTTCCCACCATCCATCCCCATGGACCCCACTGTCTGATTCCCTGAGGAAGTCGTTCCCTCCAGGCTCCGTGTATGATCCTAGTAAACATCAGTCCTATTTCAGTCAGTGCTTTACTAATTTGGGCCCTCTGGGAAGAGGATCTTTTGGAGAGGTGTACAAGGTGAGTACCACACAGATTTGTGTTTGTATATGTATATGAAAGTTATATAAAATACATGTTGTATTAGAGGTTACTGCTTTACAGTATCAAGGAAATTGGAGGGGTGTTTGTACTTTTAGTCTGGTTTTCTGGACCTTATCAAGCTTTGGTTTATTCTGTGTTCATATTTCGATCAAACCACCATTCATTTTGAATTGGCACCAGCTCAGGGGATCAAAATCTGGTTGTTTTGTGTGAACCAAGGCAGGCTGATTTCATTGATACCTCTTCAAATGATCCACACTAATACACGGTAACACAAGTTCATTTATTCAAGCTAAAGCTGTCAAATGTGACCACACCCTAAAATTTTCGCATTTTAAGCACCACAATTTTGTGAGAAAGTGGCCATAAAATATGCAATTTTAAAACAAACAATGTCAGAGTTGAAAGTTTAGAATGATCATTTCTGTTCTGCTGTTAATGTTATCGGGTACTGCATTCTCTTTAAAGGCAGTTAAGTCACACAATGACATTTAGCCAATCCTGACAAATCAATTTGGACATCTCTGAAGTTTTGTACCCCCCCCCCCCCCCCCCCCCCCCCCCCCCCCCCCCCCCCATTGTGACCACGAATCTCATGGGTTGATATCTTCCTGGAGACAAGACTCTGCGTTTTCCTGTATTTTCTAGGTGCAAAGCAACAAGGATGGCAGACTTTATGCTGTCAAGCGCTCTGCTCAGCGCTTCAGAGGTAACAATGAGAGGAATCGAAGTGTGAGGGAAGCCAGGAACCACGAGCGCATTTGTCCTCATCCTCACATCCTGAATTTTGTGGCGGCCTGGGTGGAGGGGGATCGACTGTACATTCAGACAGAGCTGTGTAGCACCAGCTTGCTGCTCCATGCTGAGAACAAGCCTCCTGGACCAGGTTTGTCCTAAAAATAAATATACTATATAATGAAGACTCCTCTTTTTTAGTACTTAATAATATCTGTATTTATTGCTCTAGATAATTCCAAACATACTGATTTTGCTTTTGTTTGAAACATGTCAATCCAGATGAACCCGCAGCATGGGACTACTTGTGTGACCTCCTCTCAGCACTGCAGCACTTGCACTCTCGTGGTTTTGTGCATCTGGATCTCAAGCCCGCCAATGTCCTCATCACTGACTCTGGCCGGCTCAAGCTGGGGGACTTTGGGCTGCTGCTGGAGCTCAATCAGACCAATGCAGAGCCCACAGAAGAAAGGGGGAAGGATGATGTCCAGGAGGGGGATCCAAGATATATGGCTCCTGAGCTGCTACGTGGAGAATATGGACCTGCCGCTGATGTTTTCAGGTACAGTTGAGGGGAAAAATTGGGAAAGTGAGCTTATATTCTGATACATGTAAGTAAATGCCAATAACATTTTTCTGATGTAGCTTGGGTGTTTCTATTCTGGAGCTTGCCTGTAATATTGAGGTTCCAAATGGTGGTGAGGGATGGCAGCAACTCAGACAGGGCCATCTTCCTTCAGAGTTAACCAATGGTAAGATCTACACACTAAGCTCCTGGACATTCTTCTTTAAGAAAATGTTAATATTTTGGTGGGCCAGGGTCGCACATATTAACGGCCAAATCCAAAATTATGCAATTTGATACCCTTAGAACTGTATTCAGTGCTTTGAATTCAGCTTCCTGTTGTCCCCTCCCTCCCTCTCTTTCCATTGCATACTTTATGGCGCTTAACTGTAACATCCAACTGTTGTAAATGTGTCAACTAAATATGCAGCCTTGGTGTATTCGTTCCGTGGCAAATGAACAAGGAGTTGCACAACAACTAACAAAAATGTGCAAGCAAGCGAAAGAGGAAAAATAACATTATGTTGCTTTTATATTAGCATGTAAAAAGAAATAAGTTCAAATATTGATATTGGTTGAAAATATCAACATCCCCTTTTGCCCTGCATTCACGCACTAGTTATATAATCAGATTTTGTGTGAAATATTGTTTTTTCATGTGTATTTGCAGGCCTGTCTGCTGAGCTACAGTCAGTCCTGCGGATGATGCTTGTCCCAGAACCATCAGAGAGACCCACAGTCTCTGAGCTTCTTGCCCTCCACTCTGTTAGGAAACACAGATGGAAAAGACGCATTTATCTTTTGGTTGCTGAAACCATGCTGACACTGGCCTCCTTGTGCCAGGTAATGTTTGCAGCACATCTATTATTGTTAATGATGACCAAATACTTTACCAGCTGCTCAGCAGTAAGGAGCCTTTTAATGTTTTTCTCCTTTGTGTTTTTTTTCCCTCTCAGTTGGTGGTGTGCTTCGGTTGCAAACTCCTCTCCTCCTTTCCCTTGTCCATTCTCCCCCGCTGGACAAAGCCAGAGCCTAGTACTCCTCCTAAGCAGAGTTGGGATGGAAATTTAACACTCTCCCTCAGTACCATGTGTACTGACCCTGGGAGTCCAGACGATGATGCAGTGTTTCTGCATCAGGCGGACCCAGAGCTTTCCCCCACCTTATACAGGTAAATAGTCTTTGCATTAGCAGGATTATATTCTTGTTAAGATTTCTTTCTCTTTCTCTTTAGTCTGAAGGATAGTAGTTGTTTTTTTTTTTTTTGCACAAAAGTAATATATACTAAAAGTGTTGGAACATTTCCTCTGTCTCTAGAGCAAGATTTTGTTGTATTAATATTATTTACGTGAATTCCTCTTCATTTTTTTTCTGCTTCTTCACTTTTCCTCAGGGTTAAATCCAGACTCTCTGTGGAAAGCACATCAACTCCTCTCCAAGGTTCACCACTGCACAAACATCAGAGACTTCCCCTTACACCCACTCACTCGATTCTTGGTGACTGGTCCTCCTCTAATTTTGCTCTGACCCCCTCTAGTATTCATTCAAATGGTTCCTGTCACACACTCACACCCAGCTCAAGCCCCATACATGCCGAACACCACACAGGCTCTTTATCTGCCAAGTCCTCAGATCAGCGTGGTCGCAACTGGGTGCGACTCGAAGAGGCTGTACCCCGATCCAACTTTGAGCCAAAGAACCTGCTTAATCTATTTGAAGAAACAACTCTTGAGGGACAGCCATGAGTGTCATACTGCCATTTTACATTCATGGACAAATTCTGTTGTCTTTAAAATGTCACGTGTAAAGTTTGCTATATAGCATTTGTATTATCTGTTATCTGCCATTTTGAGCTACAACTGCTTCTTTTAATGTGTTTTGAAAAGGAATAGATAAAGGTTAGACTATGTAGTCAGACCTTAATGCACTTTTTTTAATGCTTGTGTAAATGCAGTCTGTTGCTAAACTGGCTTGTTAAGTTATTTTTGAATAGCTTATCAGCCTGCTGAACTCTTGAGTGATTTACCTGATGAATTACATAAGATGATGGCGACGAAACAACTTAAACTCGTGGAACATGTTGTGATCATAAAGCGTGTCAAAACGCAAAGCTTGACCGGTGTATTTTGTTTTCTATGTTCATGTAAGTTATTTATTTATTCAGTCTCTGATGTTATTGCAGCAGAATAGAGGGGTTGGCTTTCAAAAGCAGTAAGCAACAGAAAGAATGTTGTGATTAATTTATTTGTTACCGCTAGATGGCAGTAATTTACCGTAAAGGACATACCAGGACCCTTAAAAGTCCAGTACGGGGGATGGTGATGCTTATGTCTGACTCAACTGTGGGGCTTCTTGTTTTTTAATAAACCACTTTTGAGATCATACATAAAGATACTTGCTGGATGCAAATATTGTGGTTAACTGCAACTGCTGACAGCACGACGTGTAGCTCAAGCACGAGCTGCATCAGATGATCTGATTCTTTAAAAAGCGTTTCATGTATGTTGAAACGCTGCTCTACCATTTGCTGATCAGTTAACTGAAACGAACGCACTTTTGTTTTGAGGCTTTTTGAAATTCATTTCTATTTTATATTAATTATTTTTGGTATAATTAGCAGATACTTGCGTTTTCTTAATGGAGAATTAAAGTCAATATCACCACAAGAAACAACAGGTTGTTTCTGTAATGTTAAATATAAACATTGATCAAAATCTTTGTTTTGTTTTTTTTTTTATCTTTTCAATCTTCAATTTTTTTTAATCAAGATCTGAGTGCTTGAATGGAAAAGCTGCTTTCTACATAGGTGCAGGAGGTGCTGAGCTGTGTTCAGGAGAAAGTTTCAGTAACTATGAGGTGAAGGAGACTGTGAGGAGAGCCGACTGGAGAGTGGGCCTAAACCTGAGTCTAAAGTCTAAAATCATTTGAAAGTCTTGATTTTTGATGAAAGACAACACTCCTTAGAATTATGTGTCTCAGCTGATGTTTACTGATAAATACTTCACACCTGTCACTAATATCAAGGGGTATCTGCCTAAACATAAGGCTAAAACATATTAATTTCAGAACTAAATATGAAGTTATCAACTTTTGAAGACTCAAAAAAAGTATCCATAGGGGAAAAAAAGGTGGTTTTGTCTTGCTGTGGTTTACAACATACTTTCTTTTGTTCTTTAACAGATAAAGGAGTTTCTTCTGCTTTCCATTTACAAAAACTACAAATCCAAACAAATGTCGGTGGACCTTCTGTTTGGATAATTTCCTGTATTGCTGGTTTGATTCATAATGACTGAATACGTTCTGAACCTCAAAAGCATACGAGTGTATTGAGTTGCCATCTTTTAATACTCAGCAAAGCACCAAGCAGCTTGTTGGTGGCAGCGAAGAAGCACAAAACAAACTTTTGTACTGAAGTAATTGTTCTACTGAAAGTTGGACAGCACACACGTCAGATGTGTCTCCAGTCATTTTAATAGGGACGTACTGTATTTTTAGAGGTGTCAGGCAGCACTTGTCATGATAAATTTAGAACAAGGAGGAAGGGTGACATAAATTTACAAAACAAGAACAGGATACAGAACTGAGCAGTATCAGGTATGTAATTATGGTCAATCCTGCTTTAAGTTAACTATTATTTTAAAGAATAGTGGATAAATCAAGAAATTTTTTTTGACTGGCCATTTATGAAAAATACAAGCCCTACAGATAACACAGATAGTGGACCTATCAAAAAGAGGAAGCTGATTTGACAACAAAAGTTACTCTTGAGTGTGTCTGCATCCACTGAGTCTTTCATCAGAAAATTAGCTGGTAAAATTCAAAAGATGAAACATGTTTCTTTATTAGATTTAAATGTATTTGATCCCAGTAGTACTTTGCTGATAATTAACTGCACATATCAGACTTTATTTAAACATCTGCATAACCTGATATGTCACTAACTGCTTCAAATCATTGTTTTGTGTGTGTGTTTTGTTTTAGTCTAAATATGATTGAGAATATGTAATCAAACTACAGAAATAAATAGATATAATCTGCCGAAATTGCAACTGCGAACAAAAGCAAAGAGTTGGCAGATAATGTTGGTAGTATCACTACAGAATTTAGCAGAAAGCATAAATCATTGCTTGAGAATACAATATATAAAATTTTGGCTTTTAAGTTGAAAGGGCGGCATTTTAATCTTACCTTTAGAAAGTCTAGCAAAATCCCAAATAATTTCTTTCTTTCTTTCTTTCTTTGCTTTTATAACGGAGGACAGGGCCTTTAGTTGTTCTTTACAGAGTTTTATGTCTTTCTCTCACGCAACTGCTGTTGAAGGTGTTAAAAGTATTATTTTATGTTGAAAGGTACAACAAACCGGATGTGAGTTTTGCTGCGCTGTCGGATGTTGTGAGTTGTTTTGCTGCGTTCACGGTTGGATTCACACACAGGTTATAGTAGTGCTCAGTCCACGAATAATATTGTTTCTCAGTGGCTGTAATACATATGATATTGATATTTATTGGTTGAATTAACGAAAAACAATAATTCAAACCCAAGCCATTAGAGTAAGCGTGTGACCGTTTTTGACCTCCGGGATGTTTAAAGGAGAAAAGGTAACGTACGGAGTTAGCTAACGTAGCTAACGGTAGCTCCAGTGACGTTGAGAGTCGAACTTGACTTGCAGCTCGCTGCTACAACTGCAGTTTTATGCAGGTTATTTCCAGGAGACTGAAACTAGTTTAAGACGTCTTTATTGCAGACATGTTGAAATACCCTTAACTTTGTATCAAATAACTTGTAAACAGATGTATACAAATATAATGAAGTAGAAATATTTACTTGAACGTGTAATTTAATGTTTGTGTAATTATGTACTGTAACCAGTAAAAGGTTATAAAGTATGAGAAAAAAAACCCACAAGCAAATGCTTTTGTGACAGCAGATGATTTACACTTAAGAATTTGAAACTAATTTATCAGTATTTGGTCTTTTAATGGTGAGACCATTAATAGTCAATATGCAAAGCTCTTAATTAGTATGAGATGGGAAATATAACGTTTAATATAATCATTCCAAATCTTCTCTGAGTGTAACTCCTTTGTACATAGAGTTTATGAGTTTGTTTTTTTTTAAGTATTTGAGCACTTCCATAAATAAGGGGTTCAATGGGTTTTTACTACCCTGCCATTTTTTCATAGATTTTTTTTTTTTTTTTTGTGAATAGACTAAGATGTAAACACTTTAGAAAAGTAGTATAGTTTATACTTTAATTTAAACTACGAACAAAAAGTAAGGTAATTTGTGTTTGGTAAATTATTTCTTTGCTGTAACAATGTCTGTTAGTAATAAAATTAGCTGTTTGGCATTAGCAGACAAGATTTGGCTAAACTTTCATGGGCACAACCCAGATATCTAGTTCTGCTGCCCAACCCACAAATACAAAAGCATTCTCCTTACAAATGTGTCACCATTTAAAAAGGAAATAATCAAGCATTGCAGCTGTATAAGATTTATTGCATCTATTAAACCTGTCAATCTTTCTCATGACATTATAAATCTGGGTTGCAAGCCTTCTGCCATTTTGTAGGTCAAATGATTCATTCATCAACACTGTACGCATGCAGTATGCAGTGACAGTGTTACTCATATTCTGCACTAAACTGAGCTTCTTGTGACTGAAATTGCCATTAAATCCACTAAAATGCCATGCATTGTTCATGGCTGGACGAACAGATTGGATTCATCAGTGAAACAAGGTTTCTACAGATTCCCTAAAATTTGAGTACACCAAGCACCAAAGAACGCAGCAGACCTCGAGGAAGCATGGATCGCGCTAGTAAACTGTAAAGACTTAGTTCCCACGGATTATTCTCAAGTGTGATCTGATTATTTTGTCAAAGGTAAGACTAATAATTTCTGTGCCTATAATTTGGTCTGGATTTAATGTTTCTCAAATCAAATTGGGAGAGATGACCCTAGATGGAGACGGAGATCACAACTACAACTACAATTCCTAGGTCCTAGTCAAGTCTAGCCTACTTCATACAGTATTTATTTTGTTCAGTGAACAATCAGACCTGATCAGATTAGTTTTTAAATTAAATGAGGTGCCCAGCATTTGAAAGTAAAAGGATCCCATTCTAAAACCGAACGAACATCACTAATTTCCTCAGATACAATGGATGATGGTGACTCTAGACTTAATGAAAATATTTAGGCCTTGGCTAAATGTATTGAAACACTTTGGTTTGCTGAAACCACGACGTGTCCTGCTGACCCACATCCTTCACCCAGCTACACACAAATCGATCGTAAACATCCAGAGACTTGTAGGTCTTCAGTTCCTCCAAAGATTAGGCACTTTTGCTATGAAAAATATAAATGTAGATGTCAGGGTATGACACGTTGAGCAAATCCTCCAGATGGTGCGGCCAGTCTTTTTTAGCCATCTATACTGATCAATTCCACCGATTGCTCCGATTTTCTCTGCGTAACAAGATTTAGGTTGGGCATCAAGCGTTTCCATGTTTGTCTGCTTTTTTTCCTTTGCCTTCAGATGCGGTTTGGGGTTGTTCTTTGATGATTTTTGTCCATTTTTGACAACTAATGTTAGTAACTTGTAAACACATGTCTGTACTAATGCAAATGAATAACTGACGCTGTACTAGGAAGATTTGAGCTACAAAATGGCAACCCTGGGTCCAAGTACCTGGATGTGTGATGTCAGTTAATACTGTCTATCAAATCATGTTTTTCACAAATTATAGGAAATGCCTCATCAAGAAAAACAACACTTGAGACTAAATTTTAATAAGTTTCAAAATTGACTTGTGACACTCATGGACCCTTTATTTGTGGAAGTACCCAGTCCTTCCTCCTTGTATGAATCAAACACTTCCTCAAGTTACTGTATAACTAAACAATAGGTTTCATCATCAGCACAGACGTTTATTATTTTGTTAGGGCTAGGTCGTTCAGTTGTTCATCTGGTGTCTTACCCTAAGCTGTTTGTAATTTCAGGATGTCTAAACTTGAACGTTTGAATGCCCGTGTGGCCAAACTGCTGACTGAAGCTGTGCAGGAGGTTCTGGAAGTGGTGAAGGAGACCGTGTCAGAGTTCCAGCAAAAGACTGTCAGAACACAGAGAGAGAACGAGAGTCTGAAGAGAAGACTGAAGGAGCTTCAGGACACGTTACCCAAAGAAAGGACAGGTGGGTCAAAGACTATTTCCATTTAAGTTGAAGTATCTAATTCAGTTAGCACTTCAGTAACAATAAACACACTTTTTTATTACCTAAATTTTGCAGGTAATCTCCCTACGAGTGATCCATTGGCTGAAGAGAAAAGTAATGAAGAGTACCATGAGCAGGATTTTAGCCTAAATCAAAGGCATAACCAAGACGCGACTCTTACAGACTGTGACTTGAAGCAGGAGTTTAAAGAAAAGGAGAATCAGAGTGACACTCAATCACAAGATGGAGATTACACAGTGCAATCAAAGGTGGTGACTCACCTCAGTGACAGTGCAGTGACTTCCCACACATTACACAGTGCGATCAGAGACATTAGTGCAGTCTCATTAAATGATGTGCACAACTCTTACTCCGATTCCCTACTTGGGGTACACCTTGCTGCCATCAAAACAGAAATGGAGCCAACTGAGTGTACAACATCAGAGAAAGCATCCACACAAGAACAGTATACTGGATGTATGGATTTAAGTTGTGGCCCTTCTCATCAAAATACTGCTGAGACCCACAGGACACAAATTAGTGCAGAACCTGATGGACTTGCTTTTGTCCATTCAAATCACACTTTACATAGAAGGCAGAGGTCTGCCTTTGATGGGAGACAAATTAGGACAGAGCACCTCAGGAGAGGTGATTTGCACTTGTGTGTTGTGTGTGGAAAAACCTTCAGCCGAGTCGGAAACTTAAGAATCCACCAGCGGTGTCACACAGGAGAAAAGCCGTATGGCTGCATACAGTGTGGGAGGTGTTTCAGTCAGGCAGGAGACCTGAAGAAACACAAGAGGGTCCACACAGGGGAGAAACCGTATTATTGCATCCAATGTGGAAAGAACTTCAGTCGAGGGGAGAACCTCAAAAGACATCAGAGGATCCACATTGGAGAGACTTTGCGGTTACAGAAAGCATGGAGGGAACAACAGAAGTGACTTGTGTATCTAATTTAGTGCAACCCAATCAAAGTAGTAAAACTTCCATTTCAGCTGCTCCTTGTTCAGGGTCACCACAGCAGAGTGATGCGCATGATGCGCATGGCACAAGTTTTACACCAGATGACCTTCCTGACACAGCTGGGATTCAAACGCGGGACTTGCCACATAGTAGGCAACAGCACAACCACGAAGCCACCTGGGGGGCCACAGCTCAATCAGTGCAGTATACCGTAAGACACATAATATAGAAACCGGCTTTACTCTTGTAACTCATTCACAAAGGTTTACCTGTATTTTTGTGTCAGCAGTCTTTTTTTTTTCTTTTTTTTTGTCACTTTATGCACGCTGAAACAGGACCTCCAAAAGTTATCAATTGACCAAAGACGCTTTAATTGAAGCAGCATTTCTATTATCTGAATTGGAATCAGTATTCCAATTGGTAGTATCAGGTATTGAGACAAAATTTTACCAACTGTCCAGTTCCACATCGTATTTAAATTGGGAAGGGAATGACTGTTTTTAGTGTTTTAAACACACCCACAAAAACAGGGATGTTAAGAATCACTCAGGTGTTTTAAATCTGTCATGCTTTTATTGTATTTTTTTGTACATTGTTAATCTTTCTAAAGTTTTGTGATGCTAACAAAGCTGGGAGCTAATATATATTCTATAATGAGATTTGCTTTTCAAAAGAATATTCATGTTTCTGTTCCTGTATTGATTTTGATTTGCACAGATTCTTGTCCTGTGAACAGCAGAGATAGTAGTACTTTCTCTAGGCAAAGACAAGTTCTTAACAGAAGCTATTTTTACTGACTGCAAGGAATTTCTTTACTACAAATCTGGTGTATGCTCACTCATCTTTGTCAAACTAACCATGTTGCTCTCAACTGTAGTACAGTCATTGTTCAGTAACTTTGGTGTGCAGAAGCCTGATATGTACTCAGTCAAAGCTCCTCTCCCCTCATCAACGATCATGTGACCAGTCGGCTCTGGTGGCAGTCAGGCGCATGCAGGGTGATGCTGTTGACACATTGCTTACTTTCTTGTCACGCTGCATAGCAGCAGTGAATGAAGTTCAATCCAGGAAGAGAAGTACTTTACAAGAACGCCTGTGGATGTACAGTTTTAGATGTAACATCATTTTGAATCGGGTACTGTTGGAATTGATTTCTTGGTCACATTACAGGTGTTCCCGTGTTGAATAAATGTTAGAGCTATTCAAAATCTGAATTGTATAGCTATTAAAATTGCCTGATTTTACAGACTCGTTAAATGCTTCCTAATTGTTAAATATATTTATGGCAGAAGTTTGTTTCCAGAGCAGAAGCAATAAAGTAATTCATGAAATCACAAATGGCTCTGTGAATGTTTGTTGATGCAGCTACAGATGTCTTTCGACATAGTTTAATTAGTTATGTCACCTTTCATGCCCCCTGTTGATGTGTGACATACTTTGCTTATGATTCACTTGGACTAAGTAATATGATAAGCACTGGCAGTGTGAGAGGTTAACAAACATTTTCTTGATTTCAAACACTAGATGTTGTGTTTTTACATAAAATAACCAAGAAAAACAAACGAGATGCATTGGCAAAATTTAGGTGACAGATAGTACATGCATCCTGAGTGTTGTCTAAGAGTAATTTCTTAAAATGACAAGAGCCCAGACTTGATATACTACATCATACTACATCAAATTAGCATGTGGTCAAAATTTATATCACAATATTTAGGGATAATTTTACCCACAAAGCTATGAAAAATGAAATTGACAAATCCATAAAACCTCTTCTGATGAAAATACTTAATATTTTAGAAATAAAAAATAAAAATAGCAAAAAAAGTTGCCTTTACTTTACTTAAATTCATAATCAAGAAACATGTTATCATCAAACAAACATAAAGAAATCTTGGCCTTGTCATAATAATAATAAAACCGTTGTGTCCTGTATATAAACTACCAACATTATTGAAACACTTTCTGATGTGATTATATATGTAACTGAACTTATTGTCCAGCCCCACATCAAATGTTACCCACAGTCTCCAAAACATAAAGACATAGTAACGTATCTGTCACCTGGTGTATGTGTGTGTATGTGTGTGTGTTCATCCAAATTATAGTTTTTTTTTTTGGGGTTTTTTTGTTTTAAGAAAACTGAACGACAGAGCTCAAAGCGGAGTTAGGTTGACCGTTGGCGCCGTTGACGTGGAGCTGCTTTACCTACAAACCAGGAAGCGAGTGAAACACCCACAGAGGAAACTGCAACGCGCTTCGGAAAGGTGAGTACGAGCTGAGTGGATGAGAGAAATGTTCTCGCTTCCTATTTTCTCAAAGTTGTATCATATGTTACCAACGGAAACAGACGTTGGGTCACATTTTGCTGTCGCAGAGACACAGACAGACTTCACCGCCTTTAAAACAGCTGGCGTGTTATTAATGGCGGTCGGGTTGGCATGTTTCCAGCAAATATATTAAACAGTTTTTTTAACCGTTTGTAGAGGAGAGATGCTTACTCTTTTAAAAGCATTATTAATGCTGGATTTAGAGGGTTTCATGTGAGGAACAGGGAAATCCGCCATCCGCACATGAGCTGCACTGTGTTATAAACAACATTGTCAACATTACTTCATCACTAACATAATTGTAGTCAGAGCAGACGTTAAATGAGGAAACAGACTAAACGTTTTTTTTTTCTTTCCTTTGGTGTTTGTGGCAGACTTGCAGCTTCTGCTTTGAGCACCCTGCAATGTTGAAATGAAGATTCATGCAAAAGTTCTCAGCTATTTTGAATCCTCAAACTCACCTGTGGACAAAGAGGGGTACCTCTCCAAGAAGGTAAAAAAAAAAAAAAAACAACCTGTTTATTTCTTATTAATATATATATTTTTTTTTTTTTTTTGAATAATGGAAACCACAACAACACAACAGCAAATTTAAGAACAGTTGGGGTCGGGGACATATTTCGTCAAAGCAGCTGTGTTGTGTAAGAAATTGAGTAAAAGCAGCAGTTTGTAACGACTCAGTTAACCACAGATTGTCTCACCAGGGTGAGATAAAAACCTCCTATCAGAAGCGCTGGTTCGTGCTAAAGGGGAACCTCCTCTTCTACAAGGAGCGGCCAGCAGACCGGGACTTGACTGGAGTGATTGTTCTGGAGGGCTGCACAGTCCAGCTGTGCGAGTCCGAGGAGCAGTTCGCCTTCTCCCTGGTGTGGAGCGAGCCGGGGCTGCGCACGTACAAGTTTTCTGCAGAGGACCAGGCCAGTCAGGAGAGCTGGATCAAAGCCCTGCTGTCAGCCAACCACAGCTACCTGGCCCTGCTGCTGGTGGACATGGAGAAGAAGTACAGAGGTGAGACACACAGGCGGAAGGCCCTTTATCTTTGTGGGGACCTTTGTTCCAGGAGAGCAGCTGCCCTGTGTTGCATCACTGTTTACAGCCTCTGCCATCACACACCATGAACGCTGTGGTACAGACGAGACATTATGACCTCATAGCATCTCTCAGTTTTAGCAGATATTAAAACTCTAGCAAAGACAAGTCCATTAGCTTTTGTGAACTGTTTCAAAATGCATTTATTTTTTATAATTACTGCTGCAGCTAACAATTTATATTATCATGGGTTGTTCCTTTTTTCTTTCTTTCAAGAAAATGATAAACAACTATTAGACTTTCCCATAACCACAATGAGATGTCTTACTGTTATCTAGACAACAGTTCAGAGTTTAAAGGAAAAAAGTTTGTATAGTAAAATGCTAAAAGAAATTCTAAGTAGATTGCTGAAACTACTAATATAGATTTAAGAACTGTCCAACGCATTTTTGAAAACTGGAAGGACATGGGGAACCGTCAGCTTCAAGGAAGAAGTGTGGTTGTAAAAAAAAATCTTGAATGATCGTGATCAGCGAACACTTAAACGCTTTGCTGAAATCAGATTGTAAAAAAAAAAAACTGGAAATCACGGCTATGTTTAATAGTGAAAGTAAGAGCATTTCCACACGCACGAATGTGACAGCCAGGACTAGATGGATCGGAGACAAAGTAAGAGAGGATAAAATGAGATGTTTTGGGCATGTAAAGAGGAAAAATGATGTATGAAGGATGCTGGAGATGGAGCTGGCAGGCAGGAGACAAAGATGAAGATGACAGAGGACATTTCTGGATGTGGTGAAGGAAGATAGACAGTTGGTTGGTGTGAAAGAGGAAGATGCAGAAGAGAGGGAAGATGGAAACAAATGATTTACTTGTGGCAACTTCTAAAAGGAAAAACCAAAAGAAGATTGCTTGTGTGTAATACATGACTGTTTGCATGCATCTCCTGCTGTTGCTTTGAATGTAATAGCTAATATGGATTAAAATAAATCACATTTTCATGATCTTGAAGACGTTTTTTTTAAAAAAAAATAATAAATAATAAAAAAGGTGAAAAAAATTGGATTTATTGGTAATATGAGAGGAGTGTTTTACATAGTTTTTAAAAAGTAATTGGGGAAACTTTTTTTTATTGAAACCTGCATTGTAAAACATTTTAATAGCTGCAATTTAAGCCATTTTCAGCATTCTGCAGCAAATAATAGCGTTTGGCACTTGATGATCTGATCACTTTTTTTCAATGACCCACCAATCATCTGCCAAACTCATGAAACGTGAGCAGCTGTATTGTTTCCGTTAACTGATCCTTCTTTGCTTTTTCCTCAGATGCCTTGAGTGCATATTCCAGTGAACAGAACAACACTTTCACAATGCCAAACTTCAACACAGCAGAGGCCTGTCTGAGCACACGCGCTTCAACCCTGTCCTCATATCCAGCACAAGCTGCAGGACCAGGAGCCGGTCTGAGCTTCAACCCACTGCTTCAGCCTCCAGCCGCTCCATCGACCAGAGCAGCCAGTAAGAGATCTCCCAAACTGTGGTCCAAGAAGAGCGTAAATGTGGCGTCTGCTAGCACCCCTGCTCTGCCGATGGCGGAGTGGTCAGGGCTCTGTTTAGACACCAAGGAGGATTTTAGTAAGCTTCATGAAGATTTTGGAAAGGAAGTTAAGGAGCTTATTCTTCAGTGGTCAAAGAGAGTGTGTGCTGGTGAAGATGGTCAGGAAGAAAATTTGATAGATTTTGGATAGTGAATGTAAAAATTGTAAACATTAAAGTTAAAAACTAGCTTTCATTTTTTTAAAGCTACAATGTAAATATAAACTGGAGAACTTAGTGGACAGATATTTTTATATATTTGATGCAAAATACCTTATTATTTCTGTTGTACGTGTAATGATGAATAAATGAATAAATTATCTCGCTGTTGATTACGGTGAAGTGATTTCTTTGTGGAACATTTTGTGAAGTCTCACAGCATAAACACCAACGGCAAATGTTGCCTTAAACTTCTGCTCTTGTCCTGACAGTTTTACCTGAAAGACAAATAGCTGCACCGCACCTCTACTTATTAAAAAAAAAAAATTTTTTTTTTTATTTGCTACGATTCACTTTTAAAGAAGAGCTTTTGTGGTCTCAGCATATAAACAAGATGGCTAGTATTCAATGAATACTTTATACTAAACACGAGAGGTTATTGCTATAGATGACTTAACACTTTCAGTTTGTCTACCAATGCCTGTTTTGGCTTTAAAAAAAAATGATTTGTGGATGTATGACGACGAAGCAACCCCAGAAGGATGAAGTCTGTTAAATTTCAGTAGAGTCTAAATGGCTGAGAAAGAGAATGACGGGGGGTGTCACGGAGCTATTTCAGTCTGTACAGCTGTCTTCTTTTATTGGTCTTTGACTTTGCTTGGTATTTCTAACTCTATTTTCATCTTCAAATCCATATCAGCAAGTGAATTGTAAGTGAAAAGAACATTGACACGTAACCTTGCTCCTACACTAAAAGAACTGGGTCATATTTTGCCTTATGAAATATTCGCCCTGTAAGAAAAGCAAAAGGGCAGTATCAGCTCACGCTGCTGCCGGGTCCTGATACATGCCTTAGCGGTATGGAGCAAATGATTGATGGCAGCCTATGGAGCTCATATATGGACTTAGGTGGGTGGGTAACTGTCCTGTTCTAAAGCTGGGGACCTCCAGGAGCAACCAAAATTAGTGCATCCATGGTGAGAAATCTGCTCATTCAGTCTACTCTTCACTTACTGATTCCCATTTACATATAGCCATTTATCACAAGAAAAGAAATTTAAAGGCTGAGAGAAAGCTGTGATGCATCTAATCAGTTTTGTATTATGAGGCACATTGTTATTAAATGTCACCACGGCACCTTTTCAGTTATTCTTCAAAAATGCTGTTTTTCAATGAACTCATTATTCTTTGAAAAACGATATTACACACCCCCTCCCACCACCACCACCTCCTCCCTGACTCCAAATATCAAAGTGAAAACCTCAGTAAAGCATCTCCTACCAGCTGGGTCATTATAAAAGGTCTGTTTGTATTTCTCATTGATGCACCGTCACTAGAGGCTTAGCTGGGAAGCGTCATCACTGGAGCAGGACCAAGGTCCATCCGCCAACTGTTTTCAGGTTTCATTACTGTTTATATAGCCTGATAGCAACCACGGATGTGGTAGCGTGCCCAGACCTGACCTAATATTTATGCAGCCGATGACTTCTGGGCATGTTAGCAGGAACCATATGTTGGACACCAGGCAGCTCAGCTGCAACAATTAATAGAAAGCAGTAGTCAGGTTGTGCTGGATAAGTCATCAATCTGTGTTTGTAATAAGGAAGCACCGCTGGCAGGGACTATTATCAAACACTGGGCTATCTTCCCTCATAGTGAATAAAAAAGCTAAGAGGAATAGCCACAACAAAGACAAGGTATTGGAGTAACTCAGACGTCCGTCGGCACATCCCGTGTGTCCTTTTGGCCTTATTTGTCCACATATGACACCAAAGGCCTGTCTGTTGGCATTGAATTCACCTCATTCCAAGACTCCTGCAACCTATTTTGGAGCGGCAGTAAGCTGATATGTTCGTCCACCTCCTCACTCCTCCCTGTTTCTCTTACTCTCCTTCGGCTCTGCTTTCCTGCCAAACCTGATGGTGTGGCTAAAGTTAGCCCCAATGGGCTAATATATAAGGCCCCAAGGGGCCAATACATACATGTCAGTCACATCGGCTTGGCGTAGGCTTCTCTTCTTGACCACTAACAACCCCACAGACTTGAGAGATGGTGAGTGTGGCTGCATTGCTCAGAGGAACAGTCTCTAGGATGTAGGATCTTCTCAGCTTTAAAAACCGATGAGATGATCACTGATACATTTGCTGTGTGGATTACCAGCATCCCTATGAAGCAAAGTTGTCGGAGCCTCTTAAGATGAGCCTCCCAACTCTGGATTTGGAATCACTGTTTATCTGCTGGCTTGAACTACAGTTTGACTAACACATGAGCTTTAACTGTGATGTACTGTTTAAATGAAATCTTTTTGGGGATCATTATCCTCTCAAACCAGTTCATAGTAATTTATTGAAAACTGGAAGATAGTTTCAAAATGTATTAATAAAACCATTTATTCAGCAAATAATTGATTAACCCTAGATTGTGATTGAACTTCTATGGTACATCTGGTACAAGCTACAGCTGCATCTACGTTATCTACTTGTGTTTATGTAGGACGATTTAGAGAACTGTTGGGATCAAGATATCAGACTCATTTTGGTCTTTTCTTTTTCTGTGTTTGTAGATTATGTTGTGTATGCTTGACGTGTGTTTTACCTTTTATCATCACCTAGGCACCCAAGAAGGCCAAGAGGAGACAGCAGCAGGGTGAGGGTGGATCCTCCAACGTGTTCTCCATGTTTGAGCAGAGCCAGATCCAGGAGTACAAGGAGGTAACATTTTTTTCCTTATCACATCACACATACTTCAGTAGCCAAGATTTTTTTTTTTTTTTTTTTGTGGCACCTGAACATATGATGACTCTATATATCATTTGGCCTTACTAGTAATGTGAGAGGGTGTCTAAATGTTGTAGATGTGATCAGTGCTTCTGGTTGACATAAAAAAAAAAAAAGGTCTCCTCAAAGGCAAACACGACAGTAAATCGAGCTTCTGCAATGTCAGGGGCTACCACTCCCCAGTGCTTGCTCAGTATTTCTCCTTAGAGACACTCACTCTCTGACTCCACTGGAATGCAGCCCAACAGCTGGTGGAAAGTCTAATTAATCAAAGCGGGAAGGACAGGCTCAAGGTGTAAAGAGTAAGACAACATTTGAGGTCTCTAGATCCAAAGATGAGTCTACTCCAGGATTACTGACAGCAACATATTTCTGATTTGCTCTTTCTCGTATTTTTTGGAGCATTTGGCATTGTAGAGCTTTGATCTTCTCAAAGAATATGTTTTTATATGTAGTTTAGATAATTATGATCGAGCTTTAGGATTTCCCTGCGAAATACAGTAGCTTAGCAGGATCCTTGGAGGCCTCAGTAGGTGAAAGAACATCGGTGTCATGGTCAGAAGATTCAGTCACAAGGCGAAAGGATGACAGCTGTAATCAATACCTTCTCCTTAAATGTCGCAAGGGGCTTGTGTCACATTCCAAAACCATTTTAACACCTTAGAAAGACAAGTGGCTTACCAGCTGCCAAGTCCCGAAAGGTTTGCAATGCCATCTTTGGTTTCACTGGGTGCTACGCCCAGCTATGTGGACAGAGACCTGAACAACAACTCCACATTTACACGTTTACGTTGGCAGACTATCTCCTACTTATCATTAAGATTAACAAGTCTTATGATGAGGACTTATAAGAAATGTGAGAATATTCCTTTTTACAGCTTTACTCATTTGACGTTTGAGAAAGTTTTTTGAAAGCCACATATCCAAAACCTAATTTTGTTTCAATAGAGTTTTGGCTGATTGCTCTTCTCTTCCCGCACTGGTAGGCTTTCACAATCATCGACCAGAACAGAGATGGCATCATCAGCAAGGACGACCTCAGGGACGTGCTGGCCACCATGGGCCAACTGAATGTGAAGAATGAGGAGCTGGAAGCCATGGTGAAGGAGGCCAGCGGCCCCATCAACTTCACTGTCTTCCTGACCATGTTCGGCGAGAAGCTGAAGGGTATGTTGACACGTGTACTTTATTTTCCCTTTACTTTTACTTATGCTGCAAGGGCAAACCTTTAATCTCATTTCACTAAACAGTTTGTCACTTTTAGCTGGTTTTGCATTTTTATCTCTTTTTTTTTTTTTATTGAGACTAACTGACTTTGTCACTATTAGGTGCTGATCCCGAGGACGTTATTGTTAGCGCTTTTAAGGTCCTGGACCCCGAGGGTACTGGTGCCATCAAGAAGGAATTGTAAGAACTTTCACCTTTAACTTTTTATCACCTCAATGAGTTCTTTTTGGTATATCTCACTTCTGTTTTCCTGCTTTTGCCCTGTCCAGCCTTGAGGAGCTCCTGACCACCCAGTGCGACAGGTTCAGCGCTGAGGAGGTGAGCTGATCATTCTCTGTCTCGCTCATGTTCTTTGGTGACCCTCGCTTGTTCAGGCTTGTAAGACATCTCTGCAACCCTTCTTCTGCAGATGACCAACCTGTGGGCTGCCTTCCCCCCTGATGTGGCTGGCAACGTGGACTACAAGAACATCTGCTACGTCATCACACACGGAGAGGACAAGGAAGAGTAAATCTACCTCTCTCAAGATTCATACCTCCATTCAAACCCATACTCATGCCGCCACTCACTCACTCCTCTCCAACGCCACGACTTCCTTGCACACATTCGCATCCAGGCCTACTCTTTCCGCACGTCAGCTCAATATGAAAAGACTTCTCTCCTTTGTCAAGACGCTCGGCGAGAGGACAGAGGGCTGTGGGGGTGTTTGTGTGTGAGTGCCAACAGGGGAACATGGGATTATTTTCAATAAAAATAATCTTGTGACACCGAAACACTCTCCCTATCTCTGTCTTTGCCTCTTGTTCATCCTCCTTTTCCCCCCATCACTCATTCTGTCCTTCTATGTTGAGGCCAACAGTGCATGCATCATACCTACGTGTATGCATATGCAGTCCAGTGTATACAGTGGTTGGTCAAAATGTCTCTTGGGTGCTGTGGTGCATGCACAGTCACTTGCTTGAAACAAGCGAGCGGTCTGACCCAAAAGTCTGTTAGCCTCAACTTCCACAGGGTGTTTAATGGCTTTCTGCCTTTGTCTGTATAGGAGAGGAGTGTAGAGTAAAAGAGTGGGAGTACTGTACTATAATAGCTTGCCTACCCCACTCTTTTAATCAAACTCTCACACTCTTATACACTGGTATGAAAGGAAAAGCTGCAGTGAAAAGAGGAAAGTATGTTTTCATTTCAATCTTGTAAATAGAGAAAGAGATGGTGAAAGATGGTGAGTAGGGGGAAGAAAAGAGATAAACAAAAGTAAAATATCTTTGTTTTTGACTCGTCTTTTTCCCTCTCACCACTGTTTCTCTCCTGTTGCTGCATGACCATGTCTGTCTCCACTGTAACCAAGAAAGAAGTACAAAATAAAATCGACTATCTTTCGTACCATACTGTGTCAGCTGGTTTAAGTGAGAGCACTGGGTAAAAGCACTGCTGGATAATGGTGGACAGCCCTGTAGAGCACTGACTGCACTCTGACAGTAATATGCTATGGTTACACATTATCAAAGTTCACATGGTACATTAATTTGCAGTGATTAAACTGCTGATAAATAGGGGTCAAAAGTACTGAATTTAAAATGCACAATGTCAAAGCAAAAATGGTTCTCAGACCTTGTCACCATGTGACTCATAGCCATAAATATGCATAACAGAGGGACAAAAAAAGAACACCCATCATTACAATGCAGAGACATACCTTACAAGGAGCAGCATTACTGCCTTGAATTTTTGCATTACAAGTCCTTCAGTGGCCATAATTAAACCATGAATAAATATTACACCACGTAAATCAAGCCAATCAAGCATTTAATAATTCCTAGTATCTGAAGGCTGTTTGAGGCTTTTGAGCTCTTTTTATTCAACTGTATTTTGTGTGTTTGAAAACTCTCTTACACAATTTTCAAATATATGATGGTATGCTAAGCTCTGAGCATCAAAAGACTTCTGTAACTGTAAAAAAAGGGGAAAAAAAAGAAAAAAATCTCACCAAGCAGAAGGTTCCAAAAGTCTGAAATGTAGACATTCAGATTTTTTCAACACTGAAAGCAAGATTAGTGAGTTGAGAAAGAGCCAGGAACATCATCTTATATAAGCCTGCACACCTCGCAAAGATCAGTCACAAGATCTCAGATCCTTAACACCTTGTTCACAGATATCGTTAAGGAAGGCCATGGGATTTAAGTTTCAGAGCGCCTTTTAGAGCCTCCCTCATCCCCACTGATCTAAATTAATATGGAATGAATATGTAACAATCATATAACTAAATTGTTATTATTATTATTATTATTATTATTATTATTATTACCGTATTGTTGTTGTTATCAATATAAATATAATTGTAATATAATACTAATCAATAAAAAACAATAGTATAATTATTATTAATACTACTACTACTAATAATAATAATAATAAAAATATAATAATCGTAATAATAATAATAATAATAGAAAACGATATGCTACGTGACGTGACATACATAAGCGGATGTAAACCACACTGCGAGACAATTATTTTCTTTCACAATAAAAGCAAAATGGCCTAACTAAAAGGAAACGACACTTAATCTATTTTTCAAACAGCAGGTTTATGAACATTTCTTATGTGTTTGTATCCACGCTGGAGGTTCACATTGATAGCTGTAACTCAACATTTTGTTGCTCAAACTAAAAGCTTCAACTGATGGAGTTTTATTTTGGAAACGGAGACAGGAAGCGCTTCGTAGGCGTGAAACATGACCCAAACCGGAGGACAGGGGAGATAGTGGGCACCAAGTACTGTCACTGTGCAGTTCCTCGGACTGGTTTCTCGCCCCAGACTCGGAATGGCCCTTCGGTAAAGTGGCCCGTTGGCCCTCCGCCGCTGTCGTCCTGCAGTGCCTGTGTGAGTCTTGACGGGCCGAGACCCACAGCCATGGCCTCAGTGTTTCCCCGCTCCACATCTGGCAGGCACCCCGCTTTGGCCACCCTCCTCCTGCTCCTGCTGTCAGTGACCACCGTTCACTCCTCTCAAGGCGACAAAGAGCCGGTTTACAGGGACTGCGTGAAGCTGTGCGTCCGGACAAACTGCACAGGAGATCGCCTGCGGGGCTTCCAGTCCACCCAGCCGCAGTACATGGCTCTGACAGGTGAGTTACCGTCGGCAGGTGAGTTAGGCTAACTTAGCCTGCTAGCTTTAGGTTCCGGATTTATTTGTAATATAACCGGGTTCTATCACTTGTCAAATCTAGTTTCAAAGTAGGTCACATTCGCCTACATTTTCTCTTGAAGCAGAGGGTTCCTGCTCTTTAATGACATGACTGTGGTTTAACTTTGAATCACATCTATGTTTTTTTTTTTTTTTTTTTTTCATTTAAATTAGTCAGAAAAGGACACTGTTGTTAAATAACACGAAACGATTAAAAGCCAGTGTTTTTCTGGCCGAGCAAGGTGTCTCGGCCTCCTTTTCTCACTAACATTTGTGTGCTTTGTCACATTTCTGCAGCTCTGAATACATCTCGAGAGACAGAGGGGGCCATTTGTAAGGCTCCATACAGTGAAAAAACTTTTAAAATCAGTTAATATTGATTTATAATAAATAAAACCCCATCCTTTAATCTGAATAAAAGATCCTGGGGGTGTTTGGGGGGATTTTTTTGCTTAAAAGGCATCTCAAACAGTAGCACTGATTAATTTTATGCTGAACCATTTCTTTGTAGGACACACTGAGCTTGAACCTCTGACGGTGTCGACGTCGGCAGTCAGCTCCTCTTTCTTTATTCTGTGCCTCAGGTTGGACATGCCGTGATGACTGTCGCTATCAGTGCATGTGGACCACTGTGGGTCTTTACCAGGCAGAGGGGTACAGAGTCCCACAGTTTCACGGAAAGGTTTGTCCCTCAAATAGTGGCCAGAATGCAAATTTTAATATACAGGTTTGAAATTGCATATTTTCTATGTTTGACTTTCATATTGCCTCACTTTATTAGAGTCTAATCTGAGTAATGAGGGATGCTTTTCATTTCTCTCAGTGGCCATTTGCGCGCTTCCTGTGTTTTGAGGAGCCTGCATCTGCGCTGGCGTCTCTGCTTAACGGCTTGGCTTGTCTTCTCATGCTGCTGCGCTATCGGAGCACGGTGCCACGCCAGAGCCCCATGTACCATACCATCAACGCCTTCTCTTTGGTGAGTGGGAGAGAAAAAAACAAACAAACAAATAAATACAAGTGCTCTGCCAATTCATACTATGTCCTGCTAATGCAGAATTTACCATGTAAGTTCAACGAGAACCTCTGTGGTTTTTTTTCAGGTTTCTCTGAATGCCTGGTTCTGGTCCACAGTGTTTCACACCCGGGACACCTATCTCACCGAGGTATCTTAAGTGCATATATACATGTCGTAAAACCGCTTTTTTTTTTTTGTTTTTGTTTGTTTTTGCTCACAGTTATGTTTTTATAGCAAAAAGAATCATTGTCCTTGACATTAACATTTACGTCAGCTCGGTTTGATTTATACTCTTTAGAACACTTGCTATCTAGCTGCAGCTGATTGTGATTCATTTTTGGCCTGGGTGAGAGCTGTTGAGTTGCAATACATATCAAAAAAAAAAAACACTGCATATTTACTGTATCCTGTGGAAAACAGCGTGACAAAAATGCACCACCTGCTGAAAGAACCGTTCTGTTGTTTTGTTCACTAATGGGCTTAGTAAACCAGCAGCATCCTAATGGATTACTGACAAACCTTTGAGCTCTGTGCAGTATGGTTTCTGAAAAGTACGACAGGAACAAGTCTTCTGGAACACCTTGATGTGGGTTCATGTCTGAAATAAAAATGTTTGGTTTTCTTTTTCAGAAAATGGATTATTTTTGTGCAACAGCAGTCATTCTTTACTCAATCTACCTTTGTTGTGTCAGGTAAGCTTTGAAACAAGATTTGTTATCCTTGCAGGATAATCGATGCAAGTAATTAGTACAATAAACTTGAACATAATCACTATCTAAAGCAGGGATGGGTAATCCCAGTCCTCAGGGGCTTCTGTCCTGCATGTCTTAGATGTTTTTCCTGCCACAACACACCTGATTCAAATGAATGGATCACTATCAGCTTGCCATCCCGGACTGCACAAGACCGTTAACAACCAATTCATTTGAATCAGATGTGCTGCAGCAGGGAAACATCTAATGTAGGACACCCGTCCTTGAGGACTGGAGTTGCCCACCCCTGATCTAAAGGATAAAGTGTCAGTCTTTATGATTAGATAATAGCAAATATAGTTAAATAAAGAAATGATCTCTGAAATTTGGAAAAATGACTTTTATACTCTCAAATATATCTGCTCCTGTCTTTTCTAGAACTTTGGGTTTGAGGCGACCTGGGGTGTCCAGCGTGGTGGGAGTCATGCTCATCTTGGCCTTTACATCGCATGTGTCCTACTTGACCTTTATCAGTTTTGACTACGGCTACAACATGGCTGCCAATGCCACCATCGGTACAGCAAGTTCCCATAAGTCCCATAGATTCACATTTTATTTGACATTTACCAAAACATATAGGAGTTTGACTGCATGGAGCACAGCTGAGTTATTCATTGTGTTTACAAGTGTGTTTTACTCGCTGATATTTTACCTCTTTCCAACTTCATCCAGAATAGCTGACCTTTTAGCTTTCTCTTAATCATTATTAAATCTCTGACAGTTGATACATAACTACCCGCTACTTTAACATGGCGTCATTAAATGTCTTTGCTTGGCTTTTCTCTAACCATCTTTTTTCTGTTGTCTTTAAAGGCATGGTGAACCTCCTGTGGTGGCTGTGTTGGTGCTGGCAGAACCGGCGGACTCTCCCTTACTGGTGGAAGTGCGGCCTGGTGGTGTTGCTGCTTCACGGTCTGGCCCTGCTGGAGTTGCTGGACTTCCCCCCACTGCTCTGGATCTTAGATGCTCATGCTGTTTGGCACCTCAGCACCGTCCCAGTGCACTTCCTTTTTTACAGGTTTGTCCCACATGTGTTTCTGGTCTTTGCTAAAGGTTGTATTATAAAGAAATAGGATTGCATCCTGGCCAAATCTCAGTGCAATCTGAGAGATGTCTTACAGTGGTGACGTGAAAAAAGGTGAATTAAAAGCAAAACCAAGAGATAATTACCTGATTGTGAATGACCCTTACTCTGTTCTGCATCTAGTTTCCTGATAGACGACAGCCTGTACTTACTAAACACGGAGAAGATGGGTGTTAAAGTGGAGTAGGAGGAGCTCATCACCTCTTCATCATGCCTCTACCTGCACACCTCTCCAAACAGGGCAGCTGAACACTGAAGTAGCTCAACCTCCAAGATGACATGCATGACACCACTGTTTTTCATTCAACCTGACTTTGTTTACATTCCTTTTTTTTTTTCATTTCAGTTAGGTGTCATGGTAAACGTTTGTACTCCTTTGCCTTGTACTGCCATTTGTGCTACTTTCATTTTACTATTTATCACAACTTTAATTTGGGATGCAGCAACACATGTTGCACCTCTGGCTGGTCATTGAATCCCGTTTATTTGGTCTTGCGGACTTCTGAAGTTTACATCCTGAACTCATAAACTGAGTCCCACTACCACAGGCTTAGCTTTGCAGAAATAGCAGTTCTCTGCAGCTGACAATAGATGGCACCAAATTAGTGGTCTGGTCGGTCTGTAGTACAACATGTGTCAATTCTGCCAAAAGTGGACTGACAGACACAGGGAGGTGCCTCTTGTGAAGAGGGGGCTCCCAGCTGATTGTTCTAGAGAGAGAGCAAGAGGCTTTATGTTGGAGGCCAATCTAGCTGACTGTGTTTTTTTTTCCTCAACATCACACTTTTATTTTTGTGCCTTTGTTTCCGCTGCTGCTTTTTATCATTCTTTATCATCACTCCGTTTCATTTTCATTCTAAGTATCTGCCTTAGTTGATTTTAAGGCTGTCAATGTTGGACAAATTGTGCTTTATTCTGCTGATAATTTCACTTTAAATATTTTAGTTTGAGTTTTTGGTGAGATGTGCCTGATGACCATAAGGATGATTTTTTCCCCCCCCCCATTCACCTTAATTGCCTTTTAGTGCGAAGAATGATTGAGGTGGAAGGAATGAAGAAACCCCACAAGAAGCTGTAGTGGTGTGTGGTTTGTGTTTTAAGCATATTAAGTTGTTTCGTAAGCAAGCACACAGCACAGTCGCTGCTTTACGGATAATCACTCCATCCTTTTGTCTTACATGCTGTATCATAACCTACATGCCCCTTTTGGACATTATTATTTTTTTGGGGCGCAAACATTTTTATTTTCAAGTGACTCCTAAAGTTTTAAAAGTCATTCCATGTTTGTCTTCATTCGTGTGAGCTTTTCCTCTACATGTGCACTTTACGAGTGCGTGTACATTTACATGTACTTTTGTTTGAAATTCTGTCCATGCCTTTGTACGTCTGTGTGAGAAAGAACAATGACCAGTATGTGCGTCAACGTAGCGATCTCTGGACATTGTGTTGTTTTTGGCATCACAGACTGAACTGCTGTGTGTGAGAGAGCTAGATCGTGCTAGATCATTTTGTAAAAAACAAAAAACAAACAAAAAAAAAAAAAACATGAAACTGATGTGGGAGAGCGTGTTGTGTGTACATTTGATGTGTTGCTGTGGGGAAAATTTGACTTTTGCTGACAGGCCTGTGATGGGGCTCGGGGGGGGGGACATGGAGAGACTTTTAGGTTTGGGTGGCAGAAAGAGAAGAATCATACTGGAATTTTGTGTTTTAAGAGCAGGAAAATAAGTATTTCAAATATCCTATTTAAATTTATGCCAAAATTGATATATATTCTCTGACATAGAAATGTTTAAATGGTATCAGTCATTCATACATTTCAATCAAGATATACCTCTTGAAGATGGAACTGAGCATTTAAAAACAAAACTAGAATAATGTGCAAAATCACAGCAACTAAATCTATTAACTGGGTTAAGATTTCCTAAAGAGTTAATGCCAAATAAACTCTAGTTTTGGCTCTGTAACTCATCCCATTGTTCATTTAATCTTTGTTGCCACTAACCACATCACTCGTCTTCTCTCAGTCATCTGCTGCCCTCTGCCTGCTGCCCTGTGCACACTCTCCTTTCCTACTGAGTGCACCCCCCCCCCCCCCCCCCAAAATACTGACCTAGAAAAAAGGGGGGAAAAAAGAAAAAAAAAATCACAGGTGGAATCAATAAAAGTTTCTTTGTTGAAAAAGAATTGAGCTTGGATCTGTTATTTGTGTTTGCCAACATAAGAGACTAGAATTACTGCACACACTCTCATTGATATAATATGGCAAAAGAAAGGAATCCTGTTGAATCTACTGAATGGGATGTCTCATGTAACTGGTTGAGCTTCATTAAGGAGCAGAGGAGACAAGTGGTGACAGCTTGTATTTCTTCCATAACATCTCTGTTCCTGGATGTGTGTATTTTAGTTAATGCACCTCACTTCATAGCCATCATGGCTCATGTTTTAGAAATTGCTGATATCAGGATCAGTCAAACATAATTTACACAGAGTTGTAATGAGCAGGCAGCTTTTATACATTAATAAGAAAATATCTGATCTGACAAGTAAAAGCTGCATGTTCCAACTATTTTAAATGACTTCTTTGAAACGAACAGCTATTGCTGTTATATCGTTTTCATACAAGTTGTACTTTTTTTCTTTCATGTCTCTCAGTGAATCCATCTGAAAACAACTCTAAAAGAAAGAGTCGTGAGCACTGCTGTCAAACAAATGCAGAGATGTGATGGAATGAAAAATGTCCTGCTCCTCGCTGAAGTACTACGGAGCCAAGACATTAAGCCTGATTTTGGACAAGTGGACCTACTTTTACAGCTGATTTAACATTTGGCCAAGAGACAGCAGTTGAAAATCAGCCGGTTGGCTAATGAGCACTGAAACAAAACGAACGTGTTAAAGAATAATCACGTTACATGTCGGAGAGTAAACTGAATAGAAAATGTAGAATTATAGTAAGCCTGGTAAAATAAAAATACGGAGTTAACAAGGGACAGTAAAAAAAAAAAACTGCAACGACTCAACGATTTTTGTAAATGTGTGTCACATTTTATCAGGAGCAAATACACACAGAGAAAAAGTACCTAAACTGCAACGTGTCACATTTTTCCTCTGTTCAAATGAGTGAGAAACATTACAAACTGCATGATGGAGAAGCAGGAGTTGACGGGGCGTTGTGACTCCACAACACAAACACACAAAAACAGGAGCAGCAAGGAGGAGATCTGCATGTTTGTGGTTCATTGCTCCTCACTTCATTTGGAGACGCTGGCTGGCCTTGTACCGTTTGTGCCAGTACTGTGTACTGAAATCCTTGCAGACTGTCGTTGTGTCTCTAATATAATCAAAACAGATTCCTTGTAGGCCTGTGTGTGAACACATGACGAGTGTAGGTGCTGGACTGCATTGCTTCCTTAACCTTGAAGATCTTGAGGCCACGTGTGTGCGCCTGGTGAACCAGAGCAACTGTGAGACAGTGGTGTCTGCTTCAGGGAATATATAACTTATTTGTTTCTTTTGGATGCTCTCACTTGCACATAGTAGCCTGCTGTCCTCCTCACCCTTTAACCCCTGCAGCCTTCAGCTAATATTGATGCATCCTGTATCCCAGATAGTTACAGCCACGTTTGTGCACCCGAGACTAAATATTTTATGTAATGAAATCAAATGTTTTGTTTTTGAGTCATTTTCATTGTGTATTCAAAAATCTACCTCGCTAAGTCATTTTTGCAGAGTTGGCATTGATATGCAAACCTTTATTGCTAATCTGGTTTGAATACAGAGAAAGCAACCTGACTTTACTGAGTTTATAGAAGTTCACCAGTGCACTCGTCTTCTTATTATGATGCTGAATCTGCTCTGCTCCTTGTGGGAACCAAACATTTCAGTTTGACCACCACAGCTTGCTCTTGTAAAAAGTCTGGGAATTGTGTTCTCAGCGGGTAAGTGAGCTTTTTGTCATTTTCTGCAGGAGGCTGGACTCTGACCCTGGCTGCTGTGGGTGGGGAGAGTGGATAGACTGGGATGAATAGAGTTTATTCTTCCCCCTTCAACTCCTGATCTCTGACCGTGACTTAAGCGCATGAGAAAAGTGAAAGAGACACGAAGATGCTACAAGATACGTTATAAATCATTCCCCTTTATAAAATAAAGGACAGACAATCATCCCCCTAAAAGGTGATATATTTTTTAATGACTGTTTTAGAAAAACAGATCGATAAATATTTAATTTAACTGCCTTTCTTGAATTACAGTCATAAAAAGAAAAAAAAAACATCTGGTCCTTACGTAATTTAAAATTCAGCTTCCGATGACGTTGTTGTGGAGGAATTTTGTCTGTCTCCTTTACAATGTTTTTTTTTTTTTTTTAAATATTTGAGGTTTACAGACATTCTTTTGTGCAGCTCTGGTAACCTCATGCTGTAGCATTTCAATCATTATCAAAGTCCAGACCATTGCAACAACTTTTCAGCCAGTCTGTTGTAGATTTGTGCTGGGACCATTGTCCTGTTGCATGACCTGACTTCAACCAAGCTTTGACTGTCAGACAGATGGCTTCAAATATGACTCCAGGATTCTCTGGCAGACAGTTAAGTTCACGGCCGGCTTAATGACAAGATGCCAGATTCACTATGACCAAGCAGATCTTTGTTTTTTTTTTTTTTTTTTTTGTTGTTTTTTTTTGCTATGACCCACTTAAGGTGTACTTAAGTTAATAAATGTGGAAATCATTGGGTTACACTGTTAAATAATAGGGAATACTTTGATTTTAGGGGTGACATTTCTTGATTTTGTCCAAAACACAGAACTGGAGGGGCATTGCATCATTTGTCTGTTCATATCAATTTTGATCCCAAAAAGATTTGTGCATTAATTCAAATCTGAATACAGCTTATAATCTGCTTTCTTACATATTTGTTTGTACATTTTGTACGCTGTCCTGTTTTGTAGCATAAGTAGTTTGGTAGTTGGTCCTTGACCAGTAGGCAAGTTTCACATGCTTGAAGTGGAAATATGAAGCCTTCAGTGCAGTTAGGATGAGAATAAACTCTCCACTAGCACATTTATAAAAATAAGCTCACTGACATGTTTTCTTCCTTTCCCTTTTTTTGGGGGGCTGTGGGTGGGTTGGGGGGGGGGGGGGGGGGGGGCTGATTTTTTTTCACTTCATAAATTTAACTGCTGGACACAAGGTGTCTCTCATACAGTCCGTTCTTTGTGTTTCTGAACTGGGGGTTTCAGGATTCAACTTCATTCTCGTGCGTGCTGCATGGTGGACCGGGACTGGCTTCCAGTCTGTTGGTGATGTCACAAGTCAGGCTTCCTTGCCTGCCCCTTAAAGTCTGAGGTCAGCGAGCACAGATGAGGTCTGTACTTTGAGCAGTTTGTTCAAGTGTTCAGCTGTCGCGAGAGGAAATAAAACACCCTTGAAAGTTTTGTCGGCCTACCTGACCATGGCTTGGTATCGACGGAGCCCCTTACGCTCCACTTTATCAGAGTTCAAACACAAGTGATTGGTCACTCTCAAATGTTTGGATATCTGTATATCCCTCTGCTGTTTTATAAAATTCAACTACCTTCCTGTGCAACAGTTATTTTGGACCCCCTACAGCTCAGGAACCAGCAAAATCACTGCAGTACTGGTGGAAATGTGTTCACTGCAAATTATTTGGTTCTTATCCAAGAAAAAAAATTACATTTAGAAGCATTAGATATTTGTTCTTGTTTTAATAATCTTTCTTATTTTAAGTCTTCAATTTATCAGTATAATCTTATATCAAGTAAAACTTTACTTTTTTGAATCAAACAGGCAGGGAATCCTAAAATGAGACAATTTAACACTTAAAATAAGATGTATTACATTTTTCCTCCTCCTCATCTCCTCTCCTCATCAAAATAAATCTTATTTTAATAGTCAATAACAAACTATACATTTCTTAAATCTAGAAACAAGTGTTCCTACAATCTTAATTTAAGAAATCTTACCAAGTGAAATTATCTTGCTGCATGGACAGATTTTTTTTCACTTGTTTTGAGTACCTTTTTCCTTAGTTGTAGTGTTTTTATCTTGTTTTTTTTTTTTTTTGCAGTGTTGTGTTTTGCCAAGAGCCCAGACCCTCACTGACCTTTTATCCACAGACATTAATTACATGCAAACAGGTGACGCGTGGAGACATTTACACCTGCCTGTGTCGACTTGCTTTTTTCATATGCAGCCAAAACTTCATGGATAAATACATTTTTGATAAGGGCTGTTTGGGTGATTAAAATGTCATTATGATTTAAAGGGAGCAAATACAATTGCGTGATAACAAATAAATTTGAATGAAAGAGACGTTTTTCCATAATCAAGCAAATTTTCTGGAAAGAAAAGGGATGATATTTCAAAAATTTAGGAAACTTTGGAAACAGCACTTGAGAAAAAAAAAAACCGAACTATCCCTTTAATGCACATTCATAAACTGCGGGGCCTTTTACGTGTCCTCCTGTTTCTGCTCCAGACCCCTGGACTTTTAAATGTGACGTCAGCTGGGCTCTTTGTTGTGATATCCCGCTACTATTAGGGGTCCCGCACCCATGACACAGACCGGAGCAACACCTTGGAAGCCGGCAGGCCAACAATGCCGGCGGCAGATAGTTTCTAGTGAGGGAGGGGTGACTCAACCAACCACTCCCCGCTCAGGCCTTCACGGGAGCGCGCCTCTACTCCTGCGCGGCGGCGCGCTGTCACAATTTTACTACCAACAGTCACAGAGAGTCCGCGGGAGGAAGTCTGGGACTGGGAAGACTGGGAAGCGACTCCGCACGGTGCCGAAGGGGAAAGAAGAACAGGGGAGAAAAGATAAAGAATTTAATCTGGAGAGTGGCAGAAGTGAAGAAGCAGCGTTTCCTCGCCGGTAAAAGTGAGAACAGCCAACTCTGGAGTATGGAGCAGAAGAGCCGGGTCTGAGCAGATGGGGGCGGCGAGAAGTTTGGTGTTTCTCGGAGCCGTGCTGCTCGGGGTGACAGGCGCCTTGGCCAGAGAAGGTAGGTGACTTCTCAACGTCTTTAACGCCCGCACTGTTCGCCAAAGAGGACCGACATATTCAGAAAATGTCAGTTAATGTGTCCCAGTGGCCATGTTTTCGTAAGAGTTCGAGGCTTTGCTCTGCTCGGGACGACATTCCTCCTCCGTGACTCCTCACGGTCTCTGCCGGGGCTGGAGGGGTTTATGAAGCGCTGATAAGAACAGAAAAGAAAAGAAAAATATCCCACCTGTCACGCTGCAGCCTCTATTTTAGAAATATGGAGCACGTTATGTTGAAATAACACTGCTTTAAGTCTGCAACAGGTAAGAAACATGAGAACCTGCCTCTCAGCCTGGTGACGAGGCTGCATACCTGTCTGCTGCAGGCACACTTATCACTGATTTTATTGTGATTTTGCCGTAAACAAAAACAAGCCTACTCCCATAACAGGGAGTGCATTGTGTGCCAAGGATCATGACGGTGTCAATTATTCACTTGGAGCTGTAAAGGGGACATTGTCTGATAGAGGGCCACTTGTCACACTTGGAGCTTGAGCACATGCCAGGAAAACAGGAGCTAACTGAAAGTGCAGACATGTGTAGATTTGCAAAATACAAATCTTATTTTTTTTTATGTACAGGTCTTATATAAGTAGCCTAACTGCATGTTTGTTATAGCTGCATCTGAAGAAAGTCGCGTTTCCCCCCTTTAAAAACAAAAAACACCACAATTTTCTCCTTAATTAATTTCACAGTAGTTTATCTTAAAAAATAATCACATTAAGTGCTTAAATGTGCTGTTTAAGTTACTGGAGAAAACCATAGTTTGATGCAGCATTAGTTCATATTGGTGTTTGTGAATTTGAAATGTCAATAAGCATGGTCAGGTGATTTTTTTTTTTTTTTTAAAAGCCATTGCATGGGCACTAGCTTATGGCAAAAATGACCAAATCAATAAGTGGACATTTCTGTTGCATCTATTTATTGATCTGCTCTTGTCAGCTTTCATCACAATGGAAAAATAAAAGCTTGCTGTCAAAGGTCTCCTGCACACAGCTTTTCAAAGCAGCAGCAGCAGAACATCATAGCTTAACTTTAGTTAAAAACGTTTTCACAGAGGTTTCATCATTCAAATCTTAAATTTAAATTGGATTGTAAGAGCGCAATCAGTCATCTGGGTTTTATTAGCTACCCCCACCGCCATCTCTGTTACACCACAAACAAAACCGATAGTAACAGGTGAAGTCATTTCCAAATACGGCTGCATTGTTGGCGGGAACTGGTTGGTACACTTTAGCCCACGGTGTCAATCTGTGAAGCATCAGATCAGCGCGAGTGCTCTGACTGGTTCCCAGGGTTAACCACTACATCATAACCAAACGGATGAAGCTCAGCAGCCTTACGTTTACGCATTAACTCACGTTGTGCTAGGGAAATCACTCTCTTGGTTGCACGCACACACAAAATTTGTAGTCTCTCTGGTGTGTGTCAGTGGCCTCAGTATCCATTGAGTTCTTGTCCTTGTCACGCTTCATTGCACCCATTGATCTGAACTCACTGAGCGGGTGATTAAGTCCTACTGAAACGGCCTTTAGTTGCAGGTTAACCAGCCCTGACTCACCAGTCTAGACTGCGTGTTAGTGACCTAAACTCCCACTGAGATGAGGAGGGGACCACCAGCAAGCACCGCGCCACCATCAGAGGAAATGATTTAAAACCTTCCTCTTTGCTCTGTTTATCTCCGAGCTGCAAAATTTTAACCTTGGATATTTCCCGTGTGCTGGAACCGTAACAAGATCACAGCACTGTCACGATAATAAAGGGTTAATACACGGGCAAACTACTTCCTCATTGATACTCAAGTTGATTATTATCGTGATCATCTTTCTGTCTGTGATTTGTGCTTTGGTGGAAGAACTTGTTGTGTCTTTGGTAATGAACAATGTGATGGCGATGTCATGTCTGTTCATTTTCTTTGTCGTATTGCTCTTCAGGTACTGTCTCTCATCTTCTTAACTCTGACATCTGAAACTGAAGGTTAAATTGAGTATTTTTATTTATCCGATGAGTAGGTTATTAACTCGGTGAAATAAGAAGTCTCACAAATCTCCAATTTTCAAACTTTGTTTTTGTCCATCCACCTGTCACACACTCAAGGAAAATTAAAGTATAGTAGAGGCTGACATTTTGGGTTAAATAATAGAGTAGCCTAATTAATAATGTAATGGATTATGAAGATTGCTGCCCATTGTCTGAAAACGACCAGAGTTCTGCAGAATATGACGTGTAAAGCTTCTGGGGCTTTGCAGACCTGTGCTTTTCTGCACTATGACTTCCTCCAGTTGTTGCAGTCAGAGTAGACTGGATCATCACTTGCGTCACCGCCGATGTTGATCTTTCCCTCGCTGAATTAACGGGAACAAAGCCTGGAATTTCTCCTGAGGTTCAGCACGTCGACGTTCTTCCCAGTTTTGTCCTGACCCTCGTGCTAAATCAGTGCCTTCTGAGTCAGCGGGAGGTTTGCACGGTTGCTTTCAAAAACTGGAAGTTTATGTTTCTCGTTGGTGTGATTGAGAAAAGAATCTCATCCTCAGGGATTGATGATTTAAAGGCAGGACTTGATCAGTGTCCACAAAAAAACAGTTAATCAAAATTTACATTGAAGTAGGGCTGGGAGATTAATTGAAAATTAATTCACGGCGACAGTTAGAACTTATAATTGACGTAGTCCTTCCCATGTCACTTATTTCAATTTTTTTTCCCATTTCAATTCAGTTATCACTTTCCCCGCTGTGTGTGTTCATGAACTCTACCCTTAAAACATACTACTGCATTTACAGTAAAACTAAACTGTGACCCTTTTTCTTGAGATGATTTCATTTCAAGTGATTGCACTTTGCTTTCAGTTGTTCAAAATGACTAGAAATTTGTGTGCGTTTCCATTAAGTCATTGAAAAGTCACAAATAAATTAATTCTTTTATTATAAAAATATCCCAGTGTTGGATATTGGAGAGTGTTGGATCTGGCAAAAACCCTGCCAGTGATCTGTGAGGGCAAAAATAATAATAAAAAAAACACTGAAATGATCTCTCATTAATCAATGTCAAATGTTCAGTTACTCATGATGTTGATTTGAGGTCATCCATCATCCCAGCTATGTGAATCAGATTATACAGGAGTCACAGTGCATAAACCTTAGTGATAGGGATTGAAGTGGTTTAAGTACACTAACCTGCCTGGACCTGGCAGTGAAGGGGATCCTGTATCCCTTCAAACATCTCTGTCCTCATCAGGGTTTTCTCTTCCTGGTATTCGCGTTGTCCACATCCGTAGAGTGCGATGGCTCACTGAGTGACTTGGCTCGGGTGAAAACGATGTGAATCACATACTGTGGCCTTCACAATCACTGGACCTCATCCATTTCAAATGCCGTGGGAGATGATGGACCTACGTGTTAGACAGCACTGCCAGCATCAAAACACCAGGGAGGCTGTCGTTCTGTCATTTAAGTCTCACAAACTTGTATGATCAATACAGATCCACACTCAAGACCATTAAACACCAGTTCAGGAACAATTATCTGTAAATACTTGAATTACCATATATTTTACACCACCATAAAATTTATTTCAAATAAGAGTAACTCCATGCTGTATATTAGGATATAAAGTGACATATGGGTAATGAAACAAATCCCACTAAAACTGATAGCCACCCAGCTTTGGTGTGTACTACATACCAGTTTAATCTGTTATGTGAAGTTATCCTTGATACTGCTAGACATTTGTTTTTATGTTCTTATCGCAGTCTTTTCTGCTCTAAGTTTGTTTTCGAATGGAAGGACTGCAGTGATATCCTCATGAGAATCCAGCTGCAGACCGGTCAAACTGCGGTTCATGTGCAGGAAATCATGCAGAGGGCTGTCTGATGCTCCGGTCTCGTGTGTGTGTGAGTGTGTTGTTGTGATCGAAGTCTGTGCTCGACAGCGTGGAAGGGTGAGGAGCTTGTATCTGTGTTTCTCTAGAAACTACAGTACAGAGCCTGTTCTGCTTGTCAGTTGAGCAATACCTGTTTTTTTTTTTTTCCTTCTTCTTCCTCAGCCGTGGAGTTGAAGAGGAAGAAAAAATGTGTTCGGGGAGGCTGGGAGAAATGTGGAGTTTATGCAGAAAAAGGTTTCAAGGATCAGGGCTTCTGCAGAATCAGGACTGCAGTTTTAAATCTGAGGATCAACCCACAGAGACGGAGAGTCCCGTTGGATCGACTGGTTCTGTTTGTGGGGATATTTGAAGGGAAGTCAGAGGGGAGAGGAGGCCGGAGGATCTGCGTGATCGTGCTGGCGTGCTGCACAGCAGGCTCCTCCACCACGATGCGTTCTAACTAAATCCTGCAGCAGCGTTGTGTTTGTGTCACTTAACGCACACATGCTCCTAAACGCAGACGCACACCCTCTGTGCTAACTGGAACGCTGCCATGTACAGGTGTGGCTTCAAGATGGCATTCAGTTTTCAGTCCACAGTGTCGAGCTATTCAACCCCGTTGGCTTGTAGATGCCACATCCCCTCTTCAGTTGAGTTTACAATAAAAGCAACAATAACATTCTTTAAAAAAAAAAAAAAGTTTAGAAACCAAACTGTCACTCGTACAGATGAATAAAGACATTTAAATGGCTTACAATTTTAATAACCTATTAATTATCTTAAAATCTTAGCATCTAAATTATTTCCTGTTTTTCCTTTTATTTGTTTTTGTCAGAGAAAATAAATTCAAAGATGTTGCCCTGAGCTCTGGAGAGGCTCAAGTTGATATTTTTTCATTGTTTTCTCACAACGTATATAACATTTTTTCTCAAAATAATGAGGGATATTGCAGTGTGGTTAATAAAAACATCAAAAACTTAGTTGCAGTTGAAGTTTTAGGCACCTGAGGCATTAAAGTCACCATGAGCAGAAGTGTATTTTGTAGTAACTGTGCACTGACTCATTGTGAGCCCTACGTTGTCTCACATTTAAAACAGCAATCTGTTTTGACCTTTTTGTTATGTTGAACGGACAGCCAACATTCTTTCTTTATTTTAGCTGATGGCTTGGTAATGCACACAAATGTAAAGAGGAAAAGCAACATAAAACCAAATCCATACACTTTTCTGTTGAAAATAAGCACAAATTAGTATGGTTTTATTTTAATAGTGCAAGACAGCAAGTAGCCATTTTTTTTTTAGCTGCAGGTGACCTCGCTGAAATGGTTTTGTGTCCGCAAGCGCTCGTTTTTAAACTGCTACTGGTCTAAACTGGTTGGTACGCAGCCAACAGCTGAATTTAATAAAACTGCAAATGTCTACATGTGCAGGAGGAAAGATGTTATATGATCAATCTGCTACGGAAATCTATTCCATCTGTTTTTTACTCGTATGTGCACATCCTGTGGGCTTGGATGATGGATGGATGAATGATTGGATGATTATGGTGGTGTAAGTAGATGGGGATCACTTCCAACCCTGAGTTCACCTGCAGATCTGTTTGGTTTTGCAAACTTGCATTTAAAAAATGGACTGGCACTGATGCAGCCTTGTTAACGTTATTGTTTTTTTTTACTCTACAATCGATGTCCTCCCGTCTCCCTCCTCCTCTGAGTTTGACTGCCATCTGACAGGCAGCCTGCTGTCTGGACAGTTATCACTTTCAGAGGTCAGCTCGTCAGTGTCCAGTTAAAGAGCAACCACTGTAGCGACCCACAAAGTATCAACACAAGGATATAATTGCAGTGACATTCAAATTAGCGATAAGACTCCTTTCTTGGATGCTCTCGTCACCCTGGTCAAGTTACCGTTGTGGGCGCCCGCTCATGTCACCTATACTTAAATCTGTCCCCTAAAGCCAAATGAATGAAACTGGATGGGTAGGAGTACGTTTACCTTCTGGTCCTCTGCTTGGTGAACTCATTCATGTTTCCAGTTGTTGGTGGTGGCTGCTGGTCTTCCCGCTGAAACTGAACACTGATGGTACAGCGTCTGTCTTCAGCCCGTTTGTGGTACAGAGAACAAATTTCCCACAGCTGAAACACCATGATCTACCTGTGGGACCAGGACTCTTCGTCCTGGTCCCACAGGTAGATCATGGTGTTTCAGCACAGCTAGCCAGCAGTGGTGTAACTGAGGCTTCCTCGGAGGAAGAAAATGAACTAGTTTACTCTAGGTCCATTGTTTGGTAATACTTGTTTGGGCATCCAGGGTCAATGCCAAACGGTTATCCACTTTGTCTCCTCTCTTCTTTGATCTTTTCCATCTATAGCAACATTAAAGATAACCAGAAACATCTACTGAAGCCACCTCAGAGCAGAGCAGCTCTGCGACCAACCGTGCCTGCGACGTCACATTTGGGCTTCTTCAAAGATGGCTGCACCCTAGTGCCAGAAGATTGTAATAAATCATAATTTTCCAACCAAACTACTTGAATCTCAGATTTAATTAAAATTCAACTAGTTTAATTGAACATGTCAGTTGTGTTGAGGTAGTGATTAAACAAGTAAATTAGATAAAATTAAATATGTACCAATTGCAATTTTATTTACCTGTTCCGATTTCCAGTTTTGTTGAAGTTTGATCTACAGTCGTGGATTTTGACTTTCTCTTATAACTTTAATAAACTGCACACATCAACGTAGCCAACAATCAAAGATAGCAGACACTGCAGGGGTATGTGCTCTAATGGTTTTATTTTTAGCCTCTTAACCTTTGTTATATTCAGTACATTGAGCTCAGCAGGGTGATGCTGTTTTAAGTGTTACATTAAATTTAATGTCTCAGATGTTCTGGTTTTTGTTAATCAACAAGTTATTTTTCTTCATACAGGCCATATAAATTACTTTCTTCGTTATTCTGTACTTCTTTTTCTTTTGTCTCTTCCTTTCAGGGGTCGCCATAGTGAATCATCCTCCTCCATCTAACCCCATCCTCTGCATCCTCTTCTCTCACACCAACTAACTTCATGTCCTCTTTCACTGCATCCATAAATCTCCTCTTTGGACTTCCTCTTGGCAGTTCCAACCTCATCATCCTTCTACTGATATATTGTCTATCCCTCCTCTGTACATCTCCAAACCATCTCAGTCTGGCCTCTGACTTTCTCCCCAAAACATCTCACATGTGCTGTTCCTCTGATGTTCTCTTTCCTGATCCTATCCATCCTCATCACTCCCAAAGAGAACCTCAACATTATAACCTCTGCTACCTCCAACTCTCCTCCTCTCTTTTCCTCAGTTCCACAGACTCTAAAACATACAACATCACAGGTCTCACCACCATCTTCTACACCTTTCCTTTCATTACAGCTGATAGTCTTTTATCACTCTTTTCTTCAACCATTCCAACCTGCTTGCACACACTTCTTCACCTCTTTTCCACATTCTCCGTTGCTCTCAACTGTTGACCCTAAGTGCTTAAAATCCTCCTTCTTTATCTCTGCTCCATGTAGCCTTGCACCGTTCCACTTGGGTTCCTCTCATTCACACGCATGTATTTCTGTCTCTCTGCATCTAACTTTCATTCCTTTCCTTTCCAGGTCATACCTCCACCCCTCTAGACTGGCTCATATCAGTAACCGCCACTGGCAGATACTGGTCAGAGCTGATGGGGCAAAAATCAGCAGATCCTCAACTGGTGCATTGATAGATGAAACATAGATGAAGTGTTAAAGCATGACTGTTAAATTATTGCACATATCAGTTCAGAAACTAACTAAACTTATATGAATGCACTCAGTTTTGATCTCATTTGCAGTAAATAATCGCTCTTTTGTAATACTGGGAGCTATATCACATTTGACAAGTACTTTGGAGTACAGGGTCATACATGTGTTTTATATTTGATTCTTGTGCACTACTGCTGTTACAGATTATTGAGGATTTAACTCGGTCTGTAATCATTTACTTCTAAAGGACTAAGGTCATATCACTCTTCAGTGGGACAAATTCACTTGGGATTCAAAAATGGCTAAATTGACCCTCAGTGCCTCCAGCCCGCTGCGCTGGAGGCACTGAGGGTCAAAACAGGTTAATGATTTTCACATTTTCGGGAACTGTCTCAAAGTCAGACCATTTAGGAACGGTGTTTGTGAAACATTCAGTGCCTCTTAACATGGAAGCCCCTTAATTGGGTCACGTCTTGTTCTTGAAACAGGAAGGATTGGAAGCTGCTGTAGGTCCTACTGGCAGCAAGTAAAAAATTAAAAAAAAATCACTGGAACATGACTAAGTCTTGTACCTCCCACTTTATGTGATTGGCATTAAATAATTTTGGAAATATACAAAATGAAAATGCTGACAGTACAGACTTTATATAACACTTCCACTGTGGCACCTATCGTTACCTTACTGGATGAGTTCAGTCCATGTCATCAGCAGCCTTGGTTTAGAAGTCATTGTTATCTTTGTGAAAAGATCTATCCTGGGATGAAGAACAACTTGGCACCTGATATGCATCTTTTAAAAAATAAATACATAAAAGAAAAAAAAAATCGGTTCAGGAGAAATCAAGATGAGTTGAGGAAGAATCCATCTCAGGTTTTGTGTTCATATTCATTCAAGAATAATATGATCCAGTGTGTACCGTAAATAAAAGTGAATAATTTCCACGGTGAAAAGCTGACATTTTAAAACTCGAACATCAGACAGTCAAAATCCAAAGAACAGACTCCTGTTAACGACAAAAACACCTGAACGGTGGAAGTTTCCAGAGCAATACTGCCAGCTGTGCAGAAGCCAGCAATAATACAGTACACTGTGTGTGCTTAGATGAATATTAGCCGTCATACATTTTGTCTGACACAACTTTCATCTCATGAACTGAAAGATCACAGGTCAGAGACGTGTCTTGGTTCTGCAGCCCAGTTTGTACTCCCCCCCGCTATCATCTGCACGAGTGTGTCATCTTTTAGATATGCAGCGACACTCATCTCTATGAGATGATATTTTCCAGAGTTGGGCAACGACTCGCAGACTGTCAGGGATTTTAATAGGGAGAAAACGAACGTAGGGACAGATGTGGGGAAGTTGTGAATAAATGTACAGTAACTTCAGTGCTGAAATTGGTGCGTAAATATTTTAGACAAAGGCAGAGATAGCGCCATGGCAGTAGGCAGACAGCAGAGTGAGAGATAAAAGAGCGAGTATTTTAAGCTGTGATGTTGGAGGGGTGGGCAACACCTCACAAGGCAACGCACACACGCGCACACATTCAGCCGTTGCTGTGAGACTTTCGGAGAGCAAACAATAAGAGTACGAAAGGAGGGGAAGCGGAGAACACTTTTTAGAAATGGAAAATCTGCTCTGCTGTGCTTTTTTTCTGCAGTACATTTACTTCATCCCATGAGTTGGAGACGGAGAGGGTTTTCTGTGTCTGTGTGGCGTTTCTAATTTGTATTTCTGTTTTATTAAAAATGATAAAAATGCTCAGGAGTGAAACCGAAGTGCCCCTCTTGGTTTGACGTGTAAACTATTTTCCATCATGACATCATTGAAGAAGGCAGTGAATAGTCATTTAATTTGACATTTGACACAAGCTGAAACTACTGGGTGTGTATTTTTGGCAGCCACAGTGTTAATCATAGACCATTTGCTGCAGTAGCTTGCTGACAGATTTTAACATAGGTCTTATTTATGCTTTATTATTTAACAATTCTTTTCAACTAATTTTACAATAGCTTAAATGAGTTTGTATTTTGCTCTGTATTCTGCAGTCACAAGGAAACTACTGGTTACACATATCCTGTAACACGTGAAGGCGCCCTCCTGTTGCCTGCAAGAACTTCCTGCTCCTCCACTGATGTGAAGCCATCCAGCTGTCTTCTCCATAAGGGAAGACAGAGATAGCTCAGCAGTGGGGGGTGAGGGGTTCAATCAAGAAAAGTGGGTTGACTATTGAAGGGCTGTTGGATGGAAGCCAAAGGAAGTCATTTATAACCTCCAAAGAGGAGGGACTGTCCACTGTGTGACTGCCTGCTAAGGCATGGGAGCTATGCGTCTGCAAGAGCCCTTCTGAATTGTACTGCTGCATGACCCTGAATGTAATGCTGTGTGTGAAGGATATGTGCTCTCTGCTCTGCTGCCAGCGCAGAATATATACACTAAGAGACAGAGAGAGAGCCCGTGCACGTGGGTTGTCCTTCAAAGTATCCATTCAAGGCTGCGCACAAACAGTTACACAGTCAAACTATGTGTAGTCCAGATCTAAATATACATCCTCATTTGGTGTTTGGGCAACATATTCTCTGCTTGAAATTTAACCTCACTCCTTTTTTTTTTTTTTTTTTTTTTTTTTAAACTTTCCAAATGCTTATCTTTTAGGTCCAGAATCTGTCTATTCTTAGTAAAACTGAATTTTGTGTTTCTTGATCATCTGATGTAATGAAAACATTTATTTATAGGAACTTCCATGAAGTTGTCATGTTATCTGTGTTTCAGTCTGTCTGGGTACGGACATGAAACTGGCCCTGCCCTCCAGCCTGGAAAATCACTATGAGACTCTGAGGCTACTCTACACCGGCTGCCAGGTTGTCCATGGCAACCTGGAGATTACGCACATCCATGGAAGCCGTGATCTCTCCTTCCTTCAGGTACGGAGTAGATGTCTTTGCACAAATGAACTATTCTAATATTATTGAATAAAACAATGAAATAGAGGGAAAAAAAATGTTTTCAGGCAGGTTGTTTAGCTCCCGTGTTTCTAGTCGTATTCTGTCATCTCTCCCTTACCAGGGAATTGTCGAGGTTCAGGGTTACGTACTTGTCGCACACGTCTCCGTGAGCGTGGTGCCTTTGGACAACCTTCGGATCATAAGAGGCAGCCAGCTGTACAACTCCAGCTACGCGCTGGCTGCGCTGGATAACACGCGGGACAATCAAGGACTGCAGACCCTCCGGCTTCGGAGTCTCACGGGTCAGTTAACGGGTTAACAGTTTTTACTAAAGACCAACGGGACTTGAATGTAGAGGCTTCAGTTTGACTTATTTTAGCTTGACATATTCAAATTCACTGGAAGCTCTGATTATATATTGTCATCCTGCAGAGATCCTGCTGGGTGGGGTGTATATCTGGGGGAACCACCAGCTGTGCTTCCCGGACCCCAAGAACATCATTTGGAGAGATACACTGGACGAGCAGAACATCCACTCCAAGCAGCACCAACTGCAGCCTCGAGCCCGCAATTGTGAGTGTCTGGGATTTGAAATACTGAACGTTCCGCAGGCAGAAAAAGACACGTCAGACAGATCAAGAAAGCACCGTACCATGTGTATTAAAAGAAAACTGACCAGTAAACATGTGTATGTGGAAAACCCCAGGGGGAGCTTGGAAACCAATTTAGCCTCTGTACAACTGATGCATTTATATATAGCTTTCATTTTAATAAATTATCCACAGGATAATGAGGTATCCAGCTCACTTGAATATGTGCGTCAGAAAAAAACGACTTTGAGAACTGTAGGAGGAAATGTTTTCTTTTATGGCAGAAATGAGAACCTTTTAAATGGGAGTCGTATTGCAGATAAAGTCCCCTGGTCCAGATAGCTCTGTTGTAAGATGACATATGCTCTGCCCCATAATTCACAAACGGACACAATTTCCCCATGTTTTAATGGTTTGTCAAAATACCACTAGAATACAGAACCATGGATTCAGTTTTGTTATCTGTGTCTTAACACTTTTGTTGATAGTAGCTGGTTTAAGAGGTGTGGAGTGTGCTACTCCATCCCACTTCTTTCTTTTGCAGGCTTTCGTCCTTCCTTGAGTAAATCTTGAGACTAAATTACACTTGTTGACCTTTGCAGCATGATGTCTGTGCAGAGACTATAAAATCTGTCATAATTGGATGAACTGTAAATCAGTCAGTCATTCTAGATCCATTTGGCAGTGTGCAAAGCTGTTAATGACATCTTTCTGTAAGTGCACTTGCTTGTATTTCTGTATCAGCTATGACAGTAGTGGTTTGGCCACTAACGGAGAGATAGTAATACTGTAAAGAAATATGAATAGAATTACATACGTATTGTAGTACATAATAATTACATTTATGTGGAATTGATTTGCAGTGTTGCGAAATGCACAGGCTGCAAACACCTTATCAAATGTCCATGACTTCCATGATACAAAAGCATATGTGCTGGAGCTGGGTCTGTTTCTTAAATACTATACATGGTCTAGTTTTGTCAGCAAAAAAAAAGTATTTCATGTGAAAGCTGTCTGTCACTTGACTGTTTGCAAACTCTGTTTTAGAAAAAAACATGTGTAAAACATGTAACAAATTGAACATATGTGTTGAGGGTGAATATGAAAACCTGATTAATTTTTTCACTTATGCAGGCATCCACATTTGGATGTTAATGTTGTTGAAATGGATCCTCTGCACTGAGGAGGTCCACTATCGGGGAAACGCTGATCTATCAGAGTTGCCTTATGCAGCCAGAAGTCTGTGAACACGGCTGTTTACTAATGAGTCTTGTTTTTCTCTGGTTAAATTGTGTGCTCAGTCATTATTTTTCTGCCGTCGGTTGTTTTTGATTGGCACAGGTCCAAAATGTCACTCTTCATGTGGGGCGAGCTGCTGGGGAGGAACTGCAGAAGACTGCCAGTCATGTGAGTTTAAATGAAACAGTGTGGCAGTAACATTATTTGGTTTTTATTACTTAACGTCTGCATTTCAACTGTTGGCTTGTGCCATCTTTGTTTAAAGTGACCAGAATTAACTGTACGCCTGGCTGTCAGCGGTGTAAAGGTCCTCTGCCCAATGACTGCTGTCACAGGCAGTGTGCCGCCGGGTGCACCGGACCCAAAGACTCAGACTGTCTGGTAAATGTATCTGCACAATTTTATCCACATTGCGGCGTTTTAATGTTGTCATCAAGAGAGTCTGTTGTCAGTGCTGGATGCTTCCTCCTCCCTCTTTTCTCCAGGCATGTCGTCACTTCAATGACAGCGGTGTTTGTAAGGAGAACTGTCCTCCCCCCACCATCTATGACCCTGTCACTTTTCAGACCAAACCCAACCCAAACAAAAAGTTCAACTTTGGAGCCACCTGCGTCAAGACATGTCCCTGTAAGAACTTAAAACTCCAAAACGGGGGGAAGAAAATCACTTAATCTAAAAAGGCCATCAGTGTTCAACTAGTGCAGTTTCACAAACTGGATGTCTTAGTAGAAGACGTCTTCATTGTTTTGGATTTAGATTTTATTACACACATATATATTTTTTTTTCCTGGAACTTGAATGTACTTTGACCTCTGTCTCCCTCTCTCCAGACAACTATCTGGCTATGGAAGTGGCCTGTACTTTGGTATGTCCACGAGCCAACAAGGAAGTTATTATCAGCCAGCCTGACGGAACTGAAACGCAGAAGTGTGAAAAGTGTGAAGGAGAATGTCCAACAGGTGGGGCGGTCATGTATTTTGGTGATATCCAATGTTTGCTTAAACTCAGTATCAGCTTATTAGGCTTACTGATTAATACATAGTTGTATAAAATGTATGCAGACTTGGCCAATAGCACACATCAGAATTCAAAGAAATCTGTCTGGAAAACATCCAGTGAGTTTAAGTTCTGTTACAGAAAATAGTTTATAAAATAGAGAGGTAAGAGGAGGTGACTGCACTGGTCCGAGCTGGTAGGAGGGTGACTGAACCTTCATGTGGGTGGGCTAACGAACTAGGAGACCTCTGAGACAGGAAACTTTTTAATAATCAAGCAAGTAATGTGCAGAAATTATGTGATGCCATAATATCAGCATCTGGAGTGTCTCCAGTGCCTTGTTGAATCAATTTCTTGAGCAATTAAATCCCTCATTGAGGCAAAATTAGTCTCACCCATTTATTAGAATGATTTTCCTAATAATGCTGCACTGAATTGATAAAATAATCTAATCAGAAGTCCAATAGCACAGAGTTTGCAGTGTCTTAAAATGTTAATAAGTCTAAAATACAAACAAAATCTGACTTTTAGGCTTTAAAAAGTCTTTAAAAATGGTGTGCTAGGTTTTAAAGACATGTTGTGAGGTCTTTAATCATTATTCGCCTTACAGCACGCTTAAATACCCCCGTCTCACTTTAGATCAAGTAAATGATTGTCCTTTCCTGTTTACGGGATTCAGTTGAATCTTTCAGCAGTAACAGTAACAGTAATGATATGTTTCCTCGTAGTTTTTTTTTTCATTTCACTCTTTGTTTTAGTTTTTTGTGGCTCTGCTGGCCTTCATTATTGAAGATTGAAAGACGGGAAAGTGAGGCAGTGAGCAAAGAGAACGACATGCAGCAGAGGGTCACAGGCCGGGAGTCAAACCCACGACCGCTGCAGGAGGCCGATAGCTCCTGTTTACGGGCCTGTTCTCAACCCACTAAGCTGTCCGGCAGACCTTTGTGTTTCATTCTCTCTATTATTTTCAACTTGATTTGTCACGGACGAAGATAAGTTCAGTCAATCTTGGCGCGACGAGCCTGAATTCAAAATTTGATTCAAACCGGTTTAGAATAGCAAGTTCAAAGCATTTTGTTCTTAGTACAGGATGACTCTAAAGTTGCAAACACTTGTGTTGTTTTTTTTTTTGTGTGTGTTTGTTGCAAAAAATCCAAGAACCATGAAGTCGTAGCCAAAGGTCTTTGGTGACTACTGAACATCTTTCAGTTGTGTTTCGGGCAGTTACCCACGGTGATGCAGTCTAGACTGGCTCATGATTATTCATTAACATCCTGCCAGAGACAGTGAAGGCTGAGGTTGTGTGGATTGTTCTTCATGTAATGAATCAATAGGGGTAAAAGAGTAATAAAGATGTAGGTACACCGCGCAGACACCGTTCCCTGACTTAAACGTCACAGAAACATCTACATGCTGTAAATGCGAGCTGACTTGTGTTGTGTGATTTGGATTTGCTGATTTCATGAAGAAGGAACTTATCGTGAAAGTCACTGGTCCATTTACGTTAATGTTCTTTGAAATGATAAATTAAACAACTGGATGTGCATTTATGTTTCTGGTAAAAGAGAGAAAGTTCAGTGCAGGCGCCTGAGCTTTATACTCACCCTTAATTCTATTATGGACCTGGAATGAATCTTTATGGTTTGGTCGTTATGCTCTCATAGAGTCTTAACCTGCAGATGTCTTCAAAAGGGAAAAAGCAATTTTGCAACATGAAAATCAACTGCATAGTAATATTCTTCTTATCTAATAGTTTATTTAAAGCATCCGTATGTGTGACTTGCCGTCATGGCACCCATGACTGAACTCACAGATGACTTTAAGTGTTTTGCTGCAAGTACTGATGTAATGTTGAATTTCCAGTAACGGTGATTGAAAGTGAAACAACTTGAATCTTTACGAGCTTGTAGCTGCTTTTATTGGTAATTGCCTCATGAACTAGAGTTGGTAAATGAAGGAAACTTAAAAAAATCAAGGTAAGAAAGGGATGCTTAATGTTTTTCTTTAGTCGTCTAATGTTCAGAAACACTATTTTATTTCCAGCTGTGAACCACTGCTTTTACTGTACATCTTTCATGTTATTTTTTACTGCCTGCATTCAAGATACACTTGTTCAAGTCCTAATTTTCTTTGTTGTGTTTGTCATAGTGTGTTATGGCCTGGGTGTGGAAAACCTCGGTGTCATGGGGAATCATAGTGTCACCGTGGTAACATCATCTAATGTGAAGGATTTCAACAAGTGTAAGAAGATTTTTGGGAGTCTTGCCTTTCGGCCTCAAAGCTTTGTAAGGTGAGAGAGAACGACGTCACATCCAGAACTCACACTTCAACTCGTGAAGGTCAGAAATGGGACACCTTAATTACGCCTTAATGGGAGGAAGTGGGTATAGAAAATGGGCAGATTGGAAGAAATATTGGTTTTGTATAATTTAAAGCAACAGAGTGTAGCATTTGCTCATATCTAGTGGTCAAGTTGGAGAAACCAACCATCTCTAATGCCACTAAGCGTCCAACATAATGCATCTATATCATAAGGCTAATTTTTTTTTTTTTTATGCACAACTTTAGAATTATGTTAAAGACCTTTTTTCCCATTGATCAGCAATGTACATCTTGTAAAAACCACAATCTGCATTGCCTCTTTCTTGTTCTTGGAGAGGTACAACAGACATGTGATTGGTCAGACAGTAAGGAGTTATGGGGTCTGACCACGCTGTCCAGATTCTGGTTTCTGTACTCACAGATCGCTGCAGACTGAACACATCAGTGAATATTGAGAACCGATCAGGAGTTAGGTTCAACTGGATCAGTAGTGTAAAATACTCCCAGCAGGGATTCACAAGTGTTAAAAAACCCAGTCAGCTACAGAATAACCACTACTATTATCATTACTGCTCCATGAGGAGCTGTTATGAACTTAATGGTGATAGTGGAGGACACACTCACTGTTGACCACACTATCATTAACTTTTATTTTCATTCTGAGTAGGTGATATGAAATGTTTTTAAATTCCATGAGTTTATGTATTTCACTCTGAGACTTCTGTTCAGTCAAGTAGTTAAACTTGAGTCAATCCTAATAATCAAATGTACTTCAGTAAACATAAGGAGCAGCTTGATTGCAGGACTTTCATCTACCACAGAACCACATCCCTCCCTTTCAGCACTTTAAATATTTGAGTTTGCAGAAACATTTGTGCACAACTCTTTGTGTGGGTCAGCCAAAATGTGCCACACCATCCAAACCCTGTATGTAAGGTACAATAAATAAATAAATAAATGAATGAATGAATAAAGTAAATAATTTATCCTGTGTAAAGTAGCAGTCATCCTGACATATAATGATATTGAAGAAGTGTCTAATTTTGTTCATTGTTGTGCAGACTATAAGTGGGTATATCCAAGATATCAAACTGACTTTATGCTCTCTTTTGTGATTGTCCAGGGACCCTGTGACCAACACATCCGGCTTGACTTTGGAGCAGCTGGAGGCTTTCAAAAATCTTGAGGAAATTACAGGTATCTAACTGCCGCAAAGGAAATCTTAGTGATACTTACTGATGCTTATTTATTATTATTATTAGTAGTAGTATTAGTATTAATAATAATAATAATAATAATAATAATAATTTTGTTAATGACTTGCAGGTTATTTGTACATTGATGCCTGGCCAGAGGAGTGGACTGACCTCAATGTGTTTGAAAACCTAAAGGTGATCAGAGGCAGGACACTTTACATGTAAGTCATTTAAATGGCATCTTGTTACTGTCCATCTGCATGCCTACGCCCCCCCCCCCCCCCCCCCCCCCCCCCCCCCCCCCCCCCCCCCCCCGTCTTGTGATGCTTTTGTTATGACTTTAACATCAATTCCTCTATAAACCTACAAATGACCTGGATGCAAACATTATTTCTAGAAAGACCAACAAATGGAAAAAAGAATTAGTCAGACATAGACAGAGAAAACAAATAATTGTTAAATAACGTGATTAATATGGGGTCTTCTTTTTTTTATTTTGCATTGTGTGGCACTGCATACCACAGTGTTGATGCCGTTTCACTCACACTGTGTCTTTGTACTTGTTTTTTTTTCTCTTTTTTTCCTTCCTCTGTTGCAGCAGTCTGCTCACTTTCATGGTAATAAATGCTAATTATTAGCCAGTTTTTCTGCTTTGACTTGCAGTGAATGCCAGCCAGAAGTTTATGGGAAGCTCTTAGTGTAGCATACTCAAACAAGTCGAAGTGTGTTAACGGTTGCTGTCAACAGAAAAGCCCAGAGTAATTGTTTATCGCAGCACTCACCTTCCTTTGCTGTAATTAAAGTGTCTTGTTTTCAGTTTGACTCATGCTCGTTTGCTTTAATGTGCAGTTTTATGTATTTTTCAAGCATTTGGGAAAATTAACACCTCAGTTGATTTTTGATCGAACAGAATCTCTCCTCCTCTGTTTAGGGGTGTGTTTTCATTGGCTGTCCAGAATCTACACATCCATTCTCTTGGGTTACGTTCACTGCGCAGCGTCAGTGGAGGTTTGGTGGTGTTGTACAACAATCCGCAGTTGTGCTACACTGACTCCCTGCCCTGGGAGAATCTCCTCCATCCCACCCAGGGACCCCACCGTATTGTCAGCCGCAATCAAGACCCTCAAGTCTGTGGTGGGTGAACACACATCATGCTGAAATTTTAATTTTTTTAAATTGGGAGACAACCTTCTTCCCCAACCCCCTGTCCCTGAGCATTGAACCTTAGAATAGATTGTATTGCTTTCCTCCAACTCAAAGGTTCCTATGAACTATATCCAGCAAAATAATTCATTTTCATGTTATCTTCTTTGCACTGCCTCAGTTTGTTAGTGTTTATTCATGATCTATGCTCTTTTTGAACACTTTTTTAACTTTTTTTTTTTGTTTTTATGGTCCCCTACATTTTATTTATTTCTCAAATTTTTTACTTTATTTGATTCTTAGTATTTACTTACCTATTTTGCAGCAGTAACACAAGTGTCTCCCAACTTATTATAGTTTGGCACAGTTAAAACTGCAATTTGGCAAAAAAAAAAAAAAAAAAGAGAAACAACCATGCACACTCACAAACGCTGCTATGGGCAATTTAGAACCACCAATTAACCGAACATGCAAACCAACGCAAGCACGGGGAGAACATGCAAACTCCACACAGAAAGACCCCTGCTGAGGTTTGAACCAGGAACCTTCTTGCTGTGAGGCAACAGTGCCAAACCTCCAAGCCACCATGCTGCTAATGCTGGATGAACATTATTAAATTACACTATGTCACTGTAAATCTGTGCAAGAATTTCCCACATTATAAATGCTGAATTTATTGGAACCAATGAAGTTGTGCACAGTCCTGCACTGAAATTCAGTCTGTGATAATCTATGCAGAACAATGAGCAGAGCAGTTCCAAGGAACATCAAAGTTGGACTTTAGTCCAGTGTTTGCCATTTGGCAGCTAACTATCCAAGTTGAAGACAGAAGTTAGTTTTCTTTTACTGATAAAAATACCATTTTATCAGTTGTATTTTGTATCTTGTCCATCTCCGGCTGCAAACATTTGCGATAGATGACATGTTTGAGTCTGCAGGATTTCCTCGTGCTTTTGTGATTCATTTGTGAAACAAATTTAAACCAAAGTTGACGTGTATTAATTAGGCCTACTCTTACATGTAATGCAACTGTTTGATGAGGAAAAGATATCAAAAGGTTCAGGGTGCATCATTCTCTGTATATTTGTGTGTTTTCAGAAACAGAAGGGCATGTTTGTCACTCGCTGTGTGAGGGGGGCTGTTGGGGTCCAGGGCCCAGCCAGTGTGTGTCCTGCAAGTCTTACCAGCGCGGCTCTGAGTGTGTGGAGCAGTGCAACATCTATCAGGGGTAAGAGCGCTTGTGTGGGTGTGTTTGTTTTCTTAAATACACAGTAAATTGTGTGTGATAGAGTAAAAATATGAGTATGTGAATGCACCCTATGCATGACTGACACTGGATTGAATGTTTCTGTGAAATTGGTCACCGTATAGTAAATCAATGTAAAAGCTTTTAACTTCAAGTGCGCCCTTAAGCAATGGCACTCTCTGGTATGACGTGCATTTGAGTAACAAAGCAAATCAACGGAGAGGGATTTTTACATGTTGTATTTTACACAATTATTGAACTGTTTGTGAACTTGGTTTAAAATGTGAATGTGATGATTTTAAGCCACTATCAAATGATAATCTTTTTTAACGTCCTAATTAGCCCACCAGTTATGACATCAAATGTTCTGCGGGCATAAGAGCATTTTTCAAACAGTTTCTCAGTAATGGAAGCGTATTGTGGTAACGTCATATCTTTACAATCTTCACACATACTCTGCATTGCCGAGGCACCAAGTTCTCCTGTGGAGCTCACGAGGTTATTTGCAGCAGGGTTCGCCATTCTAAAAACGTGTCTTCCTATAAAAGTCCCTGGTGCTTCAGAAGAAAGCATCCAACAAATGTTAGATTGTGTTACAGGATGTTATGCTTCATGCACCCTGTGCTTATGTTGCAGGTCTGTGCGTGAATACATAGATGGATCTATATGTGGTGCCTGTCACGCAGAGTGTCGACCTCTCAATGGTTCTGCCTCCTGTCACGGCCCGGTAAGATATGCGGGTAGATCAGATTTCTTCTGAGTACTTGGGGGATTTTCTTTCCAGTAAAATCTGAGGGATGATGCCTCAACTGTTCAGTTGTTTTTCAGAGTTTATGGCTGCACTGGAAAGTTTTGTTTATCGGATCAGAAAGATGAATTTCCTTCACTTATCTGTTTTATAATGTTAAACTGAAATCTTTGTGGCACTGAATAGTGGATACCTGATTACTGTGGAATATAATGTGTAGGGGGGCAGAACTCGCACTCCTCTGGGGGTTTGCAGACCTGTGTCTGCTATGGCTTCCTCCAGTTATTCCAGGTATTCCAAGTAGACAAGATCACCACTCGTCTTGCCATCAATGTTGATCTTTTCCTTTACTTCCTCTTTTCCGAAATGACGGGAACATGGCCTGTGATTTTTCGTGAGGTTCAGCACGTCGACATTCTTCCCCGTGTGATCCTTATCGTTGTGCTTAATTGGTGCATTCTGAATCAGTGGACATTCTGTATTTTTTAATTTTTTTTTAAACCGGAGGTTTCCCTATCTTCCAAAAGCCTCAAATGCAGCGACAACAGCCAGCTTCAACTAGTGCTGCCACCTAGTGGATACCATTTTCACAGCGCTCACGTAGTCCTGTTGTTGTTTGGATGAATTTTAGATCGATCTCACTTGGCTGTATTGTCACAATTTGCATTCTTGAAGTTGTAAAGGGTAGAGAACCTATCAGTTATAAACATGAACCAAAACTACTAAAATTAAAGATTAATTTTCAAACTTTGAACAAGCACCGTGGTAGTCCTGGGGGTATTCACTTTGTCAGCTCAGGCACCGATTCAAACACTGATTTGCAGTGGATGGATATGTCTGACTTCTCGCCTTTTTAAAGAAATTCCCACTTTTCCTTTCCAAATCAGGCCGCTAACAACCGTTTATGGAATACAGAGCAGGGTTGATATGTGTAGCCTACAGGGGAGCTCCACTGAGACGCGTCACTTTACACATCAAATGTTTTATTGCTCTCAGGTCCACTATGTCCAGTGTTGTTTAGTTTAACATTAATATATGTTTCTCTTGTCAGACAAGACAAATGCAAGACCATATTTTCTACCAGTGAAGTTAAAGAACTATGAAATAAATTCAACAATGGTCAAGAAGGAATTTTAAAAGGCTCATCTTATTATACTCAAGATTGATGTGTGCAAAAAGCTTTTTATATCAATGTCCTCAAAGAGAGTTTATATTAGCATGTATAGAAGCTGGCCCACTTATTTTTGTCTGTCTCTTAGCAATCTGACACCTCAGCCGTTTTCTGTCTTTGCACCTTTAACATCTCACATCCATACCCACTTTTCCTGATACTGCTGACGTCCATGGTCTCTTTTTTTTTTTGTTCCAATAGTTGTCATTTAAGTAGATGTATTGAAAAATTTCCCTTTTAGTCCCTTTCTGTAATCATATCTGAGACATTCCTTTCCATTAATTTCTGATATGGCATGTGAAGGTTCTTCAGAGTTGAAAGGCTTAATGTCCATGCCAAAGACAGTTATTTTCTACTACGATCGATGCGTCTCCTGAATCTGCCTATAAACATTTTGTTTACCATGCTTATCTCCACTTACTTGTTTACATAAAAGTGAAAGACATTTGTAAAATGCCTGAATTGTGGCACTCTCCAAACACAAGCGCTTGACTCACAGTGATGGCGCATGCGCAGAAGAAGGTGTCCTTTGTACTTGTTTAGCTGTCACTGGTTCCTTTTGGTTATTTGTACACACCTAACTGTGCTGGCTTGACACTGTATCACTTAATAGTTATTCTACATTCTAGTTCAGCTATGTCCACACTGGAGTGGTTTCATTTTAAAGTGGGAAACTTTTATTGCAGTTATATCTGGTCTCCAAACTACCCCAACAATTTCTATGTTTGAAAATGACCAATTTCTGATCTGCTGCAAACCCCATATCAGTGTGTACTTGCAGCTGTTGCAGTCTAATGTGAATGGACAGAAATGAATGAATTAAGAAATAACATAGTTGCCCGCAGTTCATGATTTTAAATCACTGTATATCTTTACCTGATTCACCAAGCCTGTAGTAGATGACAATTACCGGAGGATTAAAAAAATAAGCCTATACTGCAGTGTAAATAACAACGTGGAGGTGGAACAGTCAAACAACATTCTCCAGCAGCAACATACTCCAACATATCAAGACATGCGGCACCGATGAAAAGCGCTTACAGAACCACGTGAAGCCTTTAGCAGCTGCTTCAGTATGAAGCGTCTGACCAATCAGAGGAGAGTGGGCTCAGGAAGGGGTTCTAAAAGAGACAGGAGCTAAAAATGGTTGTTTTACATAGAATATATTAACAAGGTACTGCAGAGATATCCGTCATGAGAAGAATAACCTTTTTTTCAACACTGTAACATGAAACTTTCACACTCTTTAAGTGGACCCCAAAGCTAAAATTATGAACTGAATTGATATAGAACGGGCTCTTTCAATGATTTTCTTTGCACTACCAGGGTGCAGAAGATTGCACCGAGTGCAAAAACTTCCAGGATGGAGAGTTCTGTGTGGATCGCTGTCCCAGTGGTGTGAAGGAAGATCATCACACTGTGTGGAAGTACAGCAACGCTACAGGACACTGTCTGCCCTGCGGCACAAACTGCACACTCTCGTGAGTGAACGTGCACAGCTGAACTCAGAAACACAAGCAAACACTGCACACGCAGTGAGAGATTCACACAGTTTTTCTCTTTTTCAGCTGCACTATGTTTGATGAGAGAGGCTGCCCCATTGATACCAGGACAGGGTGAGCAACACCTGCTCTAAAAATAGTCCTTGTCTTTGCATTTAGTTTGAACTGATATCCAGTTCAGCCTTACTGAAGCATGTTACTCTTAAAGGTATATAAGATGTTATAAACTATGCGTTAATGTTTAGACCGGGTACAACCATCGCTGCAGCGGTGGGTGGAGTGGTGCTCTTCTTCATCCTGGTAGCACTGCTGGTCTTTTACCTGAGGAGACAGAAGAAGCTAAAGAGGAAGGAGACGATGAGGAGGTACCTACAGGAGCAGGAGGTGAGAACTGGGAACCAGTTCGCAGCTTTGGCTGTGTGTGGATCTGAGTTGGAGACCATGATGAAGTAATCTGCCAACTGTTTCTGTCACGTGTACAGCTGGTGGAGCCCTTAACACCGAGCGGTGCTTCTCCAAATAAAGCTCAGATGCGCATACTAAAAGAGACTGAGCTGAAAAAACTCCGGGTTCTGGGTGCAGGGGCCTTCGGGACTGTTCACAAGGTATGTTAAGTAAATGCGCAACGTCAGTATTTGTTTGTATGTTGATGTTTTGAAATTACCATAGTGGTTTTGGTCAACTGTTTCAGGGGGTGTGGGCACCTGAAGGGGAAACTGTTAAAATACCAGTGGCAATTAAGGTGTTGCGGGAGAACACCTCACCAAAGGCCAATAAAGAAATCCTTGATGTGAGTAGAAACCTTAAACATAGACTGTCACAGAACAATGAAATTCACTTCACAGTCACTCAACATCTTCCCTCTGTCTCCTCCCAGGAGGCCTATGTGATGGCAGGGGTCACCAGCCCTTACGTGTGTCGTCTCCTGGGGATTTGTCTGACCTCCACAGTTCAGCTGGTCACTCAGCTGATGCCGTATGGCTGCCTCCTTGACTACGTCAGGGAGAATAAGGACCGCATAGGTTCACAGTTTCTCCTTAACTGGTGTGTCCAGATCGCCAAGGTACTGAAATAAGAAACAAGATGATGTATGAAAAGATATGAAGGAGAATTTTGTTGTTTCTCTTTTCCTTTTTTGCTTTCAGCTGTGTCTTAACATTGTTGTTAATTTGCCTCGCATATTTTCTCATTAACAATTCCTGTTGCACCACTTTGTTGAATTGAAGACGCGTGGATATGCGGGTGATGCATCTGTGTGTGTGTGTATGTGTGTTGGTGTAGGGGATGAGTTATTTAGAAGACATCCGGTTGGTGCACAGAGATCTGGCTGCCCGCAATGTCCTGGTGAAGAACCCGAACCACGTGAAGATTACCGACTTTGGTTGGCCCGTTTGCTCGATATAGACGAGACCGAGTATCACGCTGATGGAGGGAAGGTAAGACCTGGCTGTGCCTGTAAGACCACTGACCAACAACACCATTCTTATATGCCACCTCTCTAGTCCAGGGACCACTCGAGGCGCTTTTGCAATGCAGCAGCTTTCTCTCACTGCTGAACTGCACAACTCCCAACTCTGCTTTTTTTTTTTTGTAATTGTTTTATTTATTTATTTATTTATTTATTTTCAAACTGGCCCTTCTGTGTTTCCAGGTGCCAATTAAATGGATGGCTTTGGAGTCTATTCTGCACAGGAAATTCACTCATCAGAGTGATGTCTGGAGCTATGGTCAGTGTTTCTCAGCATGAACAGATTTCTGGATTTTAATATGCACTAATAAGAACGTGTGGTTAGAATTTATAATTGAATACTCTGCCTTTTTTTCCCAATTATAGTTGTAGTAAATTATTGTTATAATTGTAGTTTGCACTTATGCCAGTAGTGTCATGATGCGTGCATGTTTAAGGTGCTGAGTTGTTGATCCAGTTACACAGTAAAGGCTCTGTTGTTGCTGCTTTCCTTTCAGGGGTGACAGTTTGGGAGCTGATGACATTTGGATCTAAGCCCTACGACACAATCCCAGCAAGGGAAATCCCAGATGTTTTAGAGGGAGGAGAGCGGCTTCCCCAGCCCCCCATCTGCACCATCGACATCTATATGATAATGGTCAAATGTCAGTACTGCGTCATGGGTTTTACTTTCTATCCTAAGTATCAAGTCATTGCTGGTGTTCATTGATGGTACAAACTGCATTTAGTCCTGAGTTTCATGAATGCTGTTGTCTTTTTTTTTTTTTCCTCTTCAGAATGTTTTTTTCATTGATAAATTTCAAAACACATTTAGTCAAATTTCTACTTTCATTGTTTTAATTTGTCTCGCATGCTATTTTTTATTAGTCATTAATGAAGGTACGATAACAGGAGTTTTACATTTTAATTTTATGTTTGTATGGAAGGTTGGATGATCAATCCAGACAGCAGGCCGAAGTTCAAAGATCTGGTCGTTGACTTTAGTGCCATGGCCAGAGATCCACCTCGCTATTTAGTCATTAAGGTGCGTGTACAAGTGATTCATGCTGCAAACTTTTTCTTTGTTGTTTACAATTCTTTAGTCATTCTGACTGTATTCGTTCGTCTTTGCTGTTCTTTCCTGTCCTGCAGAATGATGAGCAGATGAGCACGTGCAGCCCAGTGGACAGCCGGTTTTATCGGATGCTTCTGGAAGAGGGGGACAATATGGGGGAAATGATGGACGCAGAGGAGTATCTGGTTCCCCAGCCAAACCTCTTTCCAAGGACTGAGCCTCAGGCCAATGGGCCATCTAGGCACCAGTCGTACAGGGTCAGTGCAGGGGCATTGTTTTTATCTTTCTTTTTAAAACAGACTCCTTCTGTGTTTATAATGATGGTTCGAATAGTCTGTTTAATGATCTCTGAAGAGTATTCAAGGATCAGTGTCTCTAGTTTTCCTTTCACTAATATACTACTGAAAAAGTAGTTTGTCTGCATGACTGGAAAAAGCCAAGTGGTGCGATGGTAGATCACAGGAGGCAGGGCATGGAGTAAAACTGAGGATGATGGACAAGGCTACCAACATGCCTGTAAGAAGTTGTTCATTGATATCAGTGAAATATTAATTTAGACAGAGCCATTACATGGAGGATGCATTAAAAAGCAGCCTGTATGAAAGGTGGGGAAGAAGTCCCCTCCCGGTGGCTAAACAGTAGAGCTATTGCCCACGTCCCAGAGTTGAATCCCAGTTGCGTCAGGAAGAACGTTTTTATGCCAGCAGGTACAAGTGCACAGCGGTAAAGAATAACATGCACACTCCTGTGAATGCTGGTGACTGCTAACTACTCCATCACACTTAGTCCCTTCACTAACTAGCGCTCCTGTACTAACTGGATGAAGCTCACTGACTGTTTGAGTTCTCATATTGTGGTGGAAAATTATTGTACATCTTATTTTACATCGTATTTCCTTAATGCAATGTCTACTAAATTTAAGCTTTGTAGTCCTTGTGAAAAAAATTAGTTCTGATTGCTCTCTTAATCACCTTAAGAAAGTTGAAATTCTAAAAAGGAATCATATTCACCGTGATTTTAGTCTGTGCTCATGTGTTGAATTAAATAAGCATAATCTGTTTTTCTAATGACTGGTGTGACTGTGTACAACCAGGCTAGCAAAATAGTTTCTGCTTTCAGCAGGAAGTGAATATTGTCCTGTAAGGTTAGTCATTTTCTAAATGTGCTTAATGAAGCCATAAAAGTGTGCTTAAAACAAAAAGCACTTTCACTTTTATTATCAGTACATGACAATAGTTTATTCTTTGTGCTTTCTCCCTGGTGCAGAGCAGAGATCACGGCTTAGACATTGAGCCCCCCATTACCCGTGACCCTCGGAGCAGCCACTCTTCCATGAGTACTCTCAGCCGCAGCCAGTACCCGACCATACCTTTTGGAGCCAACACTGCAAATGGCTTATGGCCACAGTACCCAACACTGGCTCGCAGCACATCAGCAGGAGGCCAGTCTGACTCAGTCTTCCTGGATGCAGTTCCAGACGGCCCCTCTGTTTCCCCAGCCAGCCCTGGGCGCTACTGCAAAGATCCCACCTACCCCAACGGGAGCCAGGAAGACCTGGAGACTGATGGGCCAAATGGCTTTCATCATCCTCATCACCTTCATCACTCACTGCCCAGACGGAGTCATGGCTACAATCAGTACCAGGCCATGCCAGGTGAGTGGATGATTTCTTACAATATTGGAAAATACAGACATAGTATTGGTAGAAAGTAACAATAAATCATAAATCTCTTTTTTTGTTTTTTTTCCCTCTGTCTATCCTATCAGAGTATGTGAACCAGGAGATTCATGATATCAGGCCGGTGATCCCTGAACGGCCCACTACGCTTCCTCGTAAAGGTTCCAGAGCAGACAGATACCTCCCCAATGGTCTGAGCTCAGGTCAAAGTGTGGAAAACCAAGGTTACCTGATCCCCGTTAACTCCACCTCTTCTGCATTTGACAACCCATACTACCTGGACCTTGTTGCCAAAGCCAAAGCTGCCCCAGAGGCTGCTGTGGTGGACGGCCCTTCAGCACTGGAGAGTGACGAAGGAGTTACCAGGCATGTGAACGGGTTTGTGACTCCCACTGCAGAAAATCCAGAGTATCTTGGACTAGCGGACACCTGGAGTGGGCACACCTGAGTAAAATGGGACTAGATGGTGAGAAGGAGTCATTCATTGTGTCCTGCTGAGGAGAACAAGTGAAAAGGAAGACTAAAGACAGAAATGAACTGGGTGCATGTTCGACACTGACCACAGCTTGGACGCACTGATGTAAAACGCAAGCATCAGTGACTGAACTGTTTGTGACTGTCCATCAAAAGTCACCATTTACTCTGAATAATGTAGCATTACTGTGGTGTCTCTGGCATCATATATATTCCTGTTTCTTCCCTTAAGAATCTGTGACTGTTTAAGTGCCAAAAAGAAGTTGACCTTTTCTGTAAATAACTCAATAAGCAAAGTTCATATTTGTGAAAAACCCTCAATGATAGAACAGTGAATCATTTGACTGGATTGAGGAATGCTGAATTTTTATTTTTTTAATCATTTTCTTTTTGTCCAGTTTTTTTTTTACTGTTTTTGTCACATGTGAAGCAGTTGCATTTCCTTTTGCTCCTACATATAAAAAAAAAAACAAAAAAAACATACACTTTGACAAAGTGAACCATGACATGCATTGAGGACGACATTTAGTATTCTGGTCACTTTCTCCCAGACCTGATGGGGGTCTTCAAAACACTCAAAGCTATTTTGTCTTGGACAGAGAAGGCCCTGCAACCCATCTGGCCTGTGGACGCGCTCCCTAAAAGAAAGGCATGCTGTACGGAGAAGACAGCGGCATTGTGCCGCACTGATGGGCTTGTTAGTTGCTGTGGCTGGAGCTACTTTCTGGTACAACAAATCAGTTGTGCGAGCAGACTTTTAGGCTGCATAGATTATAACTTTGTCGTTAAGATGTAGTGAATGAGTTCTAAGCAAACCTTTCAGGGATTGTCTTTATTTTGAAGAGGTGGAAAGAATTAGTTGCTTTTAAATCATGCAAAATGCACTACAGACTAAGACGATGCCTCCCAAGCTTGCGGTGCCACGATGACTTTGGCCGCTGGGTTTGGTATCTTTTTCGCCGAGCAAGAATGCTCTTCAAGCTATTAGTAAATATATTCTTGAAGAATTTGTTTGTATTTGTTCAAATGTTGCCCTTGAAGAAGCGAAAAGGAGCAGTTTGCTGCACACTGGAGCCGAGGACAGCAGACAAAAACATTACTCTGCTCCATCTGGATAATCAATGCATGGCTCAGATTCCATTCTGTGAGAACTCACTGGCATCCCAGTTAATAATCAACAGCATTTCTTCTTTTTCTCTTTTTTTTTTTATGTTAAATGGCATTGGGCTGGGGGAGTTCAAACCCCATTCAATGGAGTCATTGTCTGACCTCCATGTTCTTGTTGTCGGCGCTCTCCTAACTCACACGTCCCCAACGATGATGCCGGCTGCAGAGGTCTGAAGCTCGGCAGCAGAGTGTGCTTCATTGGGTTTGTAAACCCGGAGATGATCACGCGTACTACAAAAACGTATTATCCAGCTGAATACGATGACTACTGAGTTTTAACGTTGAGCATTTTAAACCTCTTTGGGATGTCTGAATGGTCCACATAATGACTGGAGTGTGTCATCAGTGGAAGGCCTGAGATATTTGTTGAATGTGTACAATCGCCTCATTCATGGCGCTTTTACTCCAAAGTGTCACTTTTTTTTTCTAATACGGGTTTTGAAGAGTTTTTGTTTCAGAAAAATATTTGTTAAAAAAGAAAAAAAAAAAAAGAAAATGTCTCAGATGTTTTAGTTTAAAATATCTTACCTAAATGTTCTTTATTTTTTTTTAACATGGGGATTTTATTTTGATACCTCAAGGTATTACATACTAACATTATTTTGAAGTTGTGGGTTTTAAGATTCTTATAAGACTTTTTTTTTTTTTCCATATTTATGTTATAATGCATATATCAGTGTTGTCCTTTCAAATGAAACCCTTCAGAAACATTGTTGCTGTCAGAGGACGACCTCAGATCTCCACAAACAAGCTATCAGAAGAAAAGCCAAGATCAGATTGACCAAAAATGCATTTTTACCTTGATGTTGTTGTCAAAGTTGTACAACTTTCAGTAAGAACATCATATAGTCCTTTATGTCCCTACCCTCTTGATCCTTAGTTTCCTGATATAACCTTTTTAACAGATCTGCTGCTGTTGGGTGACAGACAAGCATTTGAAACTTTTGGCCATTCCACAAAAAAGCAAGAAGAGCCACCGCAGCTGGAGACGTGTGCTTTTGATCCAGACTATGACGATGTTCAAGTACAGCAAAAGAAAGTTGCCTCTTTTCTAAGACGGTTATTGTGAAATTATATAAAACTGATATGCAATCATGTTTAAACCATTTTTTTTTTATTGTGAAATGTATCTTTAAGTGGTAACCTGCACAATGATGAGGAATGATCTCTTCACACCGTTCCCCTAAAACCCGTCTGTGTGCTCTCCTTTGATTCTAATGCTCATTATTTTTGTTATAAAACCAGTTGATTTTCCTAAAAGCAGCACAGAGCCTAAATGCTGACAAAGTAAATGTTTGGTCATTTTAAAGTATCTCACAAAGTTCAGGAGAGGAAACACAAGTGAAAATGAGCCTCGTGACTTTCATAATTGTGTTTAAAGTATCTGTATAAAGTTTTGTAATACTAAATATCTGTGATTTACATTTTGTAGATGATGTTTTTTTTGCAGTTGATGTCTTTTTCTCTTTTCACTTTGTTGTTTTGACCTTGACGAGGTGTGAGTAGCAGGTTGTTCATTGGGAATTTGTTTGTATTGTAGAAGGAGAGGAGACGTACATCAAATATTTCATGAAGAAATGTTTTAATATGGGACTGTCACAAAAAACTGTTCTATTCAGAGTGGGAAAGCTAGATACTTCTGTTTCTCTTTCATTCATTGAAGCTGGACTACATTAAATCTGCACTGGCCTGGCTGGAAATGAGAAAGATTTCTTCTGTCAGATAATCCTGTTTAATATGCAAATATCATAGCTGATAACTATTACTAACTGGGTCTATGCAACACACATTAAATGTTTTAACTGTAAATGATTTTATACACATCATTGTTTAAAGTCATGTAGAAAAGTTATCAACTGCAGGAGTTGCCTTTCTCAACAAACATCCTGCCGTCCAGTGGTGGTTACTGGAATTACAGCTACTGTGTTTCATAGATGGGAATCCAGCTACAGATTTTCAGTCCTGTAATCACACCATCCTGTAGTTCTTGATTATTTCTTTCACTCCCCCTTTCCACTGGTTCAGGAAGCTTGTGTGTGTGTGTGTGTGTGTGTGTGTGAAGTCTGACAGTCATGGACTGAGACAGTTGGATTGTGTTGCCGCAAAGACCAATGAAAACCATTAGACCTTTAATTTCATGTGCTTAAAATATAAAGACAAAGAGAGTCCATGAATTTAAGAAAATCCCTGTACTAAAGAGGCCTGTTTTGTTTCATCAAGGCAATGCCAAACATCACTGACACTGATTAAAATGATATGGATCTTATAAAAACATTTAGAAAAAAAAATATTGCTGGCAATCAAATACATAGATTAACATGCATTTTAGTAGGAACAACATTTCTTTGTTACTCATTTTAATCCAATATATGGCAGTGCTCTTTGATCCAGGAAATCAAAATGAACGAGTGATTAACAGCCTGGTGATTTGAACTGGGTGTGTCGCTGCAGGGAAACATAAAGCAGGACAGACAGTGGGTCCTGAGGACCCATAGTATTTTGATCTGCTGGCCTGCTGGTTTTACTTTTACATTTCTGAAGAATTGTTTGAGTAACAGCTTTCTTGTTTTTTGTTTTTGTAAATCCAAATATAAATTAAAGACCAACAAGGACAGACCTGAAGACATAATTAATCAGATTAAATGGATTTTTCTAATGCTCACATGAGCCCTGTTTAGTTCTGCCGGGTTCAGGTGTGTAACAACCATCTTTGGTACCACAGCATGTACACCAAATGATGTTTGTTTACACCTGTGAGTGCAGCTGTCATGTAAATTAATTGGGCTGCTTTCAGCGTTCACATTTGTAACATGATCATTGCAACCAAAGACCCTCATGTAAATCTGTCACTGATGGTTTTTAAATCAGTTGTAGAGTTAGAGATCAAGAGAATGGTAAACGATGAGAGTAAGACTTTTTCTGTGTTTGTTGAACTTTTAATTCAATGCTAAAGATTAAGGTTCAGGATGATGTGTTTAAGTTCAGTCTTTTCTATTTTATAATTCTACTTTTCTCTGTTATCTATATAATCTATTCAAAATCCAGTAAAGTCTTCTTGGCACCAAAGATTGTTGGCACTGTTACAGCAATGATCAGGTTTCCTCAGGTTGACCTCCCATTTGTTTCCATTAAATAACGATATCCAAACCTTGATCGAAGTTCATACACACATCAGCCTATTCATATGTGTGTTTTGTGAGCATTAGATCATTCATGTCTTGTAACTTCCTAATTTTGAATAATCACAAAATAGAAGTAATATAGTTAGGACACAAAGCACACAGATTTTGTAATATAACAACAATGTCCTCATATACTGCCTTTGTAGTCCAGGAAACACTCGAGGTGCGTTTGATCTTCAGGTCCACAGACTGCATGGGATCAGGAACACTTCTAGAAATCACTGTGGATTGCATGGTGAACAATCCACAAATGCAAGTTATAGTTATAATATGCAGAAGAGAACCCATATGTGAACATGATCAAAAAATGCTGCTGCTTTCTTTGGCCAAAGCTCATCTAAAACAGTCTGAGGCAAAATGTTAAGTTACCTCCAACAGCTGGTCTCTTCACTTCCCAGACGTTTAGAGACAGTTGTTTAAAAAAAGAAGAGATGCTACACAATGGTAAACACCACCCTGTTCCAACTTTTTTTTTTAAATGTGTTGCTCTCATCAAAGTCAAAATGAGCTAATATTTTCCACGAAATAGTAAAATGTCTCAATTTCAACATCTGACATGGTCTTTATGGAAATGAATTTGGGTTTGTGAGATTTGCAGATCATGGCAATCTGTTTGTATTTACATTTTAATCAGTGTCCCAGTTTTGGGGGGAATTGGAGTTGTATTTATTTGACCAAATCATTAATATATTAAATTATATTAAAGCCAACGTACATGTTGGTTGTATTACCAATCAACCTTAAAAGCATCTTTTTGGACTGTGGGGGGAAACTGGAGCGCCTGGAGGAAACCCAAGCAGACCCAGGGAGAGCATGCAAACTCCACACAGAAAGAACCAGAACCTTCTGGCTGTGAATTGTCGGTGCTAATCACTGGACAACTGTGCTGCCTGTATTTATAGAATGCAGTTTTCTACTAGGGCAGTATGGACCTCTGAGGTGTTTTAAGATATGCTAGAGCTTTATCGTTCCAGGTTTTGTATGTAAAAAGTGATATGGGGGATTCAATTCTGGATATGTTTTAACTCAACATTAATTGTCAAGATGCCTTAATGAAAATACAGTAATAATAAATCTTTTTTATCAGTGCCTTTCAAGACACTCAAGGACACTTTATAAATAAAACAAATACAAACAATATTAAACTAGAAATACAATAAAACAACATAAAGGGCTAAACAGAAAATAGTGGAGCAGAGGAGTTACAGAGAGTAATTGTTTTAAACAGGTGAGTTTTGAGTCTGGATTTGAACAAAGGGAGAGAGTTGAGGTTTCGGATCTCTGGTGGGGGAGAATTCCAGAGTTTTGGAGCAGAGTGACTGAAGCCCCCCGGGTTATGCTGTTAATAGGAGACTGGGAGGGAGGTAAGGAGCAGCCAGACTCTTAACCAGAGGGGAGGGAGAAACTGAGGAGCTGTTCAAATGTCAGAGAAAAGCTGTCTGCTTTGGATAGCGTAGATTTTGTACTGATGAGTATGATCTCTGTTTTATCACTATTTAATTTTAGAAAGTTTGACCATAACTTTATTTCAGAAAGACAGTAGGTGAAGGAGGAGGGTGGGAGTGTGGAATTAGGTTTACTGGATAGGTAAAGCTCGGTGTCATCAGCAAAGCAGTGAAAATTGATATTAAATTTACTGGAAATATTGCCAAGAGAAAGAAGGTAAGCAATAAAAAGAAGGAGCCCAGGACAGAGCCCTGGGGGACACCTGAATAGAGGGGAGGGAAGAGATCTGAAGGATTTAAGGTCAATAAACTGAGTGCGGTCTGAAAGATAAGAATAAAAAGTGTGTGTGTGTGTGTGGGGGGGGGGGGGGGGGTGAGGCCAATGGAAGATAATCTATGGAGAAGGATGGAGTGAGAAATAGTATCAAAGGCCACACTCAGATCAAGGGGATGGAGAATGGTGAGTAAACCAGCATCAGCTGCCATGAGGAGGTTACTGGTGACTTTTATGGGGGCAGTTTCAGTGCAGTGACGGGGGCGGACACCAGACTGGAATTGTTCAAAAAGGTTATTTTGAGATAGATGAGAGTGGAGTTGAGTAGCAACATTTTTTTCCAAGTATTTTGGAGATGAAAGGTAGGTTAGAAATAGGGCCACGGTTATTGTAATTATAGGGATCTGAGCCAGGTTTTTTCAGTAAAGGAGTGACAGATGAGGGAATAAATCCAGAGGTGAGTGAGGAGTGAATGATGGCAGAAATGAGAGGAAGCAAAGAGGAAAGGCAGGATTTGCCTTAGAACTACAATAGCCACCTCCATCTTGTGCTAAGGAACAATTTTAACTAGTACTTGAAGCTAAATATCTGTCAAAACCTTGGTATTTCCTTGCTTTCTTTGCTTCTGTCAGACTTTGCCATCACTCAGATGGTATCAGATGCATCATCTCAGCTGCATGAAGGATTAGCCCCGAGCCCCTTCATACTTGTCATGATGATGCCGAGGTTGACAGATGAGGCCAGACAGGAGTCTCCATGGACTATGATGTTTGTGGAAGGCATTGTGATCTGTAGTACACAGTTCCATTAAGTACACAGTTCTCAAAGCATATTTAAAGAATGTTAACAGAACACCGATTAACATACATTTATAGAACACAAGTTTTGTTTGATTGGTTTCCACAGATGATCGACCTTAACTTTAATTTGCATTAGGATAAAACAGTACAGCAATAACTTTTTTTGTTTTAATTATTCAAGACTCACTCAGCAAGCAGGACACATTTGCAGGGGTCGCATAAATAAAAAATTGCACAGTCCAAGTTTGAAGTAATCCAGTTTGCCAGTATTATTCACGGTAAAGCAGAGGCATAACAACAGAGCCAACAGGTGGAAGTAAGGGTAACTGGAAAGACAAAAGTACAGGCAAACATTTCAAAACTGTCAACCAGAGATCTTCCAACTGTATACAGAATTACTGGAGGGATCTACGAAAAGATAGTCATGGCCAAGCTGTTGATGAGGGTCTGAAGTGCTCTTTTCTTCTGTGGGTGAATATTTTTTCTGCCAGGATCAGACTTTACCAGTATGTGGATAATAAAACAATCACAGATTCCTATTACTACAATAGCAATTACGAATGCTACAACAGGAAAAAAGGTGAAATACAATTTGTAGAAAAGGAAGTATGACAGCTGTGAGACTCCAAACAATGCTCACCATCACAACCCTGGGAGCCAGACTTTTCCTCTGGTGGTAAGTGACTGGGTGAACCACAGCCATGTAGCAGTCAAGACAAATACAGGCCATCATTAGGGGTCTTCCAAATGTATTCAAGGCATAAATAGCATTACAAAATGCTTCAAATGCCCAAATCTTCCAGATTAAAATGATTAAATATTCCATCTGGAATTACCATCAGAAAGACAACATCCATGATGGAGAGGTGCAGGATGAAAAAATCACTGGGTGTGAGGGGGATTCCTCTCCTGCGTGTCTTCAGCATCTCCCAGAGGATGACAATGGAGGCGGGAAAACCAACAGCAAAGCACAGCATTGAGAAAAAAGCCCATGTATACCTGCCTTCTTCATGGCCGTTGCAGAGATCAAAATCAAACTGTTCCCAGACAAATTCAGAGCTGTTGGCCTGGTGCCTATAACCAGTCATCATCCCAAGGAACATCGTTGTTGTAGATCAAAGACCTGAGAGACACAAAATAAAGAGTCTGCAGACAACCTAAAAGCTAGACACTGACACGTTTTTCTAGAATGTTTGGAAAGATTTAAGTCCTGGTTGTACCTAATTGTAGGATGTTTGTTTTTTTTGCGGTAGGTAAATACATAGGTAAATTAAAGAAAAACATAAATATACTGTACCTTTTTCAGGTTTTGCAGGTTTGTTTGTGCTGACGTCCTGGTGCTATGAGACATGAACAAAAGAGTCATACATCTGCAGAGAACTGCAAATGTCTGTGTTCACACATCCATCAAATTCACAACTTGCCACCAGAGGCAGCTTCGCAAATCTTATTATTTATGGAAAAGAGCAAACCCACAGAGCACAGTAGGTCAACAAAGAACATCAGACATATCTAAAGTACAGTTGATCACCTTATAGAGTAGCAGATAAGCCAAAATGATGAAATGGTGATGGACTAAAAATCCGAACCAGAATAATCCATCCTGGTGGAACACAGTTATCACAAAAACTAATAACCTGTAATGGTTCTTAACATTATTTACTGACTGACACATTTTTCGGACCACAGATGTGGAAAAGGCCACCACTTGCTTCATAGAACTAAAACAATCAAGAAGAGACACAGCCACCATAAAGTATAGATATTTATGTTTTTTGTTTTGTTTTGTTTTTTAACGTTGAGGATGTTTTTAATAATGTGGGTTCCTCTTGTTGTAATCTTGCTTCTCTCCATTGTTCTCTTTTACTCTTTTCTCTCCTGCTGGCCATTTCTTTATGGTCATTTTTGCTTCTTCACTCATTTTCTGTCCTATATTTGCTTTATTTTTGTTTTTTTGGCATCTGTTTGATGATGTTTTAATGTCATTTAGTAGCCAACCCTGACCGTTTTGTGTTTCAGTCAGTCACCCTGTGACCCTGTGTCCTATTTGGTAAATTTGCATTCGGTTTTGTTTTGTTGAACCACTTAATGTCTTACATGGATCATTGGTATTGTTTCATTGCCATTTTTAATGTTAGTAATTTTGAATTTCTTTTGAACCATTATTCTATTTTGTTGCCCACACTATTTACTTAATTGAAGATGCTTTTGCATTTTTGTTTTCGTTATTCCCTTGTTTATGTTTTTGTGTCAGGCTTTGATTTCTATATTTTTTTCAAACCAAAATTTTCCTACCCTTTTTTTCTTTTTACACCTTATTGTGTAACAGTTATCACAGAACTAAAATCAAAACTATAGGCCTACTGCAACTCCGTCATAAAACATTAACCTTACAAAATTATTGAAGCTGTAAGTTTATTTAAGTGATGCAAATATTCATCAGTATTTGCAAATGTTGTGCTGTGGAGACCTATTCATTTACCCCTGTGTAATGATTCAACAGATAAATGTTGATTTAGTTAACAGCTAATGGAAGAAAAATAAAACCAGCAGTCACTCGTGACAAATAATCCAGCGAACTAATATTGAAGTTAGTTATAAACGAGCAGTCATAGGTACAATACACTCAGGATGTTTATTCTCTTTACCAACGCTAAACTCCATATATGGATAATTTGCTCGATATGAGTTGCAATTATAGAAAAAAATAAGATGATAATTTTTGTCAAGACAAAAGCAGTTTTTGTCGCTTTTTCATACAGCTTTCAGGTGCGACATCTCTCCTTCTGCAATGATCTCTTCAGGAGCATCTCGTAAAACCTGTCTACGATCTAAAGTCTAATGAGTCCAACATAGGTAGCTCATTGAGCTGAGGGTAGATATAAAAACAATATATTTTTATGATGAATAAAGGTTCTTGGTAAATACCATGTCAGAAATTAGAGTATTAAATTTAATGCAACTGATATTTCATTCTCAATTCATCCCCTGCATTGATTAAATGCTATTGGCCTATATTAGAGTAACAAAAACCGCGAAGCGACACGCCAACACAGAATGAAAACTGTAGCACTGATGAGTTTATCCATTAAATGTATGGTTACGTCAAGCATCAAACCCTTTTTTTCTTCAAAATTTACTTGCTGGGCGGTTTTCGTTCCCTGCCATTCCTTTGGTTCTAGTAATTACGATAACCCTGTTGTGTCCTGAAGGCAACACCTGCAGCCTCCATGACGCTCATCATACTATTTTTGTCCTCAGGTCGCCGCCATTGTAGCCATTTTTTACAACATCGCCCAGCAACTGTTTACGTTCAGTTTGAAACGTTTAACGTTAATTGTACGTAAGTTGTCACTTATAACAGAAAGGAGGGACCCAGATTAATTGGACTCTTAAACTTTTTTATTTTACTTCTGTAGGATTTATATACCGCCTGAAGAGATATAAGTTTCATAAATAAAGTGGGCGTCGATTGCTGCTGGTAATTGATTGTCACTCATAGGTTGCTTGTAGTCGCTTTGAGGATGTCTCTACACGGAAAACGCAAAGAAATCTACAAATACGAAGCTCCGTGGACAGTTTATGCCATGAACTGGACTGTCCGTCCAGACAAACGTTTCCGCCTGGCTCTCGGCAGCTTTGTGGAGGAGTACAACAACAAGGTAACTTCAAAGAGCACATTGTGCTTGATGTTGGAGACTGGTACCAGTGATGGTGTTACTCTGGTACGCCGCTCCGAAATGTCACGCGTTTGTGGAGTTTCTGTCCTCGGCTCCCTGACTAAGTTACCTGAAAATAACGGTCCACGTCTTTACAGTAAACGAGCCAACTCTGTTCTGGAAATACTATCAATTGTTGTCGTCATAACCGTGTGATGTATGTTTACGTTAATATTCTAACACATTAGCTTAAAATGTCTGTGCACTGTGGTGTTTGTGTCTTTTTAATTTATTTTTCTACATTAAGCTGCACAGCAGTAGTTTGTATGTCGACATGTTAAATAAGAAACCGTTTATAGCCAAAAAAAAAAATAAAATAAAGTTTTCAGGCTGGCGCTTATTTGTGCACTAACTTCTGATTTTTGTAGTGCTGAACTGTAATAATGGAATTTAAAATGGCATTAAAATTCCCTGATCATAGGACGTTGGAAATGGCTACTATTTTGACAAATTGATTTAGTTACCTTTAGCTTTAGTGATAAATTAAATTGACAAATAAAGATACCACAGAGAGCAAAAATAACCTCACTTGTCAAGTTATGGTTTCAGTTTGAATATTGGTAGTGAAATGTATTTTTATCCACACAATCATCATCACCTGTCACGACTGTTTACTGTTCAGATTAGTAACACTACACTGGCTCACTCAAGGTGAGTTGTTGCTGTGTCTCTACAGGTTCAGATAGTTGGTCTGGAGGAGGAGAGCTCAGAGTTTGTGTGTCGAAACACCTTTGACCATCCCTACCCCACCACGAAGGTCATGTGGATTCCCGACACCAAAGGGGTGTACCCTGACCTGCTGGCCACCAGCGGAGACTATCTGAGAATCTGGAGGGTGAGACAGCTTCGTAGCAGAGATGTTCTGACCATTTTTTCCCAGGCCTTTGGTGATTCAAATAAATAACATTTATTAAAACAGATGAATTTTGGCAATTTAGAGTTTTGGCTCTCTGTAAGCGGTGAAGGTTAAGTCACTTTTACAAAGCTGCCTACGGTCATTTTCTCACTGCACCCATTTAGGGTAGCCCAAAGGAGTTTTGGTTATGAGTGTGGTTAACTTGGGTCAGTGTGAACACAACAACCATACTCTGGTGTGCACCAAAACAGCCACACCGAGAGCAGTTGGAAGAGAGGGTTTCTGTATGGCTGCCGTCAAAGGCTGGTGCGGTTCGTTGGTGGTGTGAAAGCGCCACGACCTCGGACTGACCCAACTACAGGACAGCACATACTGATGATGCGTCCATAGTGCATTGGAGAGTGCAGTGTCGGTTGCGGAGGAGAAGGTAAACATGATGAAAGAAAGTAATGGTCGCAGTTGTGGACAACGTTTGAACACACTGGGGCCTTGAATGTCATAGAGCTGCCTACTTGCACTTCTGTGACTTGACATAAAATATGATCAGTCAGTCTCATTCTGTTTGGAGGGAGCAGTCCAGAACAGTGAATTCTTTGGGAAATTTATCTCAATTTCTGAAAAGCAAAAAAAGCAAACTACAGAGTTGCTGCTGTTACACCCGTCTTTCCCTTTGACTTGATAAACATCTTAAATCCTTCATAAGGTTTTCTGTTAGTTTTAGCAACATTCATGCCACTTCTGGAAACCAAAGCTTTGCATTATGAGCACATCACTGTTTTCCTGGTGGGATTTTTCCAGCCTAAAATAAAATCAGATCACCAACATAATAGCTAGCTATATCCAACAAATCACACGCCACTGCTTCTCCACCTGGCAACTCTAAACAGGAAGTTGCAGGTTTTTAACTTCCTGTGCTGGCTTTTAGGAACAAAAAAGGATTGTGATTCTGTTTATAAAAACTGCATGGTATCAGCTAAAGCATAGAAGTAAATACTCACAATACTGATACTTTTTTTTTCCCAGCAGCATCAGGCATGTCGTTTTGATGTTGGTTTTGGTATCGGGAAAAACTCTACCACTTAGTCTGGTTTGACCTGAATCTCTGGACTCATGTCCCTAAAACAAACTATGAAAGTGAAGACTATAACTTCAACACTGCATCTCACACATAATATACTGTCCACTGCAGCTTCTTGATGGTACAAATTTAAAACTTGAGTTCCAGAATGATGTTTTTTTTTTTCCTTAGTAAATAAGTGCTATAAATGCTACAAAGGTATTTAGTCCTTTTTATTTATGTTTATAATTATTTTCTTTGGATGATCACTTACAAAGCCAGTTTTCCTATTAGTCCCATCTCTTTATACTTGAGGGGGTTATGGTTCATGCTGTCTTATAGGCTCTTTAAGAAGCTCAAACATTGGCATTACTTGTGTTCCTGCAGGTTAGTGATACAGAGACCCGTCTGGAGTGTCTGCTCAACAATAACAAGAACTCAGATTTCTGCGCACCACTCACATCCTTTGACTGGAACGAGGTGGACCCAAACTTGTTAGGTAAAATCTCAAATCATGTTACATTACTGATTTGTTTAATCTCAGCTTTAATTGACAAACCCCTTTTAAATGGGCATGTATTTATGTTTTTTTTTATTTTTATATTTATTTATTTATTTTTAGGTACTTCCAGTATAGACACCACCTGTACAATCTGGGGGCTGGAGACTGGACAGCCAATTGGAAGGGTCAACTTAGTGTCTGGTCATGTCAAGACGCAGCTCATTGCTCATGACAAAGAGGTTAATGTTTTGTTCCAAGTCTGTGTGTCTGTTGAAGTTGTATTAATTACTGAATGTTTGAGAAACATCCATGTTCTTCTTTCTGTTTCCATTGCAGGTGTATGATATCTCTTTCAGCCGAGCAGGTGGAGGCAGGGATATGTTTGCCTCAGTGGGAGCAGACGGCTCAGTTCGCATGTTTGATCTCCGTCACCTGGAACATAGCACTATCATCTACGAAGACCTGCAGCATCATCCATTGCTTCGACTCTGCTGGAACAAGCAAGACCCCAACTACCTGGCTACAATGGCAATGGACAGCCTGGAGGTTAGTTTTGCTCTAGGGGTGGAGTCATCTCATAATTTACCTTAGAAATGTATATTTGTCTTTGTTATCTAAGACAAAGGAGATACTTCACATATCTGTTTTTTGAAAGACATGCAGTGGAGAATGAATCCAAAGTAGCAGGATAAACTCATGAACATTGGCCTGATAAACAAAACAAAACAAAATGGACAAATACCATATTATAAATGTAGAGAAAAAATGTACGGTGCTTTAAAATGAGTAGAAACAGCAGTATGTGTGCATATTTGTTTTGTCTATACAGGTGGTGATCTTGGATGTGCGTGTGCCCTGTACTCCGGTGGCCAAACTCAGCAACCACAGGGCCTGTGTCAATGGAGTCGCCTGGGCACCACACTCCTCCTGTCACATCTGTACAGCAGGTGTGCAACTTTTGCTGGAAATGTTGTCAATTTTTAATTGTAGTCTGAAGGTTGAGAGCTTTAAAATACATTAAGATCTGTTTTAAGCTGGGTGCACAGTTTTAGCCATCTCAAATGAAAGATGGGCAGTTGTGGGAAAAATCAGCCATCATAGCACAAAAGCAGTGGCCGTACTGCAGTGAGACAGGAACTAGAATGAAAGATGGAGCTGTCTTGTGATCAAAGACAGGCTGCAGCAGATCATGACACAGTGTGTCTGCCTGTCGCTGCCTCCATGATCTCTGCGAGCTATCCAGTGGTAATGCGTCATGAAATGATGGAAACATCAGCACTACCAATTATTTTTTTTTTTTTTATCTTACTGTGTGGCTTGCATTAATCCTACAACACTGAAAAAGTCCTGCACCGTGTACTCGGCATTGTGTTAAGAGAGTTTAATGCAAATGTAGAGGTGATTATCTACAGTGGAATGTACTTAGTTTAGCAATCAAAGAGCCAAGTGGTATAAGCTTGAATCTTCACTAATTTATTGTAAAAAAAAGGAATGAAAAAGTAAAGTAATAAGTAAAAATATTGGTCACAAAAGTTCTTAGTTTCCAAGTAGCTACTCAAGTTTTACAAACGTCAATGCCTTTTATTCCTTTCCTTACTTGGATTCAGTTTTTATGTCCTCATAAATAAGAAAACATGTTTGAAAATGTTTTTACTCCAGTGAGAACAATAAAATGCAGTTTAATATCATTATTTCCTCTCTGAGTAAATGAAATAAATGAATCTGAGTCAGACCCCCTCTCTCTGTTTAGGGGATGACCACCAGGCTCTAATCTGGGACATCCAGCAGATGCCACGAGCCATCGAAGACCCTATATTGGCCTACACAGCAGAGGGCGAGATCAACAATGTCCAGTGGGCTTCCACCCAGCCGGACTGGATTGCTGTCTGCTACAACAACTGCCTGGAAATTCTTAGAGTCTGAGGTGCCGTTGACAGAAGCAAGACGTGAAGTGACTCAAACATTCTCAGCGATTCCCAAAAACGGATTTTTGGAAGAACTTCTTCTTACGAAGGACAGAGCATTTAGTTTGTGGTCTTACTGGATTTAATGTTGATTCACTTCAAGCTTTTTGTGTTTTTTTGTCAGAATACACAGCTCGTTATAAGGATGGCATTTAAAAGACTGAAAACAACATTTTATTTTGTATGCTTAGGATCAAAAACTGCAAGGACAAAGCAAAACTAAAATACCAAGCCATGTTGCCATCCAACAAACCCAAAAGGATTAGTCCCAGGAATGTTTTTTAAGGAACTAAAAGGTTCTTTCATACCATTGATTTTTCTATGTTTCCACATTGATCCTGAAACCTGAAATGACTTGATAAAATGGTTCACTGATGTATGAAAAAAAGTGATGGCTTTTTACATGTCACAGCAGTGGATCAAAAGGGTATTGATGCATTTGTTATGCTTCTGTTTGTCATTTACTGCTTCACAAACTGGAGTTGCTGGAAAATAGGCAGTAGTAACTGGAAGTAGACAGAAAGTGGGGAAACCAGTTTCACAGGCTGTTGTGGATATTTACTGAGTTGACTGAGAAGTTGCATGTACTCTGATCAGAAATGCTCAGCAATGGCAGCTCCTAATACCAAAGTTGCTGAACTCTAAGAGTACAATCGTGAAGACAGACATTTTAATCTCGACTGGAGCTCTTTCTACTAGAAACAAACCGTATACTTCCAAAATTTGCCACAACAGGCTCATTACAAGACTGTTGCATCTGTTTTCATGTACAGAAACAAGGATTATAATCTTCAAGCTTTCATTGAGTTGTCTCATGGAAAAACTAAAAGGTTCCATACTTTTTGAAATAAGCTTATCAGAGTGCTTTCTTTTAAATGTCTTTTTTTTTTTTCAATGGGAATTTTTCTGAAGCAGCTCGATTTCAGTGTAGCAGTGAAAGTGGACTGAATGTGATTGTGGATTCATGCGTTCAGACTGCTTTAAATGTATACAGGGTTTTATTTAACCAGATGATGCTCTCAAAAACTAAAAATATTTGTTAAGGGGGTTTTTCTATGGTGCATTTTAATGTTTGGATTAACGAACTGCTATTCATATTTTTCTTATTTCTGCACCAGTAACTATATTTGAGGCTATATTCATTCATTTTGTCAGTAAAATAAATTGTTTGTGAGAATTTGGTAAATCTTACAGACCCATTATATCTTCTAACTAACAAAATATTTTTTAAGATATTGCATTTTCACTTTATTTCGACATGCTCAGAAAAACTGATCAGTTCCCAAACATTCAGTTATGATTTTGTGACTGTTAAAGTTGGACGTAGATATCAGTTTACATTTTAAGTAAATTGGACCCAGAGTAATAAAAGTAAAGGAGATCCCTTGATGTGACACAGACTGTATGTTGATTAACAATTAGCGCATATCAAAGTGCCTGATAGCTTCCATGTATTTGTATATGATTGGATCAAAAAGTCTTAGAAAAAGAGCGACAAATTCTCATTTCAGTTTCTATGATTGTGACCCATCTAGTGAAATAAGGTCACCTGCCTACATTTTATTAAGTGTCAAAGGAATATTTTGATGTTAGGGTTGATATACACTGGACAGACAGGAGGTAGAGATATATTTATTACTTAGTGCTTTAAGTTTTATATATATATATATATATATATATTCTAGACTTGTTCTTAGTGATAAAAAAACAGTTGCTCCCAATAGTTTTATGTTGACCAAAAAGCAAAGCAAAATGTTAAACTATTGCTTTATTTAAACAATTTTAGTCGGTAATTGTGTTTAATTTGTATTGGTCATGCTGTAGTTTTTGGCTAAATGCAGTGACAACAAACAATGTAACTAAATCTGAAGAGGATTAAACCCTACAGGAAAGGAATGGAGCATGTCTCAAAAGTTGTTATAAGCTGTACAGATGAAGACCCAAAGTTTTGGAGCACAGTGCAAATAAATAAGCAATTGTTCACTTCTAAAAATGTTACCGCATACCATGAGTCCTTCATATGAAGAAGACCAAACATTTTTCAAGAATTACCCAAGTGGAAAGCCTTCAGGTGTACTATGCAAGGTGAAAATGTGTAAACTTGTGTCAAATGGAAATCCTTTTTGACTACCATTAACTGACTGGGACACGATTTGCCGTCCAATCACATCCTGATATCTGATCTGTTCCCAGGGTGAAGAGACTGACTTGGTACCTGGCAACTTCCAAAAATCTGAGGAAGCCTTGACTTAGTACTTTGTGAGTCACGCTGGGTGTCAGATGGCAGGCAGCACCGGGTCTGAGACATGTTTCTGGATCTCAGCCTGTTCTGAGGTGAAGTCCAGGTTCCCTGGCAGCGAGGGATAGCGGAGCTTCTCACACATCCTAGAGCTGCTCATGAGGGCTGAGTCTGCTGACTGCTGTGGCAGCTGCTGAGGTAATGCAGTATGAGTGTCAGTTTCAGGGGTGACAGCCATGGACATTGTATCATCAGATACTGGAGTCATCTGAATTCCGCTGGACAGTGACTCCTGGGACTTTTTGGAAGATTCAAGACCAGCCTGGCTCAAGCTCTGAGGTAGAAAAAAATCCATCAGTAAAAGCTGGTTTCAGACATTAAGGTTGGAAAAAATGTATTTCCTGGTGTTACTTGGTTTGGTGTTACCTGTGTGGGTGGCTGATTGTCCATCTGTATGGGAGAAATGGAATACATGCTGTGCAGCATAGGAGTCTGTGTCCCATACAGACCAGATGAATCGGTTAGGAGGGTACTGGATGATACAGTACTGTAAGATGGAGGTACAGGAGCGATTTGCCTTTGAAGAAGTTGCAAAATAACATTGATGTCAGCTGTCACACGGGTCTCCAGTCTGGGGAGGTTGGAGAAAGAGTGATTAGCAGAGAACTGCAGATATGGTTTGTCTTTCAGTTGGACGATTGCTGGTTCCCCACTTACCCAGTCCCCCACCCCTTCCACCCCAGTGGTTTCCCAAATATGAAGTTGTATCAGACGCATGAATACGAGTTGTTGAGCCTCCCTTCCTGTGTCACATCTGACCATCACATCCCTGTACCTGAAACTTTAGCTGGCATGTTATAAACTATTTACTATTTTATCATACTGATACTGGTAAGCATCACAACTAGTCAAACATTTATCAGTCTAGTTTGATATCATGTAAGACTGACACACCCCAGTTAGAAAGTCAGTTAGTAGGGAGAAAATTTGGGCAAATTTAGCTGCTACAGCAGTTGAGCATGAGTCACAGGAACATCTTAGATCTGTTGCCTAAAATCTGACAATAGAAGATTCAGAGGTTTGCATTTGTTAATTCAAAAACAAATGTATAACAACTAAGGTTATAGTACCGACTTGTAGAGTTAGGCCATTAAATATTTTTTCATAGGGCAGGACTATAATCAAGGCTCTAGCATACAGCATAGTAGTTTTTGGTGTAAACAGAAGCTGACCCTGTCCCTGACAGATCCATGCTGAAAGCCAACCATCCCATCGAGCTGTGGATTTGTTGACTTGCTCACCAGCTGCATTCATTTCAAAAATCCGCCTTTGCTGGATTTTAATGCAGAGGAATGTTGAGATGAAGAACTGAGTCAACTTTCTGAAGAGCCAAGTTTAAGCACAGCACAGCAGATGTTGGAAAGGCTAACAGACTGGCTCAGAGAATCCTAGTTATGCTCAGTGGATTGAAGGGCCAAATTAGTACCTTGTACCATGGTTGTTATGGGACTAACTGAAGGAGTTGCAACACTCAAGTCTTATTGTATGTGCGGTGGTTGATGTTTTAATCATTCATGTTTGGCAGAGTGGTTATATATAATAACTGATTACTCTCATGTGACAAAAACAATGCATATTTATTTGTGATCTACTCGGACGTTAAAAGGAACTGGGATTAAAATGTGTAGAATGCACCTGTTGAGCTGTGAATGCAAGACTTCAAGTTGAGACTGCAGCTCGCTGGGCGTTTCTTTTGTGAATGATGGTGGCTGGCTTGAATTGTGGACAGAGGAAGATTGCCAGACATGATTGGAAATCTGTGTCTGTCGCTCTGGCCAGTATCGATACATTCCTGGCACGTTCAGAGATGGAGCTGAGGAAATCATAAAGAGATGACATCGTCATGAAGCACATTTGTGCTTAGACACATCTTCACTCTGATCATTGTTTTGTTGTGCAGCATACACCTCTATTCCATTTGTGTCAAATGACCATTAAAGGTGTTAGTGAAAACCTATACATATTTTCATGAAATTCAATTTACAATGTGGCATTAACATGCTAGTCCCTTTCTGATGTTGTTGGATGCCAAGAAGACATCCACATTGGTGAGACAACAATCAAAGTGTTTTTGTTGAAATCACACTTTAGTCATGTGCATCTACCTCGATGGCCCCGCTCCAATGCTGTATCCCTCGCCACTGAGGTTTCACTCTGGGGCAGCAGTTTCACAGCTGAAGGAACGTAGTCCTGTCTGACATCTTTTGGAGGGTAAAGCTCTTCTCTGGCTTTGTGAGGCTTTGCCAAGTCCTCGCTGGACTGAGAACCTGAGGATACACTGCTCCAGGGGTCCTCCCAGGTGGCCTGAGGAGGTGAGTGATGGCAGGTTTGAAGGGGATACGAGTCTTCATGATCAATTCCCTCTGTTCACGGAAAAGCATTGAAGTCGCTTAGTTACAGGACTCCGTCTGCTTTATAATCTCATTCAGGTTGCCAGAGATCTAGCTCTGACAGAGGTTTGGCCCAAATCAGTGACATTTCCACCACATATCTCACCTGGCCTTATTCGACAGTGAAGGGAACGGATTTTGTGTCTTGCTTTGTGACGACATCCACAGTCGTCACCAGAATCATCAGTGGTTATTATTTGTGGCACTTCATCAGCCTGAAGATTACAGCAAAATACAGTTTTTGTCATACACGGCAAAATTATTTTACCCTGTTAATGTCGACATTTTTCTTTCTAACTACCTGCCAGTGTAGATCTCGCAGATCAAACGTGATCTCCAAGTTCCTCCAGAATTTATCAGCAAAACTTGGATATATATCAAGGACCTCCAGCAGGTCTTCCCGAGGGATTCGGTGCAGGTCACAGTAGGTGATGGTGTGCACATCTGCATTGGACCTCCCTGGTTCATCATACAGGTGGATAAACTCGCCAAAGATGTCATTCTTTTCTGCAATAGAATCAATGTGTTTAATTTAAATAAATATTGATTTTGAGAGATGAGTCACAGCATCTACAGCATGGTTAAACACCTTTACCTAAAATGGCTACCACCACATCGTTTCTTGTGACCTGAATGGAACCACGTGAGATGAAGAAGAGAGAGTCCAGGATGTCTCCGTAGTTGATCAGAGTGTCTCCTGGAGGAGCGTGGACTCTCTTGATCCTCATTGCTAAGGCACGCAGACATGCTTGACTGCCTCCGAGGAAAGCCTTGCAGTTCTGCAGTAAAGAACGGTTCAGGTGCAAACAGATGTCTGCCTGAAAAGACTCTGGAAATCCCTTCAACACCTGAAAAAGGTAATAGACAACCATCAACATATCAGGAATAATCATATAAAAGAAGAATACCAAATAATGCCACAGTGGTGAGAAGTGTGCTTTTACTTACAGCATTCATATCAATGCCATTTGTGTAAGACCAGGCGTGCTGAAAGTACTCCTCCAGCCTTTGGCGCAGACAACCTGGGATTTGGTGGAAGCGGATGAACTCTTTGACTCGTAACATTTGGGTATGGTAGCGGGTTGTACCAGAGTACAACCGCTGGATGATCGCAGACACGTTCCCAAATATGCTGGCATACATGAGGGCTGAGATAGAGGGGAAAACAGCGTAAGAGCGTAAGTATTTACACTGACAAGTGCAGCTAAAAGGCACCAAATAGTATACTTAAAAGAAATTTGAGAGCAACATCTACACTTTTCACCATCTTGGCTACAAGGATGGGGGGAAAAAACCAGTAACCGACCTTTACATTTCCAACATCAGAACACATCATCAGTGGCAATAATGATGTTAGCACTAGCTAGCTAATGGTGGCCTGGCAGATTTTAGTCAGGCACTGATATCACATGTCTTGTGATGTTGGCCAGCATTAATTTTTGTTAAAGTTTCATCTTCACAGTAGAGGAATTGTAAATATTTTTAAACTGCAACTTCTCTATACGGTAAGGAACAAAAGAATCTGGCTGAAGACGGTGGAGAAAGTGAAGCTCCGCTCCAAACTGGAAACACAATGAGTGTTTAGGGTAACATGCATAGACTATGTAAGAAGAACTGGACAAACTCTCTGTGACATCACCCATAGGTTTTCTGAAGAGTGATACTGAAGCCTTTTTTTTTTTTTTTCATTTGTAAAATATTGCTATAGAGACCAAAACTGTTTTCTGAACCAACCTGGAAATATGTTTATTTCTGCTGCAAAGTTGAACATTTTAACATGGGAGTCAGTGGAGATTTGCCTGCTTTTGGAGCCAGCCCCCAGTGGTTCAGTCAGGGAACTGCAATTTCTTTCTGGGATGGTTTCAACCGGTAGATGGGGATGTTGGTGCTTGGTGACATATCGGAGCAAGCTGTTCTGTAGGATGGAGGGCACATGTGTCTGATCTAGAGTGGAGCCTCACTTCTCCACAGGCTGCAGCCAGACCGTCCTCAATGACTCCCTGGATGCCAACTAACAGATCTGTCTTAAATGAGACACAGGTAAATGCTGCAGTACAATTTGATTGTTACCCCTAAATCAGCCCACACCTGTTGGCCCTAATCTAAGAGCTGAAGATCAGTGCCTTTTGATCAAATTTAAGTCAGGTAATTCAGTTGTGGCTATATGTGCCAAATCTTAAATCCAAAAAACCCAAAATCCACATATCTAAGATCGAGCCAAATCTGAACCACTGAACACAAGTTTAGTTTGGATATATCATTTGATGTCTTTATGTTTTCCTCTTTTAGTTGGCTGGCCGTGAATCCAGTTTAAAACGCTTTTTTCCACTCTACTACTCACATCCAATGACCATGACGCAGATGGAGAAGATCTTCTCAGAGTTGGTGTTTGGAGAGACGTTACCGAACCCCACACTTGTCAAACTGCTCAAAGTGAAGTACATAGCAGTGATATACTTGTCTTTGACTGATGGACCAGAGGTGGAGTCACTGTCGTTGTAAGCCTTTCCTAGTTGTTCAGCCAGGTTGTCCAGCCAGCCAGTCTCCGTGTACGGCCTCTCTACAAAGCCAATGGCATACCAAATGCAGGCTAACCAATGGGCAATGAGTACAAAGGTGCACATGAGCAGGAAGAGAACAGCAGCTCCATATTCAGAATATCGGTCCAGTTTTCTGGCCACACGGACCAGTCTCAACAGCCGAGCTGTTTTCAGTAGGCTTGTTAAGGTTGCCATCTTTGGTTTCCATTAACAACAGGGAAGAAAATGTTAGGCAGAATTAGGCATATTACACAGAAAGCATTTCAGAAAATTTCAAAATAACTTTAAAACAAATGCAATATGAATGTGTTTCTTCTTCTTCTTCTTCTTTTTTTTAAGAACAACACACAATCAAGTTGACAAAGAACTGGTAATCTTACCTCATCAGAGCCAGATCTGAAGAGGAGAAGGTCAAACGGGAAGGCTGCCAGCAGATCAATAGGGAACCAGCCTTTGATATAGTGTTTGGCTATCCGGCTCGGCTGTGTCACCACCTCATCGTTCTGATCCACGTATGTCGTGCGAAGGTTGATGACTATGTCCACAATAAACAACACATCCACCATGAGGTCAGCTACATTAAGAGGGTTACAGGTGTAGCCACAACTCCTTTGTCGTAAATCCCCATGTTCGTCCAAGAGGAAAGCGGCTGAGTAAGGAGTGAAGACAGCTGTGTAGAGGACCAGGAGCAGAATAATCCAGTCCCAAAATGCCTTAAAAGGGCTGTAGTGTAACAAAATCCACCATGTTGTCTCCGGCACCTGGAGTTTGTATTCAGGCAGCACATCAGACTCCAAAGAAAGTACCTAAGAAATATATATTTGAGATGACTTATTTCACTGAGAAGCCTGATCATTTCATGGGACTGTCATTTAAAAAGCCAACAACATCCTTTACATTAACCTTATCATTGTATTTCCCTTTGATGTACTGTTTTGAGCACATTCTTGGCAGATAGTGTATAGTTTTGGTTTTGTGACCTCGTAGCTTGACCATCTTGTCACTGGTGACTCACAGCAGAAGAACTGTAAGACTTTGGTAAAGAAATGAAAAAAAGTCAAAAGTGCCATTTTTTGTCTCAGTCCCAATTTTAAATTAACATTTTCTGCCCTGAAAAAATGTCACTGACCTCATTCATAGATCTACTGGGAATAAATTTATGTAAGATTGAATAGATAGATCCTCTGATGGACAGGAACTGCAAGGTCACAAGTTATTGGAAGGACTTCCTATGCATTTATTTCACATTCAGTGATGCAGAATGGAGAGCCCCAAGGCTGCAGCAGCAACAACTGTAGGCCTAAATTGAACCTTCGCTCGATGTATCTTTGTTTTTTCTCACCCATGTGAACACCCAGCCACCAAACCACCTACTGATTTTTCCATTAGTGGCTTAATTAAAAGTGGTCTCCTGTTATGTCAACTTTCCAGGAGGTTCTCTTCCTTTTTCAGCAATCAGAAAAGGCTTACTGTGAGCAGTAAAGATGGACTGCATCTGGTCAGCGGTACAGGCATCACTGGGTCACAGGTGGTCACCTAACATCTGGTGAATAAGGGAGCTCATTCATTCATAGAGGGACCGAGCCCACGGCAGGCTGTCGTACCACATACCTGTGTGACTTTCTCTGTGACGTTCTGAGGGCGGTCCTTCCCCTTGGAGGGGTTGAGCAGCTCCATCCTGGGTGCTGGAAGTGAACGACATTCAGGGTTCCTGATGGTTGGTTCCCCAGCCTTCAAAAGGTCTGAGTCAGACATGAAGCTCTGTAGGACTAGAGATGACCAGAGAAACTTTTTGTAAATTTATGTTAAGGCAGAAGTCCCACACAAGTTAAGCTTTTAGTTTCCTTTTATTTTGTACTTTTCAAAGGAAAAGGTAATCTAATTTTAATCTAATCATTCTTTTCAAAACAAGCATTGTCGTACTGCTGCTGTAGTTTTCTAGGTATACTGTACTTGAATTGTGGATTCGCTCAGGTTTTTTTATATTCAAAAAACCAAAAAAATAAACTAAACATGTACAGCAGATCAATATTTCACCCAGAAACTGTCAGTGCAAAAGGACGGCAACAGATTGATGAAATTTTCAATCCAGAATCGCTGAAAATGAATAAACTCAACATACCTGATTTATTCAGATGCTTGTTTATCTTGATCACCAAGCCATGACTCAAATATTCCTCTCTCCAACTGCTTTTTCCAACGACGTGTGCTCAGAATCATGCGAAACATTGTTCATGCTCCATATGCTCGTCTTGTTATCTGCTGTGTGGCTGCGGATGTCAATTATGCGCTCTCCACCCTGGCACAGCACAGAGGACTGCCCTGCAGCGCGCCAACATTAGAACCCAATCAATGCCACACTATAGCTGAGAGGAAGTGACGGGAAAATCGATGTGGTGCATTGATGATAAAGTAAACGGGTCCAGTCACTAGGAATAGACTGGTCTTCCCAGTTAACGTCAAATCATCATTTCATTGTTCTTGAAGGTAGTTTGGTTTGGTAGATTACATTTGTCTGTTACATAAATGATTAAGCACTGCTTAAATTAAAAAAAAAAACCCATCTGAATAAAGTTATAGCACCTTATGATACTCAGTGCTGCATACACGCTGTTTATTTGGATGTTATTGACTGCATCAATCACATGATTGCAATACGAGGAGGTAATGATTCATGACATTATCTCAATCTGTCCTTCAGTTGACCTTCATCAAGTGTTCTTTTTGTTGATAAACAGAATTTAAAGAGCTTCAGCAATTTTAATGAGGAGGGATATTTCAAAATTCAACAAGAGGATCACAAAAACTGACACTACATAGAGAAGATATATCCATTAAAAAAAGGAAAAAGTGGTGTCCACTTTAAAGTTCAGATAAGGGTGGTGAAACATAAAAATAATAAATTATAAGCTTTACTAATGTTATAAAATGGCATAAAGACTTGGTTTCTCTAAGTGGATGTGGTAAAAAAAAAAAAAAAGGTTCTGTGGATAGTTTATTTCTGAATTTATCTGCTTTGTCTAAACCCAACGCTGTTTGGGATGATTATGTGGCATCACATCTAGTTAAAAAGTCCCATTGTGACCCAATGAACTCAGTATGATGAGTAATCCTTATACCTGCAGCTACACTGAGGACGGACTTTCAGTGAAGTACTGCATCATATTCAGTAGTTTAAATGGGGATTATGATGGAGAAAAAAAATGGTTTTAAGAAATCTAAGCATGCATTTCTCACAAATATTCAAAGCACAGAAATGTCTATGTGTGGAGGCAGTCTGATTTTATTCAAACTGACTCTTCTTAGTATATAAATACCAATTCCTTTATCTACATCAAGTTAGTCAACTGAAAAAAAATCCCTCATAATGCTTTCACTTTATTTTTATTTTTGCCATTCTCCAACAAAGAAATGCAAACATGAATTGATGTTATTTCAGAAGCATGTTTGTAAAAGCATCTTTAAAAGAACAGGACAGTGGTGACAGTGTCTCCCATGAAGATGCACTAATGAAAGAATCATTCCTTAAAAGTGACCACAATTTAATTTTTCTTCGACACTTTAGCCACATGTAACGCATTAAAACTGTCAGCATGACGATGTCTGTCCTCAGCTGAGAACAGGAGAATCAGCATCCATGACGAACTGTCTGTGGAATCACATATTCCATGTGTATCATTTTTTGTGTCCCCTGAGTGGGCAGAAATTGCACTCAGCTGTCAGCCTGGATATTGTCCCACACTCGTACTACATCTGGACAGTCACTGAGGACTTCTATTAGAGTTGAAGCAGCTTCCAACTGGTCCTGATCCAGAGATGAGTAGTTTCGGGGAACAAACTCTACCCCGGCAGATGCAGTCTGCATTCCCAGCCCATCCAGTGAAGCCCGCACCTTATTCAGGTCCGTCACGTCACATATAAACTGAGGAGAGACAAAAAGATTAAGCTGTTAGTTTAACTCTGGTTTTGTTCCCAGTTCTCAATATTTTGTTGAAAATGTGGTTTGCATAAAACACTTTCAAATTCTGCCAGTGGTGGTGCTGAACTGTTTGAAGCACAGACATGAAACTGGGTGAGAAGACTGACAGGTATCTGTGCAAAATTAAAAACTTTCTGCCACACATCTGTTGAAGTGAGGTTGCCTTTGTCAAGTCAAATAAAACCAACATTTATAATTGTATTTTTAAAAATGGGGGGAAATGACTTTATCCATTAACTTCCACTTATCCAGGTTTGGGTTGCAGGGCCAGCAGCCTAAGCAGAGAGACCCTGACCTCCCTCTCCCCAGCCACCTCCTCCAGCCCTTTCAGGAGATCACCAGTGTTCCCTGGATAGCTGAGAAATACAATCCCCCCAGCATGTCCTGGGTCTACCTCAGGCCCTTTCCTGCTTGGACTGAAGCACCTCCCCAGGGAGGTGTCCGCTGAGTATTCTAACCCAAACAATCTCTATTGGCTCCTCTCAATGTAGAGGAGCAGCAGCTCTGCTCCGAGTTCCTCCTGGATGAACTCCTCACCCTAACTCTAAAGGAGAGTCCAGCCACCCGTGGAGAAAACTCAAGCAGCTTGTGTTCAGTACGGTGTAGAGTTCACATAATAAAATATCCCTCTTAAACTTAGTTCATTTATTTCATGTCAGCAGACAAACTGAACTGAACTTGCTTCAGTCTTGCAGTCTTTATTCCAGCAGCAGGAGGACGTTCATAGAGATTCTTTTGCAAATCTCTATCAATAAAACATGAAGGATGTCATGTATGTCAAGGAAAATAATAAATCTGTGCCAAGTATGTTGCTAAAACACAATAAAAAGTGTTCCTGTAAGAATGATCTGGAAAACAAAACTTTAACATCTTTTCCTATCTTTAAGCACCTCATAAAGATTAAACAAATGTGTTTTTACTCAAGATCAAACAGTTCATTTATTTCCCTTAGTTTGGTCAGCAGGTTGATTGGCTAAATAGTGATGGTCAAATGCAAAAAGGAGTATCTCTGGACTGGAGTAGACGAGGCCATATTTTTATTAATACATTTCAGAAAGCATCAGGATTTAATCTCCCACACAGTGGCAGTGTTACCTTCAGGAGGGGCTTCTCCTCCTCATCCTCGGCCTCCTGGACATCTTCAGCTCCTGCCTCGATGGCCAGCTCCAGAGCTCTCTCTGCAGTAACGTTCTGGCCAGGCAGGGCCACCACACCCCTGCGATTGAAGTTATGACGGGCTCCTTCTGACAGCATCCCTCTGAAGAAAAGTGGATTTAAAAAAAAAAAGTTTTCTGTGTATTTGTCCTTCAGAATTCAGATGCCATTTAGACTGATTGAACAAAAAGCCTAAAATAAAAACAGCAAAAATCAAGTGTTTAACTAAGACAGTACTGAACACTACCAAATTAACCAACATCCCACCTGTTTGCGTCTGTGCATGAATTTTATCTTAGAAAAATAATATTTTCTTTAATTTAGTGATAATGACAGACCTATTGGTCTATTGTATCTACAATTCCATTTACACAAAAGATTTGACTGGTACTTTCCTTTTAACAGTTGCTTCTTCCAATCAGGTCTTCTTCAACATTGTGCTTCCTTGTTTTCATGAATTAAAGGCATTTTTGCAAGTTTGTATTATTAAGACTCTCATATACAAATTCTGTGAGTTCAGTATACCCTTGCCCATTCGCGGTTCATCGTTCCCAGTCCTGTATACTCGCGGATTTCTCCCTCAAAGTTTTTTTTCATAATGTATGTGAATTTGTGGTAGCCCCGGCAATTTCAGGAGTTTCTTAGGCCATTTTTTTAGCAGAAAAACACTCACATTCACCCTAACTAGTATTACTGTATTTATATATTATAATTATCATCATTACACTACAAAAATTAAAATGTTTTCAGTGTATCATGACTACATTATTACTGTATTAATGAGTAAGAATGTCTATAGGATGTGTTTGGGAAGCATCTTTTAGCAAATATACATAGGCCTTTTAAAACTGCATCAATAATTTGTGGATTTTTGGGATTTGCAGGGGGAGGAAGGAACGTAACCCCCTGCGAATAAGGGTATACTGTATACAACTAAACCCTTATTTTGCCAGAGTAGCTCAGCGTCACATTTTAAAGAGGTAATTTACAAGAGATCTTACATGTCAAGAGGAAACATTTAAAGAAAATGACAACAGAATTCGTTCTCAGGAGGCTCGTGCTCACCTGTTCTTGTTAAGCAAGCGTTTAATTTCCTGGTGGGTGCGTGAATAATTGTCAGTCAGGACTTCAATGAGCAGCAGACATCCACCAGGCCCTCGAACTTCAAACACGTGCTGGGATGCTGGTTTCACTTTTTCCTGTGGACAGCATTGATGACAGACTTACTACATATAACTTTAATGAAATAAATGTTATTGTAAACCAATACTAATAAAAAAAAATAAAGGTTTCGTGAGATTACACAGTTACATTTAGACATAATTTCCTTTTACAGTGTGGTCTTTTATTGGCTCTCTTATCAAAATGTTCTGGTCAGCCACATCCATGGCCAGATAATCGTGTTAAACTGGGTGGATATTGTTAATGTTCACCTGTTAGTACTGTATATCACAGAGATACATGTTACTCATTAAACATTGAAAGGAGGTGAAACAATTGCAGGGACTGGGGGATCTCATGGGAGTAACTGTGTGTGACAATGAGATTCAACTTACCACGCTCTTGATTGCTGCATCTATGGAGGCTTTTGGCATGTTTTTGCTCCTGCACTGCTCCAGTATGTGAGCTAAGTTGATATTCAGGTCTGGGTTTGATCCACCTTCTGCAATTGACAATCACAATTATGGCAAGCCAAAAGGATCATAATTCATCAACTGTCCAGTCCATCTGGTGTTATGAAACACCTTGTGGTTAAGGCTCCGATAAAGTGGATGATTTCTACATAAGACCATTACATCTCAGTCCAGAGTACAATGTGAAGGATAGTATGTGTAGACTGTACAATGATGAACCGTAGGCTACGACAGCTGTAAAAGAGCGTTACCAGTATGCACTGATGGTAAACAATAAACCATAAGAAAAATAAGAAAACGAACCGCAATTTAATGGTAGCTTTTGTGTGTGTGCCAAAGAAGCGGAAAAGTAGGAGAATGTGATCCAGGCCATGGTGAAGGAGAGGAAGCAAGTCACATTAATTAAAATGTAATTTTATGGTTTCATGCATTTTAACTGGCTAGTGAGGTTGTAAGACCTAAGAAACGACTGTCGCTCACACTGTACGACATAGGACCAATGATTTGGAGCTGTGATGAAGGATTTTACCACAATTCTTGATGACAGTTATCTTTCATCTGCAAAAGCTTGAAATCATGAAGTCTATTCCAGGCACCAAACAAGTTCACTAAATGCCGTTATAATTTTATCAGACACCAACAGGGATACAGATAATGTAATGATAGGTGTCACATCATTTAAAAACAGCTGATGTTGTCCAATGATGATCTTCAGAGTCTGAACCTTGCTAAGATATGTAAGTGTTGAAGCAGCAGAGAAGACACTAAATGAAAAGAATGATCAAATGATGGCACCGAAATCAAGCAGCAGTGGTCCATGAAAGAGACCATCTCCTTCTACTATGGTCATTGACCGAAGTAGAGATTAAATTTGATGGTGCAACAAGATGCTATCCAATCTGAATAGAAGACCTTACTTCTAAGTCAGACATAGGCATAGTACAGTTCACTTTTTATTGGGAGACATGTTGCTATGCCGTTTATATATGTAAATAGTTGCATATGGCATTGTTATGAACCAGTGTTGTCAAGTATGGAGAGATTAATTTTCTGAGTTTGTGACTAGAAACAGTCAACTAAAGGCTGATTTATACCTCTGCATCATAGTGAACCCTAAGCTACACCCGACTCTGATTTTGATGCAAATATGTAACAACGACTGACGCTCAACATTTATCAGCTCCAACGCATGCAGAATATACTTTCTTTGCTCATTTGCTGTGTGTGAACTACATATAGGAAGTAAACAAAATAAATTTTGGCACTGGAAGCTACATCCCTGCAGAAAAGTCATCTTGACTGCTGATGAGCAGGTGGTGATGTAATTATAGAGTGACGTAAACAATAATGCACAAGTATAAACACCAAAGAGGCTGTAGGGGTCATGTATAATCTACACGTGTGGCCGCCTCACAGAAAAGATGAAAAGAATAGAATAGAATAGAAAGAAAGGGTGTCATCTCATGCCTTACAAAAACAAAACAAAACAAAACCTTCTGTTGGCATCAGAGGCAATAGAGAAGATTTATTAAAAGCCAGATAGTGCTTGAGGTAGGTGAAATTGAGACCCTTTTGGTTTTCCATACATTTAAACTTTCCTGAGTGAACAAACACTCCAAATATGAAAACCTCGTCAAAACTCACCCTTCACAGCTATTCTTATCATCATGCCAAACTTCATAAACATCTTCCCTCTCGCCTCATCTTTAGGTCCTTTGACGTGTTTCACCTTTGACCACTTGTTGTGTCCGGCGCATAAGGCCGAGCACAGCTGCAGCGTCCTCACAGGAACCGGCGGAGGGACGGGCTGGAACGGAGCCGAGAGCCTCCCCGAGGCTGCGGCCAGTGTTACGGGGCGAAGGGTCCGAAGAGCCCTCAGCAGCGTCGGCTCCGCCATGCCCTTCACACTCACACAAGCACAGCTAATGGGCACACTCCTGCTGGAGTAAAGACTGCATTTAACAGACGGAGTAAGTCTGCGCCCTCAAACCAGTCTTTATACTACACTGGATGAGCATTGTTGTGACAATTAATAAATACAACAGTCTTAAAGGTTCTAGCTTACGGTTTAGACAAGTCAGGGGAACACACAGCAGCGCCTGTCCTTGTTCACCGACTTGCACTTCCTGGTTTCCGTGACGTTGGAGTTTGACCTATCAAAATAAAAGCTCAAAGTTATTCAATATCGGACACTATTACTTCTGATGTTGAGTGGTCTCAGTGTGTGGCCCTGTGCTGAACTGGTGACCTGTGCTTGAACCTATAACAGCTTAAGTCGGGTATGACATACCAAAAGGCTTTAATTTGTAATCAATTAATCAAAGGTAATTAAAAGTGTTTCACAGACAAGAGCAAGTAAAATTCAAAGAACAGATTAATTGAAGTGAATACAAAAAGATTAAATAAGATATTACCGTGAAATTTTATAGCAGCAGGTGAGATGATGAAGAAAACCCATTTAGGATAACAAGTTTTCAATTTTGACACCTTTAGTACTACCTGCTGGCATGCTGGGTGCATTTTTTTTTTTATGACACTGACCCCTGGCCGTGGTCTCGGGCAGGTTTCCAGCTTCGTTCCAGCCCACCCCTTCACTGTTCCTGTGGATTCACACCGATTCACTGAAGGCACAGCACCGCCTTAGTGTGAGCTTTCATAAATCATTACCATCTTCTGCAGTCTGAAGATGGTCCCTCTCCTTGTCTTCATGGTCCACGACCAGCAACAAGTCCCTAATGTTTCTGGTCACTGACTATGATTTTTGTTGTCAGTGCTAAATAAAGCATAAATGCTGTTTCTACCTCATGTTTCCATGGAGGCAGGGACACCAGAGTTGGCTTCAGGTTTGCCATCATTACTAGTTTTTCCACTGGTGCAGGAGGGAGATGGCAGGTCATCCTCAGCAGATGGTGGCTCCTCCAGGTTGTTAGCAACTTGATTTATCCATATTCATCTCATTCACATAAAAATAGTGTGCTGAGCTGCTCGTGTCCCAAGCAGAATTGCAAAGTACATAATACGGTCAGATTATTATTATTATTATTTTTTGTCTGCATTTACATTCATGGTTAGTGACATCATCTAGCAAAACCATCTAGTATGTATATGCAATTTAATCTTGTAGCAGACTTTTTTTGTGGTAATGTGAAGGGTGAATGTGTCCTTCACCAGATTAAACAGTGTCAGTTTCTCAGATTAATGTTGTTGCGAACGTGGAAGTATTTTTTTTCCAAAGTGCTCTTGAAAGTTTTTGGGTAGGCGCTCCGACAACAGGCACTCTTTCAGCATCCCTGTAATGTGATGATTGAATTCATCCTGTGTGCAGAGTTTGCAGTCATCTTCATGCCCCTGTTACGCCATACTGGACCACCATTTGACACATCATTCTTTTTTCTCACCACCGTGGTGCCCCAGGTTAGATATGACCCAATGAAGTAGTTTAGTACTTTTTTTTTTTTTTTACATAGTACTAGTGGTTCTCCATATGTTTTTATTTAATACCTGCAACATATGTAAAAAAAAAAATTCGGACAAGCAAAAAATGTCATTTCTATAACTGTATTGATCGAGGAAATTATTAAAAGAGTGAAGGAGCAAGGTTAAAAAACAGCAACAACAACAAATTGTTTGTTGTATCCACAAATGTTGCAAGTTAATACCAGATGTAGCAGAATTCATCTCATTCACATAAACAGAAGTCATCATGAGTCTGGTCTATCTCCTCTGAAATGTTACACCGTGGGAACTGGAGCAATGTTGATTTCTTGCCATGGATGAAGTCTTAAATCATACTGCTTCCTTTTACAGAGACAGGATATTATAATAATAGCTCTCTGGCCAAGACAGTTCAGACACATTGATCCAAAAACCAGGAATCACATGTATTAAGTCCCTGAATAATGCACGTTGGCTCATCATACAGGTAATCACCATAAAGATAGTGAAACTGATTTTATGTGATTTAAAGATTATGCTGAGAGCCATGAAAGGCACCATTAAGATATCACTCTGAAGGAGGGTAAGGAAAAACTGAGTTAAAACAGACAAGTGGAAAAAGCCAAGAACAGACACACAGATGGGGTGGCAGACCTTTACAGGAGCACAAAGAGTTAAGGACATGGAAACCATAGCCAATCAAGGCCAACCCTTTCTCAAGCCAACAGTCCAAGGAGCTGTGAAAAGGCATTTCACCGTCACTGCTCCTCTGTCCTCCCCACAGACCACCGATCTCATGCTCCCTCAGAACTGATCAGGAATGTCACCAAGCGTCATGGAGAAAACGTGAAAAAGCTGAAATTTTTGAGAGATAATCCTGGATCTCAAGAAACCCTGCAGCTTGATGAGTGATCAAAATCAAGGAAAAAAGGAAAAAACAGAGTCTTAATGGGAGATAAGAGACGAACACATCTCAACACGTTACATCTGCGCAAACCTGATGAGGAAGAAAATGGTCTGAGAGTGGAAAGTTGTGTCTTGACCTGTTTGAGACTTCACCTGGAAAGACATCATGTTGTCTATGAAGCAAATTTGTGTTTTGACTCTTTTCCACTGGGTCATGACAGTTACTGCACTGGTAAGTGTACTGAGTTCACTCACTTGAGAATTTACACAATTAAAGTAATGATTACTTAAATATCTTTTGATGTAACCACAACACTTCACCACACTCAAACGTTAAAATACTTTGCTTCTGCATTGATTTGTTTATCCTAGTTTCTATAGTCACTTCTATTTATCACTTCTTTGTAGCAGAAATGATTTTGAAGAATAATCTTGCAATTGTGATCATAGACTGGGGGGGGTCGGTGTGTAAATGGTCATTGTACGCTTCTCAAAACGATCATTTTTCTGTGCTAAATTTAAACTTTTCACACAGCAGCATCACATCTTACACTTTATTATGACACTGAGTCAGAAATAACATGTCCATACAGCTGCACTTTTGGTCAAAGTTAGAATATTTCACACGTTTGTGAACGTTTTTGATGGCTTGAAATATGGAGCAAGATTTATCTCCTTCAGGAACTGTGCCAGTCATTCACAAAGACAGATTTCTGTAGTTTTCCTGTTATTTTTTAAAGGTGATACTGAGTTTTTAAGGTCTCAATATATACATTAAGATTCTTCTTTTTTTATTTGTCTCTCATGCTAAACTGGGTCAGATTTTCTCAGAAGATTTTACATAAAAAAGGCAACCTAGGTAAACATAAAATCCAAGATTGAAACAATAATCTGTGTGTCTATTACCAATATGCTGTTACCAATACTGAAATCACCAGCACTGAGAGGAGAAGAGCTGTTCAGCATCAGCAGCTGAACACTTTTAATAAGTGTGGTGGAAGTTTCAACAACTCTTCTTTAAAGAACTGGAAAGACAACACAGATAAATAGGACCAACATATGACAACCAATTCTAAAAGATACACAATGACGACAAAAAGACCAATATGTGATTTATACAATCCAAATAATAATAATACAGATGACAGGGAGACAAACGTGAGACATGAAGCAGTAATGAAGAAATGCAACATGACAAGGCACAGCTCATTGAAAAGTAGATACAAGAACACCATATAACAGTCCAAAAAAGGCACAAGATGGTTACAAATACATGCAGAATAAGTTTAAAAATACTATAATTCATAAAATGTTAAAACAGGACAAAAACATCCATAGATGAAATTAAAACTACTATAAAGGCTTGTAAAAAGCACTTGGAATATGATGTGGAATTTACATGGGTGAGGAAAAACCTGCTAATCGTTAGGTGAGTCATTTGAACATTTCAGTTGGACATCTTGAGTCTTTGATGGCATGAAGTCAGGGATTATATTATGTGCGTGCTCTGTGGTCAGCCACCTCCTAATCTGTTGATGGATTCAGATCAAGACTTTGACTGTAGACCATTCAAATATGTTAATTATATTCATTTTGAGTCAACCATAAATCTATCTAGTTTCATGTTTGAGGTTCAACTCACATACAGATGATCTGACATGACCTCAGAAATTTTCTTTCAGTAAAATATAACAAAAGTGTTTTTTTTTCCTCCCACATGCACAACACTCTTTTTATTTATTTTTCTTTTTGTGCATTTAGATTTACAAGAAAACTACTTAGAAAACTAAAACTATTAGATCCATTGTTTCCACCTAAAGTGATAGAAATTCTGTTTTCCATACAACTCAGCTTTCATCTCATCGGTCCTTAGATGAACACAGCTGAGGATCATCAGACTCCCTGTTGTTCTTCGGTGTCAGCATTAGTTTAGACTTAATATCTTTCATATCATGGAGTCATGAACACTGACCTTTACTGAGGTGGGAGAGTCAGAGTTTTGTATGTTTTCTTAGGACGTTTTGATACCTCCAGACTGACCCATTGTTGTGTTCTTGTAAGGTTTTTTCATGCTTGTCTACTTCTGGAAGAGTTCCTTTGTCCTTTGTCTCAATGTGGGTTTGTGGAAACCCAGGAGACAATGACATGTGTAGCTTTGTAACCCCCCCCCCCAACCACCCTCTCCCCATACTGATGTTTCAATCGCCTTGTACCTCATCTCCTCTGGGCATTTTATTTTCTTTTATTTTGTCATAGCATTTTACTCTGCAGACCTATTAGCATTAGGCTTAAACTTCCTGCTTCTGAAGATGGTCAGTTTAAGTGATGACTCAACTGGTGAGAGCTGATAGTGATCAGACCTGTACATGCCTGTTCCAGCTGCAACTTGGGTTTTCCATCCTGTTCAAACATTTATGTACATTCGCTTCAGCGGCCTACACACAATTATCATTTCAAACCTGTTTCATGCGTTATCTGCGTTTGCCTTTGTTTTATGCCACACTGTGATCAGAATGTGATGCTGCACAGAAAGTAGAGTGTTTTTTTACAACACTGTAGATACGGTGTCCAGTTTATTTTCATACGTGTTAATGTAATAACGGGACAGATCAAAGGAAGGAACCGCTGAAAACGTATCTGAAAATTCTTAAATCTGAATGGAAACATTAAATTAAACCAAATGCAACAGCTGAAGCTGCAACAAAAACTGAAACAGCAGTGGTCTGTTTTACCTCACAAACTTCCATCATCAGCTCCAACATTTTTAAACTCTCATTTCCTGAGAACGAAGCCTCTAGCTACCAACATAGACCACGGTTACCTCTGGGTCCCATCGTTTCAAGGCTTAATCTTCGCCAGGTCGATTGGGACTGCCCACCTCTGACAGACTCAGAACGTCAAGATCATTCACCTCGAAGATCACTTTGTGTGTGGATGAGGCCCAAGAGAGCCAGTGCACTAACAACAAGGAGTCGAGGGAATATCAAGACTAGTTGTTTTGCTAAAATGCAACCTTGGTACAAAGAAATGTAAACAGCTTCTTTGCACAGAAGATAATTGATTCTGAGGACTGTCTACTGCTGAGGAACAAAACCACTATTTTATGCACCGTAAAACAGTCAACATGGCCGCAGAGTGTCCACTTTTCCGTGACCATAAGAGCTGCTCAACACTGAACTCCTGTATTGACTTTCTGGGAGAGTCCTTCCTAAAACAATTCCCCAGAGGAGACGATATCTGTTCTCCATTCTGAGTGCTTATTGGAAACACTGTTCTCTGACTTGCAGTTTATTTTTATGGCCTTTGCCAAGAGGGTCACTCATCACATATCCAATTACACGAACTGCTCCAGCTAAGATTAAGTCTGTTCGACAAGAATTCTGTTTAGTTTGTGAGGAAGGCAGCTGCGTGAGGGAGTACTCAGACTTCAACTGGGTAAAAGTCAGTAACACAACACAGGTCATGATTTACTTGCATCATTTCCTGATATTTACCTCGTAATTCTTTGAGTGCAGCTCAACAGTGTGAAAACACAACTGCTGCGTTTAAAGTCCCAGGTAAATGCACCCTTATGGACTATTATTAGTGGAATGTAATTCAAGAGCAGAAAACAAATTGCTGATATTAGACTGTGAAAATGCTGTTTTAACTGTACAGCGTGCTTACAGAGTGCACATACATGCAAGTGTCATGATACACACAACATTTTGTTTTTTAATGTTCCAGATGGACAACAACTGACATCATTTCATCTCGAACTTCTCTAGTTGACTTGCTGCTATGTTGTGAAATGTAACCAGGACCCTGCACAGGTTAGCTCCCACCAGCGTAACCATGGATCAGAGGACAAGACCCCTGTGTGGCCAGAAGCAGCCCCAGCACTGGGCAAGAAGGGGCTAGAGGGAGATCACCACATACTGCACCCTCACACAACTATTTCACAACACCTGGAGGAAGCACATCGTTCCTTGGGAGTGTTTGTGGTTGACAGATCACCCTACTCATAAAGAGACTTCTGACAGACTTTTAGTTGGAGACTAGCTGTGGGAATCTAAAAACATTAACTAATGAGAAGGTTAGCAGCCACTTGGATGAGCAGTGTTTCACCTAATCTATCAGTTATATGCCAGTTAAACTATATATATATATAAAAAAAAAACATTTAATCTACCAGTGCATGCTTTGCGTACTTGACGTAAGAGTATTTATTGTCATCCATCTTTTACAGATAGACTCTGATGATGTCATCACACGTGATGAGCAGATCTATCTTCTGATTGGTGCTCATGCCAAGTGTGAAAGGAGCATCCAGATGCAAATGACCCTCCTAAAAGGTTCGTGTGTTACGTTTGATGATTTCAGAATTTTATTGACATTTACTGAGAACATCCATTGAAGTCAGTGAGTGCATGTCCAAATACACAACCAAAAAAATTATTTATTACTTCATTTATTTATTATGGATCAGATATAGCATCCTGTCCAATATCCTGCTGACCAGTATCTGTCATTGCACAGGGAGATTGCAATAACAGCGCTTTTTTTTTTTTTTTTTAAATCTGGGCTATGATGCAGCAGCTGTGTTAGATAAATTGATTCACTGGTGCATGAGGACAAAGATTTTCTGAGATTGTTTTGTAGTCAGATGACAGAAGACAATGATGAAAATAAACACAGTTAGAATCAAATTACACAGCTGTGTCTTAAATCATCTCCACAATGTCACAGCCATGATTCACAGCAGACACACACTGACACTGGTCTCCACAGATCATTATAATTATACTAAATATTACATGAAATCTTAACAAGAAAACATGAGTTCAAATGACATCCCTTTACCCATGTCAGAGTTTCAAAAGGTAAAAATAAATATAATCTGTGGTATTTTACCAGCTGCATTTTACATTAACAACATACAGACTGATGAATCTTTAATTCATTTTTCACGGTAAAAGACAAAAAGCATAAACACCACAGAAACATGATCAGAAATATGCTTAAAGGCAATGATGCCATGTAAATAAACGGCACAGACAATTTATATAAAGGACATACTGTAGTCACATTGTTGTTGTGCATTCCCGTAGTTATGCCCACACTTGGTTGTCAGCACATTCATTTGGTTGTTGTGTCCTATAATGAAAAAGATTTAATAAAGAAAAATGTCAACGCATATAGCAGATATACATCCATTGTTTGTTTGGTTTTTTTTGTATACCCACTTATGCCTATTTAGGGTCACAGGAGTCTGCTGGAGTCTGTTCCAGCCCTCTTCAGGTGAAAGGCAGGGATAGTAGTAATGTGTTGGTTCTGATTAAATTGATCAATACGAGCTTGGGGTAGAACCTCACTGAGAACAATAGGCACTGAATATACCAACAGGGGAGTCATTTTACTCAAAACATCTCCAGCCTTGTCTATTTTACTCTAAATGAGGCCAACAGTGATTCAGACCATAAACCCACTGCTTAAACATTTACTGCTTAAACAAATCAAGTCAAAAGATGGGCCATTTTCTGTCAAACCTGCATGGTTCCTAGCTGGACCTCATACATATAACCCTTTTAAGCTGTTTGAAGGTTTCTTTCTTTCTGTCTGTTGAATCAAATGATGTCAATCTTTTATGTCCAGGCTGTCAGTGTTACCAGTCAACAACGGTTGCCATTTAGGAGTTTTAAGTTTTGCAGCTGCTGATTGTGATTTACTGTCTTGCAAGTGGGGTCATGAGTCAACCCTGCAGAAGAAAATGTGCTGCTACAGAAAAGTGGATGTAAAATGCCAGAAATATTCGGCTTAAAATCTTACTGAGGCCAGCTGTTTCTCAGGAGCTAAACTGGCTTCTTCTGATGGCTGGAACTAGAGTTTCAAGACTCCACATTTTATTAAAGAGTCTACGGATAAGACGTTGAACTCTGCATTACTCCTGAGAGTCGTTCAATGCTTCAGACAAAAGTACCAGCTAAATGGATAAATGTGAAGCGTAAATTAAAATTAAGTGTTGTCATTCAGTTGGAAATATTGTGTGTAGATGATTTATGGAAATTAAGACATTCAAAAATTAAAAAATACAGAGAAAACATTGCATCAGATGATAGGAATAAACAAAAAGTGACAAGAGGATTTTTTTTTTTTTTTTTTTTGTTGCCATGGCTGATAAATGTTTCTCATTGTTTCTGAAGAAGGTGAGTGTCTCCCAGAGTGGGACGGGATCATCTGCTGGCCACGGAGCAGAGCGGGTCAGCTGGTCTCAGTCATGTGTCCAGAGTACATCTACGACTTCAACCACAGAGGTTCAGAAGACACTCAGAAATTATACGCAAGTTTCACTCTCATATATGGTCTTTTTTTTTTTTTAATCCACGTTGATTTTCAGGAAAATTAAATGTTGTCCACATTTGATCATTTGCATGCTACAAATGCTGATCTCTGAGACTGAACAATTTATCAGCTTCTCAGACGTTCCTGTGGTATCACAGTCTGTTTTGCCTGTACTCTACTGTGTGACTTCTGTGAGCCAGGCCGAGCCTACCGCCAGTGTGATGTGTCAGGGAACTGGGAGCTGGTGCCCAGTAACAACCGCACCTGGGCAAACTATACTGAGTGCATCAGATACCTGACCTCTAACCACAGAAGCCTCGAGGAGGTGCGTACATGAGAATTTGTCGGAGTTTGCAGAACAAAGAATCTGCCAGTTGGTTAGATATGTTTGTGGAGTTAAAGAGAGAAAATGTTCAGAAAATAATAATGCACTGTTTCCTGTTCTGTTTCATACATTGATCACTACACAAACATGCTCGATGAGTGCTTTTGATTTGTTCCAGAAGGTGTTTCACAGACTCCATCTCATGTATACCGTTGGCTACTCCATTTCTCTCGCATCCCTGCTGGTGGCGGTCTCCATTCTCTGCTACTTCAAGTAAGACAACAAAGAAACCTTCATCATTGACTATATTTAAAACATTTAACACTTATAATTCACTCAAAAGTATTTGTGCATGTGAAATAAGAGGACTGATTAATGATGCATCCATGATGGCTCACTGAACTGAATGCACTAATCTGGAAAACATAGTAGACTTCTCTAACTGTCTGTCATACAAAACACTTTCCAGGCGTCTCCACTGCACACGCAACTACATCCACATTCACCTCTTCACTTCCTTCATCTGTCGGGCTGTTAGCATTTTTGTGAAGGATGCTGTGCTCTACTCCATATCGGATGACTATAAAGCTGAGTCTGACTTCACAATGGATAAGCCTCCAATGGTAAACAATAAAACACTTCTTTCTACACTGTATTTGCTCCCCTTTTGTCATTTTGTGGTATTTAATACTCACTATATCAGGACAGTATGGTGCAATAGCAATAACAGATGGAATAATGACAGTATTCCACATCAGAATACAATGGATACATTTTTAAAATATATCATGAAAAGTATTTTAAAGAGTGATATCTTTTAAAGATGAAACACAATTGAATTTTCTTCAAAGTCGGAAATTTAAAACTCAGAATGATGTCACTTTCAGAGTTGTTCCAGTTGGAAAGCCGGAAAGTGAACTTTTCCGAAAACGTTGGACTAGCTGTTAGCCATTGTTAGCAATACTAACTAATAAGAAATCTGTGCGTGGTACTTAGCGCTTACAAACAGCGTAGCAACAGTCCACAGTTAAAAAATGAGCAGAACTGTGTGTATGTCTGACATAATGTGAATAAAAATAAGACAGAACTGTTCTGAACAGTAAAAAAGCTGAGTGTTTTCCTGTTGATGCTGACTCTGAGGTTGGGGCTGGTGAGGTTTCTCCAGCTTTCTGAGCATCAGTTCGGACTTCAGGGGGACATAATCATTAGGACCCCAGACTTGTCCTCACTCTGAAATCAAAAGCTACACCAACAGAGTGCTTCCTTCCTCTAAAGGCTGTTTTTTTAATCATCAGGCTGGGTGCAAAGCGGCCGTTACCCTCTTCCTGTACTTCCTGGCAACCAATCATTACTGGATTCTGGTGGAGGGGTTGTACCTCCATAGTCTCATCTTCATGGCTCTGCTGTCTGACAAGAACTACCTGTGGGCCCTCACCATCATGGGCTGGGGTGAGTGTGGCTACAGCAGCTACACTGTGGTTGTGGCATTAACAGTGGACTAATACATTTTTCTTCTCATTCTAGGTGTTCCAGCTGTGTTCGTGTCCATTTGGGTCAGTGCACGAGTTTCGCTGGCAGACACTCAGTGAGTCATGTGACATGTTGGTATGATTGATTGTCCATATTTGTCATACAAAGGTTAAGTTGAGCTTTTTTTTTTATGCTGCTTTCAGATGCTGGGACATCAGCGCTGGAAACCTGAAATGGATCTATCAAGTTCCCATTCTGGCAGCCATAGTTGTAAGAAAAAAACATTTAGGTTTTATTATTATCATTAGAGTATTTGACAGTTAGGGTGTCTTTTCTTTCATTTCTTTCTTTTCTTTCTTTCTTTTTGCATTCCTGCCCCTGCAGGTGAATTTCCTTCTCTTCATTAATATAATCCGTGTGCTGGCATCTAAACTATGGGAAACCAACACTGGTAAACTGGATCCCAGACAACAGTACAGGTAAATGCTAATTAGCCCTTTAAGTTTTTATTTGTATTTTTTTTGTACAGAATTCCCCACAAAATCTCTCTGCATTTTAAAATCTCATAACCATTTGCAAGGGACATAAACTAAATGACAAAATGGATTTTTACTCTTTGCTGGATTCTGCAGGAAACTGCTCAAGTCCACTTTGGTCCTCATGCCCTTGTTTGGAGTCCACTACATAGTGTTCATGGCTCTTCCCTACACTGAGGTCACTGGGCTGCTGTGGCAGGTGCAGATGCATTACGAAATGTTCTTCAACTCTTCTCAGGTCAGAATGCAATTATGAACACCACGTCAGCTGCTTGCTGCTACCCTTACACTCACTATGACACTGATGGCTAAGGTTTGCCTCTCTTTAACTAATTTCCCATTTTTTTCAGGGTTTCTTTGTGGCGTTTATCTACTGTTTTTGTAATGGAGAGGTAAAAAAAAGTTAAACTATGTTATAGACTAAATCCAAATCAAATTTAAATCAAAATATTGTTAATATCTGTTCAATAAAACAAACATAACTGCTCCCAGGTGCAGGCAGAGCTAAAGAAAGCATGGTTAAGACGCAGCCTGGTGCTGGACCTCAAACAGAAAGCGAGGATGACAAGCAGCGGCGGAGGCAGTTGTTACTATGGCGGCATGATGTCACACACCACCACCCACAGCGTCTGCTTATCTGCTGCCAACCCCAGAGCGATCTCCATCACTGCAGGAGCGATAGGCTCAGGAGGAATTGCTGGTGGCAGTTTTGGTGACGTGTCAGGGGTCAGGGTACCATGTGACACTTCCCATCACCTGCACAGCAGCGGCGGTGGCACTGAGACCTCTGGCCCCCAAGAGGCCACGAACGTGTGGGAGCCTGGAAACGCTCACTCAGGGGTTTTTGCCAGACACAGTAGAGTCAGTAAAGGAAATGACGACTGCAAAGGTCACGGAGAAGAAGCTCCAGACAGCTCCTTATCTCTGAGGGAGCTGGAGACCATCTTGTAATATTTGCTGCTGGAGAAAAACAGCTGGGTAGGCTTTGTGGTCGCGCTGCTTTGTTAACAGCAGTTGAGGTTTGCAGTTCACTGGATTTTTCAGAGCAACGAGGGCACAGCTGTTCTAGTATAATCTCAGCTCTTGACTTACCGAGACAATTTCTGTGCTGATTTTTTGCAGGTCTCTTAAATTCTTGTGAATGTATAAACAATTGTCCCTGATTTCACTTTATGTAGGAAACCAATGTGAACAGACAAGTTAAGCTGAACAGTGGCGATGTAGTGCAGCAGACACATGGATCTATTAAGTGTGAGAGTTTTCACTGTGATTCTTCTACCTGCTCTCATCTTCCTGTGTTTGCTTTTCCAAACCACACTGGCTGACCCCCAGTTCAAACTGCCCTTCTGATGGCTCGCCCTCCTCCAAAAGTAGACCTTGTCATATTATTTACGATGGAGAGAGCACAACTACCAGCAGCCACTTCAACAATCCCTCTGTCACAATTCCATGACTTTTCAGAGTCAGTTGAGTCTAGACAGCATGTCTGGACAAATCTCTCCCTTTGTTGTTATCCATGTGGTCTAAACGCTCCTATTTATCACAGTGACGGGACCCCGAGGGGCCGATGCACACACATTTTGCCCTAACTCCTTTCTTCATATAACCTCTGCCCCGAGTGCCTTCACAGCGCCATCCAGAATTTCGCACACTTCCCTCAAGCCGCAGCTCACAGCAACAGGCACCTGAGTTGTTTTGGAGACCTCGAGCATGAGTGACAAACCTGCAACACAAGCCTCCAGGATCCACAAGATGGACAGACAAAAAAAAAAAAACTCTCTGTAAATATTCCACAATTATTTTTGGTGTCCAGATGTACAGTCTATGATATGTGCCAGTGCAAAAAGTAATTTAATAAATGTTTTGGAAGTGTGCTGTAAGATTTCTAATAAAGTGAACTGAACTAAATCAGAACAAATCATTCTTTTGCTTATTTCATTGCATAACACAGTAACAATGGAGAAAATGCTAAACAATGTTAATGGAGGGACAGTACAGAGTTGCACAATTCAACCTGTTGTAAAAAAAAAAAAGAAATCTCTCTGTCTCTGTCTCTGGTTGTTAATGTTAAAAAAGTTAAATTAATCAAAGCATGTGCAACCCTTTCCCACGCATGCACAAATACATGCAAAAGTTTGGATACCCTAATCAATCAATGTTTCTGTTACAGTGTCTTCTTTTACAGTTTCTGAAACGGTGTCTGACTTTAAAACTTGTTGAGGCGTTGGATTAATCATGGTAATCTTTAGGAAAGGTAAAATTATGCAAATTACAAATCTTGGTAAATACTCTGACTCCTCAAACTTTGTCCCAACATTTCCCAACCACGATTTCCTCGTAACTCTCTATCCACCCATCCATCCATTATCTATACCAGCTTAATCCTCTGCAGGGTCACAGGGATCTGCTGGAGTCTATCCCAGCTCACTTTGGGTGAAAGGCAGGAGTTCACCCTGGACAGGTCACCAGTCTATTGCAGTCGTAGCTCTCTAACACTCTTAAAATCGAGTTATTTGATGCCCACAATGCAGGGGAAGGCTGTGGAAAATCATTGCTAATTAACTGCTTTCTTGAGCTAACAAAGAAATGGCAGTTGACAAAAATGCTGGAAGTCAAGTTGGGATTTGAAAGACCAAGCACGCTTTCCAAGAAAATTTCCCAAACCACATGGGAAAGTTTGAAGGTAAGACATCACCTGGATTGCAGTACACAGAAATATGAAATGTCCAAATATATAGTATGCAGAAGCAGATTCATATTCCTGAGTGACAGCTTTTCAATCAGGACTAAAAACCATTTAATTTCCAGACCACAGCCAACATGTGGTGGCAACGTGTTGTTATCTTGTCAGAGAGGAAAGATTCACGTGCACCATGTGAATCACGTGTACCATGAGACACTCAGCTGCATATATGGGCAGTTACTCTTGTTACAGGAGATGGAAAATTAGGAGAGGGAGGACAGTAAAATGGATGCTGGGAAGAGGAAATGAGCCAGGAGGATGACTGTGGTGGTGATGATATCAGCCTCATTGTGCTGTAAACCAATTTAAGGCAAACAACCTTTTGTGTAAAGAAAAGAAAAGAAAGAAAAGGTGATTGATGGACAGATATGTGTGCTGCTGTGAGAGGTGTATTCACTCTTAAAGAGAACTGAGATTGAAATACAACCACAGTTTCAAAAAGGTTGGGACTTTGTATAAAACATAAATAAAAACCAGAATGTTCATGAGAAAATCTCATAAACCCATATTTTATTCTCAGTAGAACATAAAGAACATATCAGATGTTGAAACTGAGACTAAATATTACCTCATTTTGACTTTGATGGCAGCAACGCATCCCATAAAAGTTACAGGGTGATGCTTGTGTCACATCCCCTCTTCTTCAAACAAAGATGTCTGTAAACATCTGGGAAGGGAGGAGACCTCTGATGGTATTATATCCTGTAGATGGTGGGATCTCCAAAGTCTTTGCAATTTTACATTGAGGAGCATTTTTCTGAAATTGTTCCATAATTTTCAGATGCAGTTTGTCTGAGATCCTTTGAGATGTGTTGCTGCTATTAAATTCAAAATTAGCTAATATCTTCCCTGAAATGATAAAATGTCTCACTTGCAACATCTGATGTGTCCATTATGTTCTATTGAGAATAAAATTTGGGTTTATGATATTTGCAAATCATTGCATTATTTGTTTTTTTTTTCTTTTAACACAGCAGTGTAACGAGGAGTACAACGAGGAGTTGTTGCTGCCCATCAATCTGTAAAAGGTTAGAAGGGTTGCAAGTTTCCAGAAATTTAGATTGCATCATTCCCCAGTGAGGATTATTATTCACATCCAAATATAAGGACCTGGGGTCCTTACACCCCAGACTCTACATCTCAGACTCTACAAACCTCAGTTAGCATGTTCAGTGTTCAGCTCAGGATTGCAAAGTCACATCTGAACAAACCAGAAGAGTTTTTGGGGGTAATGTTCTTTGAGCATATTATACCTGAGTGGAGAAATATGGCCACAATGCATGCTGCCCCAACTGGGGAACATCAAACAAAGGGTATCAATATTCACATCTTATACGTAGGTTTGAGGTGTTGGGAGAAATAATTTGGACTTATTTTGCTGCCGCAGGACCTGGACACCTTGCTGTCACTGAGTCGACCACAAACTCCTTCTAAAATATTTTATTGTCAAATGATAAAGACGAAAGAATCGGTATGTTAAAAAAGTCCAGATGTCAACCTGATTGAAACGCTGCAGTTGGGTCTGCAAAGCTCACTGACACAAGGAAACACTGGAAAGAAAAGTGGGCCAAAATGCCTCCATAAACAGAAGGAAATGAGAATGTCATTCAAGTTATTGCTGCTAAACGTGATTCTAGAGCTACTGAATCATGGAACATTTTTCTAATTAAAAGTAAAGACAGTGTAAAATGTCTGAGTTGTTTTTTCATCTGATATTGAAGTTACCTGATTTTAAGGCACTGTAAAGGTGAGGTGATGTTTAATTGGGTCCATCCTGATATACTAGGAACTTTAGAACTGAAAAACAGTGTATTTTCTATTTAACACGAACAGCCAAAATTACATTGACAAACTAAATATATGGAATATATAATAATATGAAGATATCTGTTCAGTTTTGTAATATTAAAACTCCCAATGGTAAAAAAAAATGCAGAGAGGAATTTCTTAACGCAGAAAACCTGCTGTGACCGTGAGTTACTGAACGTGATGATGTCATCCGTCATGTCAGTCTGGGTGATGCGAGATGATGCAGGCCCGTGACGTCATAAGTAAAGGCGTGGGAAAAAAAAACGCACGAGAGGACACCAGACGCGTTTCAGTCCTCCGAAGGAAGGTGTGATTATAAAAACAGATCTTGAGCGCGTGTACTTGAAGAAACCAAACTGCCTCCTGCGCTGTAAACCGCGGTGGCGCTGCCGTCTTCCGGCGGCTGTGATGCGGCAGCGCAGCATCCTCACCGGCATCCAGAAGTGAATGTGGAGCTCCGGTCACAGACAGGGAGGGGTCCTTTCAACGCAGGGCTGCCTCCTCCTGGATGGAGCCTGGTTATGTGCAGTCAGCGATGGCAGCGGGAGATGTCTCGAAAAAGGCGTCGACTCGGAACGTGGCGGTGGAGAGGAAGAACCTCCTCACGGTCTGCAGGTCGGGCTTCTGTCAAAGATGCTGTTTGTTTGTGTTTAGGTGTCTGTGCTGAAGTGGAGATTATAAAAGGCCTAATGCTTAATTCACTTCTAAGGTGGTCGCGTGGTTACATTTCGTCTTTTCTACAGCTGTCTTTGTTGTTACAATTAATAACAGGCTACATTTTAATCAGAGCGCAAACGTCTCAACATTCACCCACATTTATATCATATATGTCTATCTTCTTAACTCTGGAGCCTGTTTTACGGCCTTGTACAACTATTTTTGTAGCGGCATCACATCAAACATCACACAGTCATACTGGGCTGTCTGTGTGAGTTTATGTCATCCTTGTGGCTGCGCGCTGATGGCGTGGTTGCTATGACGACAACCTTCCTGGAGCAAGGACTAGCTGGCACCCCTGGGACTGAGGCTGGGGAGCCAGTATGAGGCCTGTACACAAAGTCTTTTTTTGTTGTTTTGCCAGAGGTTAATTGTGGAGAAAGCTGCTAAAAATCAGGCAGATTTTGTCAGGCCAACTTCCTCCAACCATGAGATTAGATTAATAACCACGACATACAAGAGGGTGGAATTTAGTTATGAACATTTTTAGTTGGCACTCATTTGCCAGATCCCATAAGCTTCACTGAACATTTTTCTTCTCCTGGGCCTTTATTTTACTGTTTTATGGCCTATGATGTTACAGTATTAGTTCACTGTTATGGTTCTCGCTGTAAAAAAATTCTGAAAGCGTTACATATATCAGCACCAACTATAGACAGATTTTGCCACCATATGGTGAATACCACCCACTTCCAGTAGGATTAGCCCATGTTGCTCCATTTCATTACAGATTTGGCACAAATCTTGAGCAATATTTCGAAAAGGGAATCGTGTTATGTGACAAAGCCTTCTTTTCTCCTTTCGTGATTAGTCCTTCCAAGAATGATGGCAATAGACATCTACAACCTCTTTAATTTAGGATGATTAATTTCTATTTTTGCATAGAAAACAAAGGCCTAGAAGTCTGCTACAAATTGTCGCAGGACAAGGCTGTTATACGTGGAGCCAGCCACATCTGAGGGATTTCTGGCAGGCCACTGTCCACACTTTCATGGAGGAACAGTGGATTCAAAATCTTTAGATGACTCACGCAGTTTTGGATGAGTCATGCGAGGTAGTAACTCCTGTTTTTGTGCCTGCTACACCATGCCCAAGAGAGCCAGTTTCCACAGAAAAGTGAATGTGTTTCTATTTTTTTAACCATACATTGGAATTTTTGCCAAATTGGCATGCTTCAATAGGCATATTCTCTATTCCACACTCAAATTTGCACGATTTCAAGGCAAATGGAAACACACATACAGTCATGCTTCAGATTGGCGAATCTCCTGTGGTTCTATAACCAGATGTGTGGAACATATCAACTGTTATTGGAGAAAAGTTATATCAAAGAATGATCTTTTCTTTTATTCTACTCAGTTGCCAAAACCAAACCAAGCAGCAAAGATTTCTATGGTGATTGTATAAATCTAACCAATTACTTTTGTTTTCTTTTCTCACTTAGTAGCAACTGAAAATGAAAATGTAGTCCCATATATGCTGAAAAAAAATCATAACAAGACCCACTGAGTTTTACAAAAATGCATTTATGCAAGTAAGACATGCACTGTGGGCAATGCCAGGCTAAATATCCTATTGAAAGTGGACAGGGGAAGCTGTCAAAACAAAAAAGTCAGCAATTTTATTTTTCATAGATCTGATCCAAGGCCATGCTCACCCTCTTGCTATGTTGACTCCAGTCAGTCACACTCAGGCATACACATTAAGGTGAACAATAACGCACTTTTGTTGAGCCAATAACTGGTATACTTGACCAGTACCAAAGCTCTCCTGGCCACAGTTCTGTGTAAACACAGGAACTGTGCTCATTTTAAGGTTAGTCTGCCAATTATTGTGCAGTCAAAGAAGCTGAATGAGACATTGTTTTCTTTGGAACAATGGAAAGTAAAATCACTTGACTAACTGGCCTGTGTTGAGATCACCATTGTCTAATGCTATAGATGCGCACGCACCATTTGAACTGGTGTTTCCTTTTGAAAAGGGGAAAATTTGGTTAGCCTGCCAAAAATGACCAATCTCTGTCCAAAAATAAATGTGCCTGTATTTTTATCCCACAGCACATCCCTCTGTCACTGAACTCATTGCTTTTGGCAGGTATTGTTGCCAGAAATACACCTTCTGAATTATTTAGTGTCCAGGAAGAGAATAGGAGTGGTCATTTCTGGAAGAAAGATAATTTTTCTCAAAATTCTTTTTCTTTTTTTTTGATTACTGCAGTAAAAACATTTAAAAGGTCTATATGTGTATTATGTCAAGAGTTCATCACAGTTGACAATGAAACATTTGGTGTGCTGATACATCACTGCACTGTAAAATCTATATTGTATACTTTATTTTCAAGCATTGATCCATGCAGGCTATTAAGGGGAGATTAGTCATTTAGTTCATGACTTTGGTCTATACTGAAGTAGCAAAACAGCTCCATACTGCCATTAACTGGAGAAGATCCGGTGAATAGGCTCGGACCTTTTACCTAGATCAACAAAAAAATAAATAAAAGTCCACATGTATGATTTTAAGTGAACGTCTTGAAAAATGTCCACTAGATTTCCTTGTGTGATAGAAACATTTGTAGATATCAGCTCAAAATGATAATAATTTAATGTATACAGAAAACCTGTGAGATCTCCCTCAGTTGTGATGTTTGGTAACTGAGATGCGAATGGGATCCCATTCTGGGCACTGATGTTTGGTAACTGGATGGGTTCGCCAATATTTGCAGTGTTACTTCATTTAACAGGTTTTAAACAAGCTTCTCTAAAATTACTCTAAGCATGATCATAATTCAGACTAGCACAACAGCAAAGTATGAAATACAAACTGTCAATTAAAAAATAATGAGACAAAGGGTTTTATTGTTGTGTTTGAGTGCATGTCGGAAGTCGACTATACTGACATATATTTACTGACTTATAATACAGCCGCGTTTGGGAGAGAATGGAAATATCTGCATGCTCATTTGTCGACATTTGAATGATAATGGCATATTGTAATTTTCCAGCATTCAGAGGGCAGTCAGTATGGCTTCAAACAACAAACATGTACACTGGCATGTTGCTGTGACGTCAGTTGCTCGCTCTGCGTAGATCTTGCCCAGGTTTCCGAGCTAAAATCCTGAGTTTAGGGGCTTTTCTGTTCCACTTTTCTGGAACGTCCCTGTTCTGAGTGAAGTTGAATCCATCATACGTGTATATGCACATGCAGACTGACGCTAGAGGCTAACGAGGCACAGGTGGCATCAATCAGGAGATAATGACAAGTAGAGGCAAGCATGGAGTAAAGGATAGGCTACAGAGAAAAACTGATTGAAATAACAAAATACCCAACAAAGGCTTAAAAAAGGGGGGACAAAAGAACACCAATACTAGCAGAAACCCTAAACTATTGTAGTTGGTCACATGCCTCTGCTGTCCTGTTTTGACATTGTCAGCAGCATGATGGTAATGTTAGCTGACTGGGCGTAAGAAGTAAAACCTTTCCTGATAAAGCCACTTTACAACCTGCCAGATTCAACAGAAATTACACCAGCAGACTGTACAAGACAGCAGTGAATGCTGGCTTAGCCTGTGATAGTGGCGAGCACAGAAAACCGGTTATCAAATATGCCTTAATTACCAGATCCTGACACGATTCTTTATAATGAATGGTTATACAGTACATTTGCAAGTGAGTAATTACAGGGTCTGACATAGATTGGTCATTGAGAAGCCCAGTGGTTATTCAAAGGAAACTCTCTTTGTATACAAATCTTCAGATGCCAGTAATTATATTTTCTATGTAGTCACAAGAGTCATTTGTCACAGATCATAGTTTTGCATTTTGACGAATTAAACAGTGGGCACAGCAGAGACTCCATCCACAGTTGCTGATAAATGCTATGCAGGCATTTCACTAACTTCTGAAAGATAGAATGGCTTGTTACCTGACATCCATAGTGTTCATAGTGCATATACATCCAAAAAAAAAAAAAAAACAAAACACTGCTTAAAACTCTCCAAACTACTTGCAGAATAATGCTTGGATATCTTGATGGCTGGACAAAATAGGGGGGTTACTTGGTAATTGTCCATCACCAATTTTCAAATACCTTCAATCAGAATAACTTAAAGTTTACATTGTAAAATAAATATAAAATTATACTGAATCGTTCCAGTAAAACAACATAGGTTCTTCTTGTTTTTATGAAAAAATAAAAATTATCAAAGTAATTTTCAAAATAAAAGTGTCCAAAGAGTGAAGCAGTCTGACTGCTTTGTAAATCCACCCCTTCTTAATGCTATATGTCAAAATGTTTATTGAACGCTACTCTGATCTACTTCACAGGCAGGCATCCTTAAAACCCTGAATGTATCACATCACAGACTGGAGTATAAAAGCTATCGAGTAAATTGAGTTGTTGGAGCTTCCTGACCCCAAGAGCAGATAATGGATGGCATCAGGCTAAAGTCAAATGGAAGCTTCTGAGAATTATGACTGTCCCAGAGTTACGTTTCACTAAATTCACCACAGTAGCAACACACTATTTTCTGCTTGGTTTCATTTAGTAAAGATTAAAAACATACTGATTATAATACAGTTTGAGATTTGTTCTGCATACAGTGGAAAAAAAACAGGCAGAATGCATTATTATCAATTACTCATTTGTTCTCATGATGACTTTATTCCTTGTAAAAATGCTCTGTGCTTAAGTATTTGCTTTTCTCTCTCTACCACACAGGTTTTCAGTTAAGACCTTGTTAGAGAAATACACAGCTGAGCCCATCGATGATTCCTCTGAAGAATTCATCAATTTCGCAGCCATCCTTGAACACATCCTCAGTCACCGTTTTAAAGGTAATGAGCCTATGATAAAATGTGTCAAGACTCATCTGCATGTCAAAGAAAAAAGTTTGACAAAACATGCTATATATTATTGATATTTATTAACATTGTTACATTAGCTTAGTTATGCCTTGTCTTTGTAAATAGTTTTTAGACAAAAACAATTACATCATGTTCCTTTAAAGTAACCCAACTATACTTAAAAGAAACTAGAAACACCAGCTCGCCCAAGGCTCCACTTTTTACTAATTACACTTCATGCTATAATATGCAACACTTAAATAACGTTCTTTTTCTAGGCTCTGGTAGCTGGTTTGATGGTCAAAGGAGTTATTGGGACTATGTTCGCCTGGCCTGTGCTAAAGTCCCCAACAGCTGCATCAGCAGCATCGAGAGCATGGAAAACATCAGCACCTCGCGAGCAAAGGCAAGTCCCAGACACAGAATTGAATTAGAATAGAATTAGAATAAAATCACGAAGGATGAGAAATTAACTCCAGTGTCCAAAATGATAATGTTTCTAAAGTAATACTATACATGCAGTGTAGGATTTAAACTGGGGATATGAACTTATGGTTTTGTGATCCAGGGATGAAGAAAGAAAAAATATGCAAATATGTATTAAATAATAACGCCTAGAGGTTCTTTTTTGTATATTATTGATATTACTATATGACTCTTTATTATTGTTAGTATTTCAACTCATCTATTCACGTTGCCAACTGCATCAGGGCCGAGCCTGGCTAAGGGTGGCGCTGATGGAGAAGAGGTTGTCTGAGTACATTGCCACTGCTCTTAGGGACAGCAGGACAACCAGGTTAGAAAACCCACTTTTCCTCTCCAGATGAGAGTTTTACCCAATCCCTCCATGAAATGTAGTAACTCCAACTGTTCTTGTGTTTGTGCATCAGGAGGTTCTATGCAGAGGGAGCCATCATGTTAAGAGAAGAGGCCACAGTCCTGACAGGGATGCTCATAGGTCTAGGAGCGATAGATTTTAGGTGGGAGGTCTTTGATTGTATACAGGGATGCTGGACTTTCATTTTAGATGCGTGGTTTTTGGTATTTCTAAGTGTTTTTTTCTTCCATAGTTTCTGCCTAAAGGGGGAGGCACTCGATGGGAAGTCTCCTGCAGTGATTGACTACACTCCATACTTGAAGTTCACACAGAGGTGCAGTTACTGACACTGCAGAAAAAAGGCACTATCCATTATACTGATCTTAGCTTAGAAAATGTCCAAATATTTCTTTGAATTACTGTACCTTCTGAGGACACAGTGAATGTTACAGGTTACATTTTGGCATTAGATTTCTGGAACAGAAAAACTGTTGTATATTTTTCAAAAATAAAAGGCTTAAAGCGGCGGCTTTTGTTGCAGCTATGATTACCTAAGTGATGACGATGATCATCGTAGCGTTGACAGCAGCACAAGTGATGACAGCATCCCGGACCACCCTTACATCCCACTGGTGACTGACGAGGAGAGCTGGAGCACAAAGTGCCGCAAGATGGAGCAGAGGTTCAAGATTGTCAATGCTCAGAAGGTGTTCGGACAAGTTTTTGACTCCAGTCACACCCAGAACAATGTTTTTTAAAGGAACAGTAAAACTATTTTAAAAGTGACTCGGATCGGTAGCAATGTCTTGTTTGCTCCAACTTTAAAAGAGATATAATGGCTTTGTGTTGTCAGGGTTACCTGGAGGAGCTTGTGCGCCTGCGTGAGTCCCAGCTGAAGAACACAGAGACAGAGAACAAGAGGCTAAAGGCTCGGCTGGAGGAGTTAAAGAGCCAGAGCCTGCTGGAAAAAAAGGAACTGGAGGCCGTCATCCTGGAGCTACAGGAGCAACTGTGAGTGCAGTGGACATATGGTGGTGTTCAGGTTTCAACCTCACATTTCTTCGTGCACAGCACTGCAGGAAGAACAACTGCAGATTATTTTCCTTTTAGAGACTAAATGATAGATTTGAAACTCTCAGCTCCTCTTGACTAATGAGCACTTCCCAGTATACAGTAATAAGCACAGCACATTACTCTAGTTCAGTTGAAGTTCTTGGCTTGTCGTTGTGCTAGTAATGCTACAAAAGAAATGTTGCTTTATATTTTATCCTCATGCAGGACAAGCTTAATTCCATGTGACTCCAGCCACCTGGCCAAAAACCTCTCAATACCTTTGGTCAACCAGTGGCCGACACTTGAGCCATACAACAGCCAAGAGGACGTGAAGCTGTTCCGCAGGTTTGATTCACCGTCTGTCCCCCAGTCAAGCTCAGCTAACAAACAACAGAGCTAATTCAGCTGTTACTTTGCTGTAAACGTGGATTTTGTCTCTTCACTGGCAGAAGTGAATACAACAGCTGGACAGAATCTTTAATGTCAAATCATGCTAAATTCTGTCACCTCTCAGTAGTCACATTAGTTTTAAGTTAAACAGACGGTCACTTGCTGCTATAAACGATTAAAAACTGACAGTTTAGACTGCGCTGTTGGAACTCTTTGAAACAAAAGTCACCTTTTAACGCCTCAATTAGTTTTTTATTTTTATTTATTTGTTTATTTTTAGTGCTTTGTATTTTTTTTGATAACAGGCTCAGCCCACCTTGACATGGAGGATAACAGGTTTAAGGAGAGATATCTGCCAGGTTTTCAGAAACTGTTTTTTTTTTTCCCTGCTGCCCTTTACTTCCTGCCCTGGCTTTTTATTTAAGACTCCTCCAAAATCAGAGTTTTCTCTTATTTTTCTTGAGAAACTCTTGTGTGCTTATGGCAAGCATTTCATGTCATTTCATTTTCAAATTGTAAATAAACTGAAATACTTGCAGACATTTTGGTGTATTCACATGCATGTCTGCTACTATGTGTGAATTTGATCTTCAACACCTCTTGTCATGTAGCCTCAAATCACTGCATTGACCCTTGTGCTTCGGTGTCAGAAATGCGTATCCAGTAATCCTGGTCAGGTTCACACTAAATGTGTTGAACACCATGGGAAAACAAATTTGTCTTGTTCTCATCGGATCAAAGAATCTGCTTCCAATATCCATCAGGCTACTTTTATGTTCTTGAGCAAAGTTTAAACTTGCAGCTTTTTACTTTAAGGCAAGATTTTTTTTTTCTTGATGCTGTTCATAGTTTAAGATTATGCTTTAACCTGTTTTTCAGAGCTGGTTTGTACACGATATGGCCGCTGTTCATTTTAGAACAGCGGCCATATGACCTCTGAGCGGTGGTTTTATGATTCTTTATGGGTCTTCAGATCACTGCAGCAACTGTATTTCCACTGGCTCTTAGTCAGGCCACTCATCTCCCTGCATTCTGTCACACCTTTGTGAAATCTCTCAGTGAGGTTTTTAAGTTCCTTTTGTCATTCTTTTCCTTTTTTATGATGGTCGTATAGTTAGACTAATTAGAAATCACATGTGGTTTCACTAACAACAACACATTTTAATGTTTCTGTCTCAGTCATTTGTTTTTTTTTTCACAGTATCACTTCTAGATTGGTCATAAGAGGAAATAATTTACTGGTTTACTTAGATATAAAATGGTTATTGAGGAGATCAAACAGTTTTGAAGGATTAATACATCTAAAGGGAAATTGCCCAGAGGTGCACATGCTCCTGCTGAATACGGTAAACACAAAAGTCTTCACAAAAAATATCTGCATAGTTCTTTGTATCAAAACTATGACTGCTGTGGGGGTTAAACTTCATTTAAATTCCAGGTGGAAACAACAATAATAATAATATCCCATCAATGGCAACATATTTTTCTGATTGTCAGTGACATTCACACCACAAGAAGACATAATAGAACAGAAACATGCTGTGTATTTTCATTTTTTCAATTTGACTGTCAACTTGTTGACAGTAAAATGTTTAACATAATCTGTATATTTTTTAAGTCATTTTTAAAAATTAAAACAAACAAAAGAAACAGTTTTCCTGCTCTGTGTTGTCTTTACTCGTCCTCTTGTTGGCCCGTAGGAGGAGTTTTCCAAGCACAGAGCTGCTGTCGGTGGAGGTCAGCCTGGATTCTGACTCCCAGAGGACTGAGGGAAAACAGAATGGAGGAGCCTGGTGCACAGGTGACGGTTCACACACACAGACTGCACATCAATTTTAAAACGATATGCGTGGACTGACCCTTCCTCTCACCCTCTGTCTCATCTCTCCAGGAAAGGACTACACACCCTCCATGATGGGTCTGTGTGGGTCTTTGGCTTCCCTCCCAAGCTGCAAATCTCTGACTAGTCTCAAGTCCAGCGAGTGCCTGGTCAACATTAGCACAGAAAATAGTCCTGCCCTCTCTCCCAGCTAGAGGGCGCCAAAGAAATGCATCCAATAGATAGTTAGACAATTCAAGATAAAAACATGGCTACTCTTGATAGGTGGTCATATGCTCTTTTTGGTGGCCCTTTTGTCAGTCCCTTTACCTTTATGCTCTAAGCTCAGCACTGTCAACTTACACGTTTGTGAAAAAGCAGCCCAAACCCCTCCCCTTTCTGGAGCCATCCAATAAAGATGCAGGAAAAGCTGCTGTACTGCCTCTTGGACTCCTTTAGTTTGACAGTCTTTCTCCTGGAATGCAAACATCTGGTTTATGCTTGACCTCTCTTACATCACAATGCTTCATTTTGTGGAGTCATAGTCATTTTCTGGTCACAGTAATTACTGTAAGTGTATTTTATATGTCCCTGTCCATTTTGTCTGTCTTATCAGTCTGTCCGTTTTATTCTGCCTGTTCCATGGCACTGGCAGGATGGAGGAGTTATGGTAACATTTTAGAGAACAGAAGCAATGTTTTAGCATAATATAGGTCTCTATTATATTATGAAGTTTGTTTGTGGTGGACCAGTTGGACTATGACAAAGATTATTTGGATTTTAACAAGAACAGCTTTACAACATTAGGATGAATGACAGTTTGAGCCTTCAATCATACAATAGGTTACATAGAGATTTTAGGATGTGACACAGATGATCTGTCAGGCTTCCAGGGTTTGAAAAGTCACTCATATTTATTGCATACAAATGCAAAGTGCATTGGGACTATGCAGAATAGATGTTTTCATTGTCTTTTTCTACAAACCTGGCTAGGCAGAATAATTTAAGCAGGTGAGAAACAGTGAATGTGCAACATGCGTGTGTTAACATATTTTTGTCCCCCCCGATGGTCATTTGTTTTTAATATTCTGGCTAATTTCATGAAATACTTACTTGTATCAACATGTACATTGCCATCTAATTCAGTGTTGTCGAGAGCTGGAAACCATTGTGTTGTTTAAAAATGCAATAAAACTGCCTTTTTGTAAAATGAAATGCTGGTATTGTTGGTTGGTTTTGTTTCGTCATGCGTTCGTCATGCTTGCTTGTCAGGGATGGTCCTGTTGATCCGGTGAATTGTCTGTCAATCACTGAATTAGCTCCTGAACTACGAGAGGATGGAAAGTTGGTTTGGATATTCCTGGTTGTTTTTGAGGAAATTCCAGGAATGTCATGAATTTCCCGACTTTCTTCTGACGCCACCAGAAGTTTAAAGTTTTAACAATCATGGAAAGTGACTCAGTAACTATACTGAACAAAAATATAAATGCAACACTTATGTTTTTGCCCCCATTTTTTATGAGCTCAATTCAAAGATCAATTTTTCTCGAATATTGTTCACAAATCTGTATAAGTGAGCACTTCTCCTTTGCTGAAATAATCCATCCACCTCACAGGTGTGGCATATCAAGACGCTAATTAGACGGCATGATTATTACACAGGTGTGCCTTGAGGAAAAATGGGAACAAAAAGTGTTGCGTTTATATTTTTGTTCAGCGTAACTGATGTAAAATTGTTGCTCTTATTTTGACAGAGATTAACTCCTGATTTTTTTTCCTATCACTCATTTACGTTTTTCATTTGTATTTTAGCTGATGAACTGGCTTTGTATGTTCATCAGCTCTGCATCCAGTGTATCCACAATTAACTGAAAATAAACTGAGGGACTGTACCATCTTTTTAAAAGAAGTCAATTTGAATGAATGATGGCAGCAACACAACTCAACAACGACATCCATGGATGCTTGGGGACTGAGACGACCAGTTTCTGGAGTTTTGGTATGGAAATGTTTTCCCAATTTTGTCAAACATAGTATCCAAGCAGTTTGATTGTCCTGGGCCTTTGATGTAGTAGTTTCAAGATGTGCCAATTCTTTTCAGTTGGCAAAAGGCCTGAAATGCCATCTCATTCTAGCTTTTCTTTAAACGCCGGCTCTCTGGTGTCATCATTCTTAATCCTATCCATTCTCATCACTCTGAAAGAAAATCTGAACCTCTCCAACTCTGTCACCTCCTGTAAACCATTCCCTGTACTCTGGGTGCTACTCTTCTGTCACAGATAACTCCAGAAACTCTTCTCCACCTTGCTTGCATTCTCTTACTTACCCTTTTTTTTCAGACTCATTATTGCTCTGCACAGTTCAGCGCAAGTATTTAAACGATCTCCTTGCCAGCTGTCCAGACTTTCCATTCCATAGGCACTAATGCACAAAGATGCAAGCTTTTGAACTGACTGCTGATAACACTTCTTTTTGGAAACCATCTATGGCTCCCAAATAATTTCAAATTCTGAGTTGACTTACCACAGAATAGTCTTTTCATTTGACCTTGTTCAGCTTTGGCCCAACGAATACAGCAGTACTCACATTTGGCTTCTTTGTCTCTTTCTTTTTGTGCTTATATAGTGCCGTTCTAGTCCAGGGACCACTCACAGCGCTTTTACAATACAAGCAGCTTTCTCTCACTGCCAGACACAATTAATTAGAATGACTTATTTCTTAAAGTGAATTATCCCTATAATTACTCCAATTATTCCTACAATTACTCCTATAAATCAAATTACATTATGGTTAATGCATATGAAGCCTAGGCAGGATTTCGTATTATCAGTTAGCCTAAAAAATATGTTTTCAAACAACATTTACTGCTGTGATAGGACTATGAAACACCCTTGCTTGCTCTTTTTTCTTTTCCTTTTCCCACACTCTTTGTTTTTTTTACAAATTCCCTTTGTTGCCTAATTTTGTGAGGGTTTGAATTAGCTCATGTGAATTGGAAAGTTAGGCTAATTTTTTTCATTAACAGAACTAAGCAAACAGCAGTTGAAGGTCCTTTGGTAAGTGTTTGCGATGCATTATGGTGGAGATGCATTCCAGTTCAACGTGCTCACCAGTTAACCCACTGAATGTAGATTAATGGATGCTGGTGAAATTTATGCAAAATTGCAGTTAGCTGTTCTTGCTTATTTTTGCAAAAGTGACATCAGTTTCTCTTGATAGGTGAATACGCTGCTGAAGAAATGATTTAGCATGTCGTGTTTCCATGATGAAGCTCTTTTACGCTCTCTTGTACCAGACATAGATGCAAATGTGTTATCTAAGGTCTTGGAAGGGATGTTTTGGGACTCTGTGGTTTTGGTGAGCAGATACTTTGAGTCCATGCAGTGGTCTGGGATAGGCTTGTAAAAGCGGTGCCATGTTATCTTTGCCCTCTTCTTCTGTCCCACTACTGGCACTCCCTTTTGTACAGACACAGGACATTTATCTCCCACAATGCACACTGTCTCACAAATGCACACACACCATCCGAAGCCACTTCACAGTCCACCCAGCTGGTATGCACACACCCAGCTGGAAAGTCGAGTAAAAACATATGAACAAATGAGTGACAATGATGAAGATAGACTTGAACAACTGTACTAGCCTTCTTTTGTACACTGCAGCCAGCCGACCACAGATAGCATATTTATATCACAGATAGCATCTTTATAATCCATGCCTCAGTGTTATTGCCTTTTGTTGGCTTTCCTTGAGGGCTGTAAAAAGCAGGCAAGTCCTTTTTGGAAAATTCTCCTCTGCATTTAACAACACACCCAATAATCATGGCTGAAAAAAAGTTTTAACTGTCATTGGGACACCACAGGCCAGGATGGACCTGGACATTTCAAGATGAGCCGTAGCAACAAATGGAGTAATATTGTTGAGACTTTTTGTAAAATCACTGGAAAACAGTAGTCTGACCTTTACCAAAGGGGCCAGGATAACCGAGAGGGTCAACGAGGTCTGCGGAGACTGTTATCAGAGTTATGGCCTCTCCCTTCTGGTCCGTACAGATACCCAAATATCAGAACCAACAATGCAAAAAGCTCATTTAAAGCTATGTAATCATGGAGTCAAACTTATTATAGTTGAGAGTCTGGGACTAATGGTTGTGACTGCATTAGCAGTACAGTCCCCACATACTTCTGTTACAAACATTTCTAAACATTTATCACTTTGAAATCTTGGCCTAGACTTCGAATTATGCGAAAGATCTTTTTTTTTTTGTCATTGCAGCATATTTTTCTTTTATGTGTTTCTTTTCTGTTGTTCCATAAATTGCCTCTTGGAGACCAATGAACTGTGCAATCATCTGCAAACTATTTTGTATTCCTTTTTATAGCAAATCACATAGCTGGTGTTAAGTTAGTAACAATGAAAAGACTAATTTTCATGCCGTAAAAGAGCATTAAAAAATGTAACAACAAAATGAATGGAAACTTGATGCCCACATGGTGCAGAATAAATATTGCATTGAAAACTGTAATTTTTCATTGCTTATTGTATGGAAATTGTTATTTCATGTATTTAAATTTTCGGATTATGTAACTTCTGAATGATATGTAATGATGAATAAAACAAGGTATACTTACTGAACCTAGAACTTGTCATACTTTTGTTTGAAAAATGCTGTGCAAGTTCATTGAAATGTATAAAATGCACTTTCTCAAAATAAACAACCATCTGGGTTGTGTAAAGTGACTCGATACTCGTTATCATAAGCTGTATATATTTTTATATGAATGGGTTTTGCCACATTTGTTTCCTTTTACTTTGCTTCCTCAGTGGAGTGGAAATGCCCTTTTAATATAGTACACGTATAATGACAAACAACAGCTGTAATCAGCTATCGTAAGAATCAATCAGTGCAATTCCAATGTAGATAAAACGATTAAAACTGTCAGTTTATAGATGTGACAGTATATAATTTTGTCGTGAAGTGACGTGAAAAATCAGTTAACGTGAGACACGAATTGGGGCGGTAACAGCGAACCTCATTGTCTGAGGTTTGACGGATTGATGGCGGAATGTCCAATAGCATCAAAGTTAAAAGCTACCTCAACCAATAAAAAGTGAGATAGACAGTTTGGGTCCGCCCCCTCGCATAATTAAATCCACTCCAGCGTGGTGTTGGAGGTGTTTGGAGTTTGCCATTAAACAAGAGCCTGGAGGTCAGAGATCTGCGTCCACTTCGCAACTTTTAGGGCCATCAAATCACGATGCAGCCCGAGAAACCATAATGAAGTACACTAAAGGTTTTTGTTGGAAGACGCAGGAATTGACGTTAAAGTGACTTTTTTTTGGAAAGTGGAGCTGCTTCCTCGTTCGACAACGAGGCTGAAATATCTCAACATCCTCACAAAGAAACTTTGCTTGCTAGGCTGCTAACTCGCACACAACCCAGAAAAAAAGTATCATCGACGAGGTCGTGACTACAATAAAAACGTTGCATATGTCGAGCGGAGTGTAGCCTCTCCAAGTACAATCCTTCAGTTTACTTGAGGAAGTTATGTGTGCTCTTGCAGGCTGAAGTTTGTAACGGTTTCGACCAGTCCTCATCAACACAGGAGGAAGAGTTGCAGCTGGTAGTTTAGCCAGCTACCACCAGCGCCCCCACATCTCTACCGGGCAGGACAGCCACTGCTAATTTCAGGCAGTTTGGAGCTAAGTGCTGCCAGATTTGTGACTAAAAAACATGTCTGGTCGAAGTGGAGCTGGACACCCGAGATCTGCTGCGTTGGGTCCGCAGCCCCTCAAGGCGACTGTTCCCTTCAGGCTGGCCAGCAAACCGCGACCGAACCGGAGAGATGGAAAGCCAGGTATGAGGTTAACACCTGTCACATGTTGTGTCTTAGTAGAATTAACATATTATTCAAGTTAGTCCCATGATAAGTGTGTGAGTATGCATATACGTATGTTTATGTGTGTGTGTCCACCGTATTTAAGTATAACAAGTCATCAAAAGTAATATTTCTTTTCCTCTACCTGACAGCCAGTTAACTATAAATCTTCTGTTAATATAGTTTATTCTGTTATAACATTGTTATTGTTGTAGCTTTATATTATGAGTGTATCTCTCTCACACTGTCAAAGGACATGGTTAACAGAAATAGTTTCAGACTGAATTGTATGAACTATATAACATCATGCTTTTGATTTGATAAAAAAATAGCAATATAAATGTAATCTTATACACAATTACCAACTTTTGTGCTGTTTTCACATACACTTCTACTTATTAGGGAACATGTTTTTCCTCTTTAGTTACCTTTTATTGATTTTTGTTTAAAAGAATGGACACTTTGGAAGTATCTCAAACCCTTTAATTTAAACCCTCTACTTGGTGTTGAAGGTGGGATGAAAGCTGCCTGTAAACAAAAGGCTCTTATACATGTGTTTGTTTATTTCTTTGTGTTTTATTTTGTGGCACTAGTGGTCTTTATTCACAGTGAAAGGGGGCAGAGAGAATGGGGAAGGCATGCAGCAAAGGGTCTTACGGGGCCGGGAGTCGAACCCGCCTCTGTACATGGCCGCCTGCCCCAAACACTGTGCCACCGGGTGGCCCATACATGTTTTTTTTTTTTTTTTTTTTTTTTTTTTAAATATGTATTAAACATGAGCCACAAAATTCCAGATGGAAGTGTTACAGCCTGTTAACTTTTTTTTTTGTATTTTGTTGTTTTCTCTAATACTCAAAGCTGGAAAGGCCAGATCCTACCAGCTGAACTCTGGCATGAGACGGACGATGTCCCTTGATGCCATCATCGGGCCGTACCTGCAGGGACATTGGCCGAAAGAACCGGAGGGCCCGAGCAGTCTGTCTCGCAAGGACAAGTCCACCCAGGTTAGCTCGAGATCAGGAAATATGAAAATGATAATGCTGGCAAGTTTAAATCTGAGCCGCTCAGTCAGAAGCATGAATGGAATGCAGCACTATATCACAGTGTGCTCATTTAGAGTTTATTTTATAAATCCTCTGTGTGTACTTTTGCGCCAGTATTGGTATGCATTTTGGGACACAGACGTGATGCATTAATCTGCAGTTTTTGCAGTGACAGACATTGCTGCAAGATCGAGGGAGGGAGTGTCCGGTGCTTGTGTGTCTATTACACAGTGTGAACCACAACCATGAGAACCGTCTCTGAAGTCAGCTGATGAGGCTGTTTTGGCTGCACCATCGTCTTTGCTGTGTGCAGGCACTCGCCACTGCTGTTCATTTGCCCACATCCTTTCCCCTCTCTTTTTCAGTTTCTGCTGCTCTTTTTGCTTTTCTACATGTTTGAAGAGAGTTTGTGGGTGTTGACGGTGTGATGCGGCTGCCTTTACGCATAAAAGCTGGTCTTTACCAAGTGTGAAACTACAAGTAATAGATGTGATGTGCAAGTTGAACATAAGTCGTCTATTGATTTTTAACATGCTCGATATGAGTTTCTGCTAAATGCATTAAATGTGTTTTGAAGAGTATCAGGCTCTGATTTGTTTTCTTTCTTTGCAGACCCCAGACTCATGGGCACAGGAGTCCCAGAGCAGGAGAGGTAGCAGCAGCCACAAACGTTCAGCATCATGGGGCAGTGCAGAACATCTGCGAGAAGTCAGTTTCTGCTTTTATTGCTCAACAAATCTTTGTAACGGTCAGATTGGCTAAACTTGGCTTTCTTTTTTTCTTTTTTTCAATCAAACTGTGTAATTTCATGAAAAAAGCATGGCATTTTGCAATCACTGAACAGCAAGAAAACAATTGTGTCATCTGCATGGAAACTTTCCTTTTTCTTATTTTTAATCTATGCGTCATCACAATTTACCCAAAACCTCACATTATCACAAAATGTAGTCCTTTGTGGGTTGTGTGATGTGCAGTACTTAGGAACCTTTAATTTGTTTGCATGTATGAGTTGATGAAATGACAATGATCTGCTTTTATTACAGATCGCTAAACTAAAACAACACCTGCAGCAGAGCAACAAACCTTGCAGTCTCTGGGGTGCATGAAAAGGACCGCCACTGTAGTAGTTATCCTCATGGGAGCTGTAACCTTGGAGCTACTCAGGTACCTTGGCTTCATCATTACAAACGCATCACCTTGCTTAGTTTACACAAACACCTAGGTGGACACTTTGCTGCACTGGTGCAACACGCCTTTTTTTTTTTTTTTCCCAGAGAAATGTTGCTCATCACAAATGAATAACAACCGTTTGCAGGAAGTGAATGAAAAAACATTGAAGCAACAGGAAGAACACTACATCACATGTGCTTCTCCTTCTCAAAGAAATGCGCAGTTCTGCTTTTCAGCACAGCTGGTCTTCATATCGTGTTGCATGGTGCCACAGTCCGCTGGGCTGTAGTGGGTTTTAACTAAAGTTGTTGATAGATGGATAGATCTTACAGTAATCACATTTATTTATGTAGCTCCTCTCATGTAAAAGGTGAGAAATGCTTCACAAATAGAAATAAACTAAAAGAGCTTAAGAAAATATTTTGTCTGTCCCTCAAGAAGAACTAAGCCTGAATTCAATTCAACTTGTTTGTGCCCTTAGACTCAGCCTATTCCCATCCCCCTCACTCCCCTGTCTACACTGGTCCCTCGGCTGCGCTGCAGTGTGGAGGGTCTCAACCAGGAGCTGGAAGGCATGTTCATCAGCCAGCCGCCACTTCCACAGCACAGGGTAGCTATCACATACACGCAATGTGCACATGTGAAGAAATTCAGCTATTCCTTTTCTTGACCCCTTAAATCCATAGGTTTTCAATATTGACATAGTTTAGTATTGTTGTGGCTGACTCTTAGTTAAAGAATATAAACCGTTGTTTCCTGTCTGAACAGCTCCTTGAGGTTCCAGACGGTCACCGTGCTCCAGTCCCTCTAAACGGCTACAGCAGTGGATCTCAGAGTGACCGCACATACACACCCCTCTCCTCATCCTCTACTTCCTCCTCACCCTGTTCTTCTCCCAACTACATCTCTACCTCCCAGTCTAACGTGACAGATGCTTCTCTGGACCCTCACCAAGGTCAGTCTGGGAGATTTCATAACTCTATAGTAGGACAAAATAAAATGGTAAATCATTTGCAGTTGAGTAGCTAGATTTCATAAAGCGCTTTCCAAAGCATTTACAGCAAGTAGAACATCCATGTTCAGTGTCCTCCATCTAATGTGGATTTTACACTAGCTGGTAGTTTTAAATGTGGGATACAGCATGAACAGAAATGGAACTTCTTCCAGTACTGTTACTGTACGGGGGACAAACCTGCATCAAACATGAAGATTAAGACAAACACAAAGGGGTGTCATTAGACGGTATCTTATAGGCTGTTGGGGCCACAATTCCTGATAAGCATGACTTTCTGAGATACTTTTTTATTTTAAAGCAGTATTCTGGAGTTAAACAAACCTCGGTTATTAGATGGTCAGGGGTGTAAATATTAGTCGGGGACCTCAGCGATGTGAATCAAAGCAGTTCTGAGTTAGAACGGAATATGCGTTTGTGGCGAAATGGCCATTAATGTTAGCCCAGAGAGCCATTTTCTGATATCAGAACAAATTGTTATTCTAAGCCTCTGAAAAGACTCAAAAAGCCATTCTGCTTATATAGACACACTAAGGTAATTTTTTGTGGATATGTACAAAAAGTATTTAAAAGTACTGTTTGTACAGGCATCTCTGTTTGCTGCTATGTTGCTGTTAGTCGATACAAGTCGACTACCAGTTCATGCAAATGACTGTCAATAGACTCAAACCAGAGTTTATGGCCTTTGCTTCCATAGAACTGGATCGATATTTGTATATTTATGACAAAATCGGCAAATATCAAAAATGGAGGCCATGAACTCGCCTCCTTTTTGTTTCTTTTGACAGTACGTAGTGCAGTATTTGTGGCCCGTAACAAAAGTTTATACTCATTACCATATGATAGAATAATAGATCTAGAGTAGTGGTTCACTACTCTAGATCTGTTCACTGACCAGTCTGTAAAATGTGCCACAGATAAATACAACAAAATAAAATGATACGACCGTCATAAAAACTGGTATTTTCTATATATTATAATAAAAGTAAATCCGCTGTATATTCACGTGTAACTTTATTAGAAGCATCCTTTTAGTATGGCACCAACAACAGAACATTGATAACATCTCTCCACGCAATGGCACTTTCTGAAGATGTTTGTTTTTTACTTGTTTTGCCAGCTTGGGGGTTTAAACGTATCACGTAATCGAGACACGGGTCTTGAAGTCTTGTCATGCGTCCAGAGTACGTCATAGACGGCTGTAATGGAGAGATTCTGGTCACTTTTCAAAATAAAACATCATTTAGAGAAAGAATCAAATGGTAATAATGGAAGTTTTTTTTCTTTTCCTCTGCGGCCCGGTACCTAATGTCCCACGGACCAGTACCGGACCAGGAGTTGGGTACCACTGATCTAGAGGGTTGTATGAACTCTGGAGTTTTCTTTTAAGCAGGATGGGAAATGAGCTGCTGTCAGTCCTGTAGGGAGGTAAATCAATCAGATTTTTATTTATTTATTTATTTATTTTTTGAGCCTCCATATGACGCGTTGCCCTCAGCTTCTGTATTTCTGTTAAGAAATGGTAAAGTGTGGCCACATCACCCTCACTGAAAACTCACACATGCACCCATGTGTTGTCGTCCTGCTCAATCCAATAAGTCAATAAATGCTTGCAGGAATTTTTAGAGTAATTTGTGGGACTGGTTGCAAGATAAGTACTTTTTGACATGTAAAAGCTATTATAGATTATCGCTTTTATTTGCTTTGGTTTACCATCTCATAGGCATTTATCATTTCTTAAGTTTTTCATTCTTAACATTCCTCCAGACAAGCTTTTCTGTGGCACTGTGTACATATAAACAGGAGTTGGTAATTGTGACACTAAGCACTGTTTTTAAACTTCATGTCACCATGTACATTTGTCACATTTGCATAGCTTGTTCTACTTCAAATTTGCAGTCAATCATTTTGAAATTTCATAATTGCTCAGATTGTTCAGTTCAGTGAAGATTACATGAAATGTTCACTGAGGAGTTTCTTTGTAGTTAATAATGGCATCTCAGCTGTGTGCAATTTAAAAAAACAAAACACTAGTTTCATATCCATCAAAGATCTTGTCCCTGTGCCCCCACGTTCAAGTTTTGCCACTCAGAAAGTGGTGCTTGGGACCTGCGATCTAAGGCGGGGAGGGGGGGGGGGATGGTGACTCTCTGCCTCTTAGACTTTCACATCAGCTTGTGCTGTTGCACTGAATGCACTGTACTGCATACATGAGTCACAAAACATCAGTTTCATTGCTCAAAAATTAAGGGTAGCGCAAGTGAAGAATTGCACAGCTGTATGATAATGATGCCTGAGACTTCATAACTTATTTGCGCTGGAAGGAGTAATTTACACTCGGGAGCCCAGTTTGCAAGATTTCCATCAGTAGAAATGGGTTACTTTCAACCTATGAAAGTACCCATTCCAGCATTAGCAAACTGTCTGATTCAACATAGCCTGGTGTTCATAACAACTGCGTGTTGATGGATTTAAAAGTCACGTGGTTTCTGGTTTTGTTTTGTTTTCCCCACCAGACCAAGTTATGATAAAAGCCTATCATTTTGTGCTGCAAGAGTATACCTAAATGCATTCAAATTGTCAAAGCAGGCACTGCTTGCAACCTGGGAGCCCCCAGGTATCTTTTGCAATTCTTTAATGTGAGCTGAATCTGAAACTAAGTGAATAGTGTGGTTAAATGGAGCATTTTGTGGCGTATAAATGACACAGAAACGCAGCAATCATTTATTTAAAAGCACTCTTTTAGGAACTTGGCACAATTGGACAGAGATGACAGGAAGCTAAAATGATGACTAGACTAAGAAACTGCTGTCTGCTTGCATTGAGGATAAAGTTGCACAAATTGACGCTGTCCAAGATGCAGTCATCCTGTTAGACCATTGAAGCTTTCTTGGATCGACATTTAGAGGGACATTCAGAGGGAAATCACAAGTGGTTTTCATTTATTGAAATAACTTTGAGAAAATGTCATGACATTCATGATCAGCGTGGACGAGAGAGCCGAACATGTTTTGATACATCCAGTTTCATATGGAGCAACAGCTGGTCAGCAAGTCCTGAAGCTCCTCTGATCACTTTAGATGTGGAATCGGGGAATGCAAGAGGCGGGCGGCGAGGGCAGCCAGGTGGCTCAGAATGAAGAGGTTGGAGGTTCTGAAGATTCTGCTTTAGTGCAGATGGGTGAATGGGGACCAGCATTAATTCAATGGAGGTTAAAGATCTGTTTGAACGGTCACATTTTCTCTTCCCAGCTGTGCTCCAAACTGGCAAATACACAAATTTGTGTCTGAAAGTGGTATTTGTGTGTCCTCTTGTGGACATAATGGGTATAAAATGTTTCTTACATTTATTTATTTATTTGAATTAAATAGTCATAGGTTTTTCTTTCTGTGACAACTTTGCTTCTCCTGTTGTGATTCGGTGAACTTTAAATAATCTTTTGTCGTTGAAACCCTTGGTTGCAGAGAAACTGGTGAGTCATGCTGGTGAGCCAATACACAAAAGTTACAAACCTAAAGGGGTGTTTGCAAAGAACTGCATATGCTGTTAAATGTTTGCTGTGAAAAGGATGTGTGAATACAGCAGCTGATTCTCCAGGGTATTTGTGGTTGTCGAGTGTGCATGCTAAGAGTCATTGCGTCATGTTCTCTAACAACCTATATTAAGCTTTCCACCTTAATGTTGATGCACACAAATGCATTGATAGCAACACCAACCGTCAGGCAGACGAAGGGAGGCTCATCTGCCATGCTGTTGACAGAACGCATAGTTTCGACAGCATTCTTTCTGCATCATGCCCTTCCTCCTCCACGTTACACAGGCGTTGCTCTTGGGTATTTATCGTGAGAACATATCTCCAGTGGAGAGTCTCCTGCAGCTTCTGTATTTATAAAAAAAAAAAAAAAAAAAAAATCTGTACCACATTCTCAGGTGTCCCCCCCCCCTGCTCCATTCTGTAGATGTAACTTTAGCTTTTCTTCTCTGGTTTCAGATTTGTCAGACTGTGCAGAGATGCATCTCTTGTCTCCGTTGTCATCTCGAAATGAGGCCGACTTTTCTCTGCCCCTGCTGATCTCCTCTTCCCCAGGGCCCAACAAAAGTTGCTGTTTCCAGAGAGAGCCTCCTGAGGGCTGTGAAAAGGTTCGAGTCTGGGAGGAGATGAGGTATGTTTTTGCATTTTTATTTCAATGTTATTGAAGGTGGTGATGCTTTGCAACTGAGAGCTGGAGGACTATCCAGTTATCTTTTTGAGGTTGAACTGCTACTTGTGCATTTTATCAAGAGCTATTTCAATGTAGAAAAAAAGGCTACATAATTCACTAAAAGGAGGAAATAACCCTATAAACATGTTCAAATTAAAGACAAAGATCTTCTTATTTAGCAACAGATTATTGCTGTTCTTCTATGATTCTTGCTCACAGTCGAGCAGGAACTCGTACACGGACGGTAACAACACTCCTTCCTCCACTCTTTGGCAGAATTCACAGGCACACCCACAATCAAGTGTTTATTCAGTACATAAACGCTTGATTTTGGGTGTGCCCCATATTTGGAAATTTTACATGATTTAATCCCCTGCCAAAAAAAGGAACTCTTATTGCAATGAACAACTTCAGAAAAGTTTTAGACCTCACAGTGTCACCACCTTCAAAGTGAATTGGAAGTTTGACTGTAGCCTGAAAAGCGTGAATCCCACCTCTTCCAACAATGTTGTCAGCCCGAAAGCATTCAAGTCGATTTGGAACTCAACTGGTTTTTAGTTTTTGTCATAAAATAAGGGTGAACTAGTTTCAGTGCTACTTGTTTATGTAACCTGACCTCATTTCCACTGCTCAAATATCAAGTACGTGTTTGACCTCCCACTCACTTCTCTTCTTATTCTTTTTAGTACTCCTCGGCAACCCAAGCCAGTGGTCATCTCCTCCTGCCCAGACCCCAACAAGGTAAACTTCACCCCTCACGGGGGCTCGGCCTTCTGCCCCGTCAGCCTCCTCAAGCCCTTGCTCCCCTCTATGGACCTTTTGTTCCGCAATTTTGCCATCTCTCCAGTGAGCAGTTGCTCAAACCAGGGAACAGTCTTCTGCCAGACAGCGTCCTCTAGTAGCCGGGCGTCTCCTCCGGATCCTTCCACAGCTACCAGTGTCATGGGAGAAGGTTCTGGAGGGAGCCGCGCTTTCTGATCAGCTGTGAATATTTTCTGTAGAAATAATAATCCAAATACTTCATTGGTCACAAAGGTGTGTTTAAAATGCTTTGTAAGAGAGGCTTATTCCTTTTCCTTTTAAGGTACAAAGTAATCATTTGAATAAATAACATTGGGTGGTGAATAAATATCATATGTAATCCAAAGGAAAAGCATCAACATATAGTTTTGACTTTCCAATTTTTATTTTGACCTTTTTTCTAAATTTGGTTCATTTTATCCAAAGAGATATTATGGGCCAAACGTGTGTGAGACGTGGAGCTTTTAGATATGATTTGTTAGCCGACTGACTGCTCACTTTCTTTCTTTCTTTCTCCAAAGAAGCCATGTCATACACTTATGCTGACTTCTGTTTAAAGTGTCAGGAGTCTCGGGCAAGTAAGAAAGCCCAAATATGAATTTGCTCGTTTTTAAGTATTCAAAGATATTTATGTGCAACTCAACCATACACCTGTTGCCAGTGCATGACAAATCAGTTGGGTACTTTATATTTGTTTCATGAAAAGACAATGAATTCACATTTTGATTATTGTGCACTGAGGGGGAAGTTTCCATTTGTTGGAGCTGGGTAGCATCAATACCTAATGGCTTCAGCTCATGCATTCCTGTTAAAGGTTCTACATGTTTGTTGTATACTTGCAAAAAAAAAAAAAAAAAAAAAAAAGGGGAAAAACATCTTTATGTAAATTTGTATGCATTAGTGAATAGAGACCTATTATTCGTCTGTTTCTAGATGTGTGCTTGACAGCATGTTTACAGTTTGAGGTTTCATGGCCTAGTTGACTACCTAACCAGTTTTAGTGGTATAGATGTCATTCTTAATGTTTTGCTAAAGACGTTGTTTTTGTTCTGGCAAGCTGACAAGCCGCTGATCATAGTTTTATTTCTGGTAGACATGTTTGCACAGATTGAACTGCTACTTTTGAGTCGCAATTCTTATTTTTATATTTACTTTTTGTACTTCATTGTAAATTTAAGAGTAGTTAAGGATATTTTCTACGTCTCTTTCAGTTACCTGCAATATAAGCTAAAAAAAATAAAATAAAATTAAAAAAAATCCTGTTTTAGTTTTGTAGTGTGAATGTCTGAGGCAGTTGTTACAGATATGTCGGGTGGACTTTGCACTTCCAGGAAAAGGCTTTATACAAGAAGCATTTCTTCCACATGTTCCTGGGTTTATTGTCTGACAGTTATGTTTTTGTATGTGCGCATTTGGATGGAAAGTTGATTGATCTTTTCACTAACTTAGTTTTAGTGCCCTAGAAAAATTCTGATGGATTGAAATGTTTTTTTTCTTTTCTCCAGATAGTACTCAATTCAATGTTTCCTGAGTCTGTTTGGCTGCTTGGGATGTGCTGATCTCAGGTTCTGTGTTCTGTCCACATAAATGCATAATAATTATAACCTGTCAATTGTGTTATTTCTTATCTATGACTTGAAACTATCTTGTTAATTCTGTTTGAAGAGTTGTGTTGTACCTCTACTTTCCTGTGGTTCATTGGGAAATGAGAACATTGGTAAATGGTGTACAAGGCAGTAATAAGTCTATCAGTGCCTGACCATCAGTTTTATTCAACAAAAGGTGTAATTTAAAAAGTCATCTTATTATTATTATTATTTTTTAAACACTTTAATGTGCACAATGAAACCACTTTTTTCCCCCTCTTCACCCACTGCTTCTACATTTTGACTTTTTTTTTTTAAATAATTACACTGTAAAGTTGCAAGTTGTTTACCTCGGTTGTAATTATTTCGAAAACCCAGTAACAGAGTTTATTCTTTTAAGTTCTCATATAAAACATCTTAAGTCTTTTTTCATGACTAAGACGCTGTCTGTCAAGTAAAAAGTATCTTTCCAGCAGGGGTTGCAGTTTAAGAGGGGGGCCCTTTGTCGCATCAATCTATTAATTAAAAAAAAATGGATTTGCGTCATATCAGTTTTAAAAACTGTGTTGTCAGATTGATTTAATCATTGCTTTTACCACATTTATATCTCTTCTGATATTTCTGAGCATCATGGAGAGAAGTGAACATACGTTGTTATTTTTAACCATTTTGCCTCTGTCAGGGTAAAATGAAAACTGATATACGTATTATTTTAACTTGATCACCTTGCCTTCAACGGATCCTCGCACAAAAATTGAAGATGATAACTTTTTTTTTTTCTTTCAGTAAACGATCCGTCAATGCTCTTTCTGTGAGGTGAAAGAGAAAAAAAAAAGCACCCGGTACTTTCTTTCTGCTGTACTTGATGACGACAGTGTGAAGACGTGCGGTTCAGATACCCTGCTGGTGCATTGTGGGATTGGCTGAGTCTGACTGTAAGGGGGGGTGGTCTTCAGGTCGTTGTGCGTTCAGGCGCGTGGGAAACGGTAGTAGATCCATTACAGCGGCGCTCGTGCTCCCCACAGACACCTTAACGGACTCTTGGTCGGCTCGAAGACTCGGAAGCCATGTCGTCTATGTTGGGGGTCGTCGGCAAACAGCTCCGGAACCATCCAGCTGTAAGTCCTGCTAAGCATGACCGTGAGTCTCGGTGAAATATGAAAACGACCCAGTGACATTGAAACGTGCCGCTGTCAAGGCTGGGCGGCACGCGCGCTCCCGCTTCTCTGAATGTTCCATTAATTTTCTGATATTTGGTCACCTACTAAGCAACAATAAAAAGATTTTAAAAAGGAGAAAAAGGTCGTTTCTGATATAGTCGCTGCTTTCAAACGTTAGGGCTGTTTTTTACCGTGTGGGGCTACGAATTATTTAAATATAATTGACTGGTATATTTTTATATTTTTAATATACATTTCACTTATGGTATGGCTTAAACTGAGGGTAAAAGCTGTATAAGATGCTGTAAATCCATACAATTCATATTAAGCCACTTAATTAGGCCCCTCCAGCTGTGAAGGCTTGTATTTCTGCTGCGGTACTCTCCTTGTGGCAGGTTTATTTTTTGCTCTCGGACAGCATTAAAATTTGAGTCACCTGCTCTGATGGGGTGCGATATACTTTAAGGACTTGTTATGACGACCCAAGAGAAAAACGGTCCAACCACGTTTTTAGGTGCCTAGTTTGGTCTCCAGACTGCCATGACTTGAGAGTACCTATCCAAGGACAACGGGGTGAGCCAGTTTGCTTTACGGCAGCGTCCATATTAATAACCACTGAGATGTTTTCTTTCCTTACTGACATATGACCAAGTTAGTTGTCATTTTTCTGTTAGTATAAACACTACATTTATCAAAACAAACAAACACATCATTGTCATAATTTGGATCAGAACCATAACAGATGCTAATATGGAAACATGATATTTATTGTGGCTTGGAAGCATGTGGCAGGGTGTTGGTATTACTTCTAGAGTGACTAGCCATGTTAGAATTAGTCCTTCAGGATTAGTTCAACACTATGGACAGTTTTAAGCAAAAAAAAAAAATTTTTTTTAAGCAACTGGAGGGGGTACAGGGCACATCAAATCTCTGGAATTGGTTATTGTAATGTTATAAAACAACTTGCACTCTCTTCCCAACAGCTGATCCCACTCTTCATCTTCATTGGTGGTGGGGCGACAATGAGCATGCTTTATTTGGGGAGACTGGCTTTGAAAAACCCTGATGTCTCGTAAGTATCTTTATTTATTTATTTATTTATTTTAAGGTATGGTTATATTTCTCCTTTAAGCCTTTAGACTCTCGTTTTCAAAACCTCAGTGAGAAGATGTCAGGTTGACAATGACTGCTTAGGTATTATTATTTTTTTTTATTTTATTATTTTTTAGAAGAGAATTTTCCTTTCTTCTTGTGTTCAGATGGGATCGTAAAAACAACCCAGAGCCCTGGAACAAGATGGAGCCCAATCAGCAGTACAAAGTATGAGTGCCCTGCACATTTTTGCACAAATAACAAGCTAGTGTCCGTTATCTTGCCTCAAAGTCCAACTTGCCTCTGTCATACTGACGTTGGCCTTTGTGTGTGTGTGTGTGTGTGTGTTTGTGTGTGCGCATGCATTTGCAGCTTTTCAGAGTCAACATGGATTACTCCAAACTGAAGAAAGACAGGCCAGATTTCTAAATGAGCATGCCTTCTTCTCAACTGCGTGAGGAGCCTTTGCACTTTTTATGCCAAATACAGAAGCCCATGAGACTAAATGAAGGTTGAATCACGCTCTCTCACGGTTCATTTCCAGAATGAAAGGGGATGGGGATTATTCACTCACTGATGACTGAATAAAACAGGCTACCACCTGTTTGCTGATTAAATTTATTTTTTGCTTTGCTGTGTTGTAAATTATTAAAACCTTTACAATGATATATCTCACTTTTGTCTTCATTTTATTTTTAGTGGTACAACTGGGGATGAAAAACCAATGCACATCAGAGATTTCAAGCTTGGGGCTCCATAATCACAAAATGCAATTGAATTGCCCAGTGTATTGAAGTATTTTGAGACAAATACCAAAGAGGTTTTAGAGATTTGATTGAGCTGACCTGCCAAACCTTTACCTGTGTTCTTGAGTCTGGGACTTTTGATATTTTACTGCTTATTTTCAGAGTTGCACTAATATTTATGTCAGGAGATTCCACAAAAGCCCCAACACTGAAAATGCGGCTTGTTGATTGTTGCTAAAGAAGTAATGCATTTCAAATGAGGAAAATCAGGAAAGTTTTCAGTCAGGACCATTAATAATGCACATTTAATTCCCCAAATGTTTCACCAGTTTCCTGAGAGACTGGAAAAAAAAGTTGGGAAATTACCCTCCATAACTGGTGAATGAGTAACTGGGTGGAGCCATAATTAACAGCTAAACAGGAAGAAGACCCTCAACATGACACAGATGCCCCAACCAGTGGTTCATTTTCTACAATAAAGTTATTACTGTGCATGTAAAACTCAGGTCGGTAAGATAAATACATAGAACTTAGAAATGGTAATGACAAAAGGCTCCCACATACTATTAAACTAAAAAAGATATGTTTGTTTTTAGCAAGTCAAACACTACAAGAAATTTCTTTTTCAGTCCTCATGGTTTCTCTTCCAGCTGTTGTCTTTGTCTGTATAACTGCTTTAATTTTGTGGAGCATCAGTCAGTAGAGCTGCCCAATCCTCACCAGTTCTGCTTTTGAAATTGCTTAAATTGTTTAAATGACCAACACTGGAGCTGTTAGAGAAATAATCCTATATACCTTTTTAAAAAATATGGTGGGGTTGTTCCTCCATTTTGGCTCTTACCTCAGCATTGGAGTCAACACATGCCATGCCATCAAGACTCAGCAAAAACTATACAACCCAGTTTGATTAAAATTGCAGCTGAAAAATACTTTAATAATAAAATGGAAACTAAATAGTTCTAGGAAATTAAGAAATAAATGCATTAAAGGCAGATTCTTAATTTCACCTTAAGATTCCTCCTCTCTGGCAGAGTTGTAAAAGAGTGTTGCAGGTGACAGGAAAGTCTGACCGACCACGTTATTTCGCACACCTTGAGACCCCACAATCTGAGGTCAGTAACCTAGGTTACCGCTGTCCCGTCTTTGTCTCTGAGCAGTGTTGACGACATGTCAGCACCTCCAGGAAACTCAGTAACAGCCTGACAGTTCACTCATACTCTTTCTATAGGGACTGTCATGGTGACAGGCCTGTAGTCATCTAGAGCAGTGATTTTCAACCCTGGTCCTCCAGGCACCCTATCCAGCAGGTTTTAGATGTTTCCCCTTCTTCTTCACACCGTGATACAAGTGGCTGTGTCATCAACAGACTTGTGCAGACTTTGAGGACAACCTGATAATGACCATTAATTAAAATCAGGTGTGTTGAAGCTGGGAAACCTCTAAAACTTGCTGGATAGTGTGCCTCGAGGACCAGGGTTGAAAATCACTGATCTAGAGAGCTGGGATGTCTCGTCTTTAGTACGGCAGCCAAGCAAGAGGTCTTCCTGAACATCAGAAGTTAGGCTGACTTCAAACTCATGAAACACCGCTTATTTATTTAAAATTTGTATTACCTTTACCTTTATGGACTTATTTTTTTCCCTTCCAAGTTACTAAGGAATAGGTTCAAATGTGATGAGAATGTCTGGATGTGTGATGACTGATAATTGAGGGGAAGGAGACGGCAAGTCATAGCGGACAGATGATGATTTGGGACGTGTGAACATCAAGGAGACAGAAGGAACAAGAGAGGGCAGGAAGACAGAAAGGAGCTTGCCATGAGGTGTTAAATGTTTTAACAGCTGAGGTGAAAAACAACTCCTCTCATTCACATTATGTTACTGATGCTTGAGTACCAGTAAGGATCCAGTAACAGAAACACATGGTACTCCGCAGTCAGAGAAGTGAAAGGTGCAGATGGAGGTCAAACAGCTCTAGTGTCTACACTGTTAAGTTTTATGTCATCTTAATGACTCAAAAACGGGATGAACAGGTCAATCCGATCAGAGTTTAGTCTGTAATGATTCAGTCTCAGTCTTGCACCATCTAACATTAGGCGTTACCCCTCAGACATTATTTACTTTATGAAATGATATCAATGCACACACAAACTAAAAGCAAAGTACAGAGAATGCATTCATTTAATGAGTTCTGTCTCAAACTAGTATTTTATGTAATGAAAGTGTAGAGAAACTAGTTTAATAACCTGGTTAAAAAACTTGTACACACTGTTGATGAAAATCAGGAGGAATTTTGCAAACATTTACAATCAAATCAAATTATACAAGACAGATTTGTGCTATAAGAAGAAAGAGCTGTGGTAGGGTAAAAATAAGGCACTGTAATTTGGAAAATACATTTTGAATCATAAGAAAAGCGTCATCATGGGGGTGATGAACAGGAATTGAAAACTGTTTAACAATCATACGCCCCTTACTATCTATCACCAGAAGGTGGCGGTAGTATAACTGTTAATATACAGATTCAGTAAAACCCGAAGACCTAGAATTGACCTCTCGCGAGGTTTCACTCAAAAATAACGCGGGACAATAACAGGAGGGATGAAATCGTTTATTCAGGATAGACTCTTCGTTTTTTTAATCTAGATCGGTTATCTAGATTGAAGCTGATAAAAAAATACGTCGTTTGCAATTAAACTAAGTCTGTTGGACACAGCGCTTATGGGGGAATTTTTCTTTTTTCTACAGCAGTTGACTTCGGTCAGTGTTTGTTAGTAAACGTTTGCTAACCAACTCAGCTAACCAGCTGACTGTCCAGATGGATCTCTCGGACGACTTGTCTGCTCGGGTCTTATTAAAACATATTCTCATCACCGACCCACCCAGGACTCCTGTTGCTCGGAGGTATTTTCTTCCTTTACAATACTAAATAAGACGAATTATTTGATATTTTGACCCACGCGTTGCATTATTGAGAGCGACTTAGTTTTGGAATCATTAAGCTTGTTGACTAGTTTCTTAGCAAGCAAACGGACACGGGGAATAGTAGCAGCCAGGATGGCTCGAAATGTCTTGGTTTTATAGGTACTGGACGAGAGTCTTGATAGGTAACAGTTTTATTATAAGCTGTCCTGTTTTTAGTGACCCTCAAGGACCAAGTTCCAGCGGAGTCCGGCGCAGTGCCCGGCTGAAGAAGAGAGATGCTGATGCCCAAACCCCCCAGAACATCCTGAGGCGCAGCCTGAGACATAAAATCCGCGAGGTGAGGACGAGGCGAACGGGGTGTTTTCTAGCCCTTGTCCAGATCTGAATCTTTACAAATATTACCTTTTTTCTTCTTCTAGAGTATAACGAGGAAATCACTGCCTGCTCCTAAACGGAGGACTGCCTCAGTAGTGCTCAGAAAGTCAGCTACAGCTGCTGCAGCTTCAAGGCTATTTAGTGATGAAGACACTCCCAGACACCTGCTCAGGAACATCTTGCAGACAGGTATGTGCATCCACCTGCCCTGTGTTTGTTATTTTAACAGATTCTTGTCTTGTGTACCCATATTATTATTATTATTATTAATAATAATAATAATAATAATAATTATTCTTTTCCCAGACCCTGTGAAGTCCCCTGTGGTCCATGAAAAAGGGTCATCCGAAGAGCCAGAACTGCCTTCAGCCGACAATACAGTTACCAGGACTTGTGCAAGGTGAGCAACTACTGTTTGTTGGGAGAAGTCTTTTTTTTTAAATGTATTTTACTTGTGTATTTCAATCCACTTCTTTATGTTGTCTTCTGTCAACAACAGACTAACATATACCATGTGAGATGAGCAAATATTTTCTTGATTTTCAGTATTGAGCTGTCAGAGCTGGATCTCCCTGATGTAACTATTGGCAATGTTGCAAGCACTGCAAAGGTGCTGAGCAGAAAGAGACCACGTCGGAGCCTCAACGTAACAGCTTTTGAAAAACGACTGAAAGATGGGGATGGTAAGGTCAAAATCAGTAAACGAAAGTGACAAATTCACACATTCACAGTTGAATAGGAGCATTATATGGAGCATACATATCCTTACAGATGCTGAAGAGGAAATTGAAAATTCAACAGTTGAGCATTCATCACTTTCTTTGTCAAGGTGAGCCATGTAAAACCTGTGATGTCATGTCTTTCATTTGATTAAAAATTGTACATAATCTCATCAAGTATTGAAGCGACAATCTGATTTGTTGTGAAGAAGTTATGAGCAAATGAATGAAAGCACTCTTACATGTCAAATCTGATTTTCAGTTCCACCTCACTGAATCTAAAGACACCCTTTGTCGATGTCCAAACTGAGAAAAAGGGGCTACAAAGAAAAGTTTTGAATCGTCGTAAAATCACAGAAGAAGAATTTGGTGCAGCTGTGAACAGATGGGAGATGGGAGGTGATCATCTTTGAAGTCTAACACACTTTTACATTTTGGAGCACGCATGTGCTTGCAAACTTTTTATTTTTATCTTTAAATTTTCCTGTTAGTTTATTTAAGTATAAAAATGGTGATAATCATTCTCATTGTAACTGTCCCTCTATATGGTCTTTTCCTTTTCTGTTTATTTCCTGTCACCCAGAACGGAGCAGCTTTGCTCTGATTGAGCGAGAGCTTGGTGAGACAACCCACTGTGAGGGATTCACGCTGGGTCTAACCAAGCTCACTGATCCTGATATCACGGCTGATATTGTGAACTCCAAGACAGCTCTCTACGACCAGCCTGATGCCATGACCTCTAATGTTTCCATTGTCGCGACTCAAGACAAGCCCACAGTCTTGGCATCTCAACTTCAGAGAGACATGCAAGACATGGAGCTGGCAGAAGTAGAGAAGAGTAACCTGGAGGACCACAAGCTCATGTGTTCAAATGAAGAGGAGGCTGTGACTGAACCTCAAAATGATGAAAGTGATTCTGCATCTCAGTCGCAGGAAGACGTTGATGAAACTGAACCCCAAAATGGGGCGGCTCATGATCAACATGGAGTCGCTGCGTTCTTTCCAAAATCTGAGGGAGTGGAAGATGTAACCGAGTCTCACACTGGAGAAATGGACGGTCAAGCCGAGAATGTGGAAGAAGAAGAGGTCGCTGCAGCTGATTCCCACCTGGAAGAGGATGCATGTTTTCAGTTAGTGGATGAGACAGAAGACGAAGAAGGTGCCGTTAAATCTCAGACAGAAGAGGAGGAAGGTGCCGTTGAGCCTCAGACAGAAGACGAAGAAGGTGCCGTTGAGCCTCAGACAGAAGAGGAGGAAGGTGCTGTTGAATCTCAGACAGAAGAGGAGGAAGGTGCCGTTGAGCCTCAGACAGAAGAGGAGGAAGGTGCCGTTGAGCCTCAGACAGAAGAGGAGGAAGGTGCCGTTGAGCCTCAGACAGAAGAGGAGGAAGGTGCCGTTGAGCCTCAGACAGAAGAGGAGGAAGGTGCTGCTGAATCTCAGACAGAAGAGGAGGAAGGTGCCGTTGAATTTCAGACAGAAGAAGAGGAAGGTGCCGTTGAGCCTCAGACAGAAGAGGAGGAAGGTGCCGTTGAATTTCAGACAGAAGAAGAGGAAGGTGCTGCTGAATTTCAGACAGAAGAAGAGGAAGGTGCTGCTGAATTCCAAACTGAAGAAGGTGTGGCACAATCCCAGTCTGAAGATGTTAAGGCATGTTCTCAGTCTGAGGAGGAAGGGGAGGAGGAGAATGAGGAGGAGGAGGCTGTGCTTGGCTCTCATACCGAAGAAGACGATGAGCAAGAATGTGGGGCAGAATCTCAAGCTGAAGAAGCTGCAGCCAGTTTGCAGTCTCATGATGAGGTTGAAGCAGGATCTCTGTCTGAGGAAAATGAAAATGAGTACAACTGGAAAGGGAAGGGGAAAGAGGAAGTGCAGGCATCGGAACAGCTGGACGACTTGGAGCACATCAGTCGCAGGGCTCATCGCTCGGAGGGGGCTCTCATTCTGCCTGCCGCCAAGGAAGGAGAGGATTTGGTTGACACCAATACAGCAGGTATGGTTAAATACATATGCCACAGTTCCCAGCTCCACCTGAAGATCTTAGATTGTTTAATTTGTCTAACGGACAAACAAAAACTGAACATTTTATTAACAGTGATGCTAGACAGAAAAAAAAAAACCCATTAAAACTTTCATCTGAGGAATTAAATTTTGGCCCGGAAACAATTACTCAAGTTAACATTTTGGACACTACAAATAAAATCTTTGACAGGAGCAGGTTATATGAGGAAAAAATAAGAACCATCTGGACTCTGCTCTCTTAATAAGCATATTCATGATGTTTAGATTTGGTAATAAATACTTGCGGTGTTGGTTGTAGGATGGTGTGATGCCAAGAGCAGAGCACACAGCGCTGCTGATTTAATTGCCAGCCTGGAAGTGGAAACCCATCCTCTCAAACCTGAAGGGGCTGAACTTCCAATGCAAGGGCAGGAAGACCGTCCCTGTGCAGAGGACAGTCCTGAGGCTGGAAAAGAGACTTTTCACCTTGAGCTGATGCAGGACAGCCTAAGAAGTGGACCTCTCAGTGACGCTCCCCCTGAAGAACCTCCTCTACAGGATGATGCTGAACAAGAGGAAGAGTGGGAGGAGGAGGAGGAGGAGGATGGCGAAGAAGATGAAGGTTAGATTAACCTATGTGAGCAAATTAATAATAAAGACAAAACACATTTTGATTTTTTTTTTTAATCCTCAGAGTTTCCCTCTAAGACACCAGCATTTGTGAGAGAGAAAAGGAACTTTTTTCTGCCTGATCATCTGGCCTCACCTGTCATTAAAAATATTCAAGCCAGGCAAGTTGAACATCTTACTACTACTTACATATATAAAATTATTTGATGTTTTCTATATACTGCTGTTTCATGAAGTATAAATATTTACAGTTGAAACCAGAAGTTTACATACACTGCATAAAAAGACATTAGTTTTTTTTTTCCCCTTACTGTCTCACATTAACTCAGACTAAACATTTCCTGTTTTAGGTCACTTATGATCACCAAAGTTATTTCTATTTGCTCAATTCCAGAATAATAAAGATTTATTTATTTTTTATTACTTTCTTCAAAGTCAGAAGTTTACATACATTTCCTTAGTATTTGGTAGTGTTGCCTTTAAACTGTCGGACTTGGGTTAAATGTTTTGGGTTTCCTTCCACAAAATTCTCACAATAGTTTACTGGAATTTTGGTCCATTCTTCCTGACAGAACTGCTGTTGCTCAGTCAGGATTGTAGGCTGCCTTGCTTTCACACACCTTTTCAGCTCTGCCCACAACCCTTCTGTGGGACTGAGATCGCGGCTTTGTGATGGAAACTCCAAAACATTGATTTTGTTGTCCTTAAGCTACTTTGTAACTGATTTGATGTCCTGTTTGGGGTCATTGTCCATTTGGAAGACCCATTTGCACACAAGCTTTAACTTCATGGCCGATGTCTTGAGATGTTGATTCAATATTTCCACATAATGTTCTTCTCTCACAATGCCAGCTCATTTAGGAAGTGCACCAGTCTCTTCTTCAACAAAACACCCCCACAACATGATGCTGCCACCCCCGTGCTTCTTAGTTAGGATGGTGTTTTCAGGCTTCCAAGTGTCCCCATTTTTCTTCCAAATATAATGATGGTCAATATGGCCAACTAGTTCAATTTTAGTTTCATCAGACCACAGTACATGTCTCCAAAACTCACGGTCTTTGTCCCTGTGTGTATTTGCAAACTCTAATCTGTTTTTTAAATGTTGCTTTTGGGGTAATAGCTTCTTCCTTGTTGAGTGGCCTTTCGGTCCATGTCACCACAGGACTATTATTAGTATTAGTAACACTTTTATTATTAGTAACACTCGTACCATCTTCAGCCAGTATCTTCACAAGGTGTTTTGCTTTTTTTCTGGGATGGATATACACATTTCGCACCAAAGCACATTAATCTCTGGGACACAGAACCCGTCTCCTCCCTGAGCAGTATGATGGCTGGACATTCCCATGGTGTTCATACTTGCGTATAATTGTTTGAACAGATGAATGTGGCACCTTCAGGTTTTTGGAAATTGTATCCAAGGATGAACCAGACTTGTGGACGTCCACAATTCTCTTCCTCATATCATGGCTGATTTTCTTTTAATTTTGTTATGTCACACAAGGAAACTGTATCTGGCACGTGGCTTTAATTACAGCCACAGTTGTGCCTCAAATTAACTCAAATGTTGTTGATTAACCTATCAGATGCTTCCACAGCCATCACATAATCATCTGGGCTTTCCAAAATTGTTTAAAGGCATTGTTATCTTAGTGTATGTAAACTTCTGACTTTGAGATAAAGTAATAAAAAAATTTCTCTCTCATTACTCTGGCATTTGGCAAATAGAAATCATTTTGGTAATCTAACTGGCCTAAAACAGGAAACGTTTAGTCTGATTTAAACAGTCCTGGGCCATCGCTACTGGTAAATTGGTCGGGATCTCATGTTTTCAGTTACTGTTTGTTGTCGTCACTGATTGTCTCTCTTCAATGTCTGTCATTATTCCAGTGGTACAACTGAAGCTCTAACTGCAGCTAAACCCAAGAAGGTGAGACGGAGAAAGACGGAGCCAACTAAAATGGAAAAAGTCCTTCCTAAGACCTACCTAATGAGTGTCTTCAAACACTTTGCTAAAACAAGGGTCTCTACAGATGTTTACCCCGTCTTAAATGAGATGTGAGTAACTGACTTTCCATTTTTAAATGGCATTGTGACTAATTAAAGGATCACCTAACATCATACTGAAAAACAGTGTTTTGAAGCTCTATTTAGGTTTAAATTTCACATTGCCTTCATACAACATATTCTGACATAATGGTTTTATGTCAATACTGTTACAGAATGGATAAATTCTTTCAGCGTCTGGCTGAGGATTTGGAGACGTACGCTGCCCATGCAAAGAGAAAAACCATTGAGGTTGAAGATGCTGTACTTCTGCTGAAAAGGTATTTATGCGCTGTATGTTCAAAAGAGCGTAAGGCTCCCTTATCAGATATTTTAATGTGATAAACATCTCCAAAAAAACATACATTTTAAATGTATGTGGAAAAGAGAGCATCAAAGGTGTGATGTATGTAAAATATTTCCTTAATGCAAGACTGTTGTCTAGTTACACTCATGCTGCCATATTATAAAGGTATCCTATGACTATTATAAAAGTCTTCCTGCTTGACTTTTAGCTCCAAGCATTTATTGAAATGAATGAACTTCCAAAAACCTGGGTTAAAGATCTTTTCAGTTGCTTCAGAATAAGTTGAAGATGCCATAAGCAACAACACTGACAAACAGGCAGTGAGTTGAGTTTTAGTTCTTTGTAGCTGAGTGTAGTTACCTGCTGCAGCTGGACTAATGAGAGCAGAAGGAAATAGGCTGAGAGCACTGCAAAGCTATGGTGAATTACAGCCTGGTGAATTTGTTGTGGTAAGCCTTTTAACATTACACAAGACATTTGACCTGTCGTTGGTTTCAAATGCCGATTACTTTGAACAACAAAGAGTGCATAATAAAGTTTTTAAACCAGCTTTTCAGTCATTAAGCAGAAAGGCTTAGATTACACAGCTCCAGAGGTCAATCTAAGCACAGGACAGACATCCATGTCCTGCACATACAAGAGATTAATCCTGAAATGATCCTTTAATGTGCAACACTTATTGGTGAGAACAGGTCTTGAAACATCATACATAACATGCCTGACATAACTTGCGTGTTTCTCCATTCTTTAGACAGGGTTATGTGAATGACAAAGTGCCAGTGGAGGTGCTTATTGAAAAATACCTTCGTATGGACCAACGAAAGATCCTAATCCCCATTGCTACAAGTGGAAATGTTGTTGTCCCTAAAAGGCGGAGGTCTTTTGTCAACTGCCACATTTTTTGATCTGCTTTCATCTCTTGTTCCATTACTTAATTTGCTTAATACAGCATGCAGCATCTGCCAATGTAAAACTGAGGAAAAATGTTTCTGCATATGTGTAAATATTTGTCGACATATTTACAAAGAATTCCTTTGTGTCTCTTGTATATTTCTCTCTGTATTATACTGTATAAGGAAAGAGTGTCTATAGATATGTACACACATATGTGTATGGATGTATGTGTGTGTATTTAATGTTTTGATTTGAGCACAGGTGTGCTTTAACATGACTTAAATGTGTGTAATTCTATCAGTTTTTTTCCTTGCTGTTTTTTTTTTGTAAAGATGAATTGTTATAGTTTTCAGTCTTCTTCTAAAACGAAATTTTGAATAAAGTCATCTGATTCCTGTATTCCTGTTTTTGGTTGTCTTAGTTGGATTTTACTGTGAATGGCATTGTGACTCGTGATGAAATGCATTTAAATGACTCAGTGCACTTGTGCTTGGCAAGAAGCCGTTTTAGAAATTATATATGCTACTATGCTGGATTTGGCAGTCTTGGTAAAACCATGTAATTTCCAGGTGGTCGTGTAGTTTTTATGATAATATTAGAAGAAAATTGATGATGTATTTGCGCAGAACTCCACAAGATGGTGCAAAGTGATCACAACCAAACCAGTGAGGCAGGTCATTCCAGAAGACCAGCTCCACACTAACTACACAGTAAAATAATTTATTTTACCCTGAAATGCAACCGAACAGATTTTGCATCACGAGTTAAATATTCATTGTGCCGGCTACTTTATGATAACTTAGTACGACGTCGTGATTAAAAAAAAAAAAAAAAAAAGTAGGCAGTGCCACATACATTATTTTATGAATGATAAACAACAGAAATAATGTGAAACAATACACTAGACTAAAAAAAAAACGATAAGAAAAGAGGAAACTGCTTAGATTCCTCATGAGTGATAATAAAACGTCTAAATGTTTAAAGTTTGCTGTATTCTCGGGCTGTGATATTACTCCGAGACGCCACGCTGCGCTGTTTGTGGGACTATGAAGACCACTGAGAGCTGCCAGTTCAACTACCAGCTAACAACAACAGAAAACCCCGCACGGCTAGCATTCAAATTTAACCCAACAACGAGGTAGGTCTATCGATAAAAGCCCTGGAGCCTAATTATCGGGGCTGATTAGTTTAAATTATACGTTAAAGCCGGTTGTGTCACGTTTTCAGGCACGTATTTTGCGGCTATTTTCTCGACCTTTTGTGTTTGTTAGGTTAGCTGCCACGGGAATGAAGCTATCCAGCTCCCAGCTCGCTGCCGTGTTATCATTAGATTGTGGGGGATTACCAGCAGTGTATTTATATGTATCCATAATCGTATTAAATGCTGTCCTACCTTGATTTTTTTTTCTTTCACGAGCACCGCGGTCTTGACGGTTATTTAAGTACTCGTACCAATTTAAACAAGATGTAAGAGGTGATCACCTTTATTGTTAGCAGGTTAACTACCTGCTCCTGTCGGTGCCTGTGTTCCCTTATTGCAGTTTTTGACTTTTCAGTAATTGTTTTAAAATCAAAAGATGAGTAGTTTATCTAATTATTAAAATGTTGGCATTAAAGGGAAACGTACTTGTGGTTACTACATGTCAGGGAAAAGGAAATTTCTACGTCATGGGCCTTCATACATTTTTACTTTAGTGGTTTTCGTAGTGTACTGTAGCGTGTTTGTTGTGGCTGGTATATTCACAGAGCTGCTAGTAGCTTTGCGGGTTTTCCTTAATAATGTCTAACCAAGTTTCTTAGAAATTGGCAGAAGTCTGAGCAGCTATGAGCTATAATTGTCTGGATAGAGGTGGTGACTTAAAGTTCAGTGTGACCCCGAGGCAGGGCAGAGACCTCTCCACGCTGACGCACGAGCGCCCGACGCTGGATTCACACAGCAGCGTTGCTTGCGTCGTCTACGCTCGTCACCATAGACTTTGAAGGGGGTCACACGAATGAGTCAATGGGATCAAAACCGAACCACAGGAGTCATTTCACTGCCATGTGGCTACTTAGCTAAAGAAAGTTCTGTGCATCTCTCATGCAGATGATAAACACCTTTCCAACCAATATTTCTGACAGAAATACTTGCTGTATTGTGATTATATGAGGCTGGTCTAGAAGCACTACAAAGGGTAAATCATTCCTTCAGCAAAGGACCTTTAAGCTTGTACTAAACTAAAAACTGAGATGAATTTGTAGTTATTAAGTTGAACAGTGGCGTTATTTGGTGTGCAACGCTATCTTGCAGCTTTCGCAGCCATTTTAGTCATTTCCCATTTTGACAAATGAAAAACCTTTGACGCAGCAGAGTTGAAATTGCCTCTTAATTTAAGTTTTTCCCTTTGCCCTCTCCACATAACTCAGTTTAGCTGAGCTCGCCTTTAGGGCGATGACCCACATGAAAAATCCATGACTTTAGAGTTTGCTGTCACCACTTTTAAACCGTTAGAAAAGAGGGGTGTTATTTTCAAAATGACCTCGCGTTACTGTTAAATACATGTGAGCCAGTTTTTTTTCATCATGGGATTTTAAAACTTAGTTTTGTCTCAAGTTAGCAAAGTATTACTTTAGATTATGCTTTTTTTTTTTTTTTTTTAATTGGGGCTGTTCTGCTCTGTTCATCCTGCTACTTTTTTTTTCAAGATTACTTGAGTGTCTAAGTATACTAATCACTACCAAAGTATATTTGGAGACAGATTTTGGTATATTATTATCATGATCATTATTATGATTTTTATCTGGTGCTCTGTGGGATTGATGCTGGTGCTTTTTCTAAAAACATTTCTAGCACCTCGTCTTGACTCATGTTCTTTCCTTGTTAGTAGTCTGGTCAGGTCATCGTTGTTGCGGTCTCCAATGTCACTTAGCTCCTTCCCCAATGAGACTGACTGCAACTTCCCCGTCCTGTTAAAAATAATTGCAGTAGTGAAGGCTGATAGGATACACATCATTGTTTAGCTGTCTTCACAAGGAGAGCTGATGCTGTGAATGCTGGGAGTAGTGTGCTGGTGCAGATGTTGCACTCTAAAAGGTGACGATGTTGTAGTTTACCACAAATGTATCATAAATATAAACCATTTACTTAAATTAAGTGTGTCTACATATTACTACATAATTTTATTTTGCAGCTTCCACATAATGCTGCACTGATTTGACATGAAGTTGACATTTTAGTAAATGGACTAAAACAAAAAATAGCAGAATGTAGGCCCAGTTCAGATCCCTGTAAACTCTTCTTATAAAAAGCTAGAAATACTCGCTGTGTTTTTCAGTTCTTCAGGAGTAATTTCTCTTGGAGGTCAACATGGCAACTGTAAGCCATGGTAATAATATGAAGAAGGTAGCTGGACATATTAGGTTTTTATTGAGGTCCCTCCTCCTTTAACCTCCCGTACTTGGTGAAGTAAGCGGGGTTTTAGTTGGGAAGTGAGAGCCTGGGTGCTAATGCTTTTTTTTTTTTTAGCCCTGTCAAATTCCCTTCAGTGTAATTGTGGATCTGCACAAAGTCAGGTATGAAAGCGAAGCAAGTTGATCGCTGTAACAAAATCAATAGCTCATATCATACTGAGATTGAGTTTTTAGGAAAGGAGGAGCACCATAACCAAGGGCAGAATATGAAATGGCTTCCACAGAGGCCGAACACGAGCTCTGCAATCGATCCCTGGCCCCTGTATCAATTATTGTTTTAAGGATTGTCTGTGGTTGACTGCAGTCCTCAAAGACCAAAGCTTCAGAAACAGACATTGTGTTCACTGGTGCTTCGACTGAGGTTGCTATTTTTTCATCCCTCTTGGAAATTGTGTTTGAAATGTGTCTTTTCCTTCAGTCTTTAATATAGAAAAGAGATTACTTCTTCCCCTTTTTTTGGTAAGAAGTGTGAAATATCATAACTACAACTATATGTATCATATCTTTGTAGTTATATGTTTGTGTATTTTTGTCCCTTGTTGTATATGTATTTTGAGCTGCAAAAAACAAAACAAACAAAAAAAACAGTCAAATTTAGGATTTTTCTTATTCTTGCTTTCAAACCAGTGTGCTGATAAACTGAAACGTGTCTGTGGATAAAGCCACGGGAATGTGCGGCTGCTTGATCTGGTAGCTACCGTGTTATTGTAATCAAATATAGCACTTTAAGTTTATATGTCAAAGCTTAGACTGGATTGTATTTGCATTTTTTATGGTAGCCTCTATAATTAAAACAATCTGTTTTAAATTTTGTAACAATAATTAATTAATTCATTAATAATTTGTCTGCCTTGGCAATATGTTAAAAAAATGTTTGAAAAATGTCTGACAATTATGAATAATCTTTTCTTGTGTTTTGGTTTTTGGAAATTGATGCATGTTTAGTCAAAACTAGTTTAGTTGTTGTGGTAGCTTTCTATAGGCTATATAATTATTATTTTTTTTCATGTATGTAAATCCCAATATTCATAAATCAAAATGTAACCTATAAGTGTTTCATAGCTTTTATAGCATACAACAACCTGTCTATAAAACTGTCCAGATAGGGATGAGAAAGGATAAGTGTCTAAGAGGCCTACAAAAGATGTTGTGTGTTCAGAAAAGCAATGTAGCAGATTTAGAGTTAAAATAATAAAGATTGTTAAATGAAATTATAGGATATATTATAGGAAGAAGACTCCAAGTGACGTAACAGTAGAGAGGAAGACTTTTGTCTTCGTGAAGGTTCTGTTCCTTATTGAGGAAAGGCAAGGCAAGTTTATTTGTATTGTACATTTCATGTACAAGACAATTCAAGGTGCTTTACATAAAACATTAGAAGCATTACAGAAGCATTAAAGAGTACATCAAAAACAGGAAGGAGATAAAATAAATTGAAAAAAAAATTAAAACCCTCAAAGAAGATAGTATAAAATCCAAAAAGTTAATCAGCAGTTGATTTTGATTAAAAAAAAAAAAAAAAAGGAATTAAAAATGAAGAGTGCAGATCAAATGCAAGAAATAAAAGTTAATTGTTTAGATAAAAGGTGGCAAATAGAAAAGTTTTCAACCCTGATTTAAAACTACTGAGAGTGTCAGCAGACCTGCAGTTTTCTGGGCGTTTGTTCCACATGTGAGGAGCATAAAAACTGAACGCTGCCTCTCCGTGTTTAGTTCTGACTCTGGGAACAGAAACTAGACTTGACCCTGATGACCTGAGGGATCTGGTTGGTTCATAACGGAACCAGAAGATCCTGAATGTATTTTGGCCCTAAACCATTCAGCGCGTTTGTAAACTAACAGCAGAATTTTGAAGTCAATTCTTTGACAAACAGGAAGCCAGTGTAAAGATCTGAGGACTGGAGTTATATGAGCCACTTTTATGGTGTTAGTGAGGACTGGAGCAGCAGCGTTCTGGACTAACTGCAGCTGTCTCATGGTCTTTGGCTGATTGCAGATGAGAGCAGCAGCTTTTGCAAACTCACAGTTTTAAAATAGAGAAGTCAACCGTTTTAAGTGTTGCCACAATCTAATTTCATGTCGGTGTTTTCCAAACAACATTGAAAGCTCTTTGAAGGCAGGCACTTTGGTTTCAACTTTTCTTGCTTCTCTCATGTAACACTGGCCCCATGTTTGTCCATGCTTTTACAATTAAAAGAAGTGGCATAACTAAATGAATAATACATTAAAACCTTCATTGTCTAATAAGTTGTATAGGTGTTGGTCTTCTGAGACATAGAAAATGATGGATGTCATTTTTATTCTTAGTCTTATTTGGGTTTTCTAGAAGTTTGGTGCAATCTACAGTGGTCAGCAGCTGGCATTTAGACAACTCCAGCTGCTGACAAATTATGTAAAACCTATTATTTGTGGGGGTTTTTTGTTTTGTATTTTAAGTCATATCCAGCTCCTTCTTACTTAGAACGTTGTAGAATCAGAAGTGGGAAAAAAAGGCCTGTTGTCATTGATACATTAATGACTTTGAAATAGTTGGAAGTGTGAGTTGAATTGTTTCATTTTTTCCACATCCCTTGCGATCACAGACTTCAGTTTTTAGCTCAGTTACAAAATGGTGCTCTTAGATATTTTTCTTAGCTTGTTTTAGGTGTTTTGTTTTTCTGCATGTAAATAGAAATAATTACACAAAATGACTGTGGTCAGCCTCCCTGTGTTTTGCCAGTTGCTTATTTTCGGCCTGACGTGTCAGCACTGGGCAATGTTCAACTGGAATAACTTGGCTTCGCACAGCTCTGTTGTGGTATGAGCTGATTACATGGATGCATAGCTTTCCTCAGAAGAACCTCACCACAAATGCAGAAATCTGAGGCTACAAATGCAAACTGACAGTCTCACTACTGTAAAACACTAAACACTACTGCCCATAAAATGACTTTTCAAATAGATAATCTCTGATCATAATACATTAAAGGGATGAACAGAAAATGTTTTTATTCAACAATAAGTATACATTCAGGCTAGAAGTCAGGTTTGTGTTTTACTATAAATTGAATACGTGAAAGTTTTTTTTTTTTTTTTAATCATTTGTGGGTAAAGAGAAACCTGGAGCTGTTGGTGTGGGACCCAAAGTTTCAGTGCAAAATTAAACCTCGTCTCACTTGACTGTCTACCGGTCTGTATTAGATTTTATCTCCTGTTTCAGTTTGATTTTTCTGTTGTCTCTATCTACCCTTTTTTGGTGGCAAATTGTCTTGGAAGAATGGTTCTACAGATGGTCCTCTCTTTCATTCTCCACCTGTTTTTCCCATTTTTGTTTCTCAATCACTTTACCTTTCATTTTCTTTCTCTGGCCTTTAAAAGAATTTGTATCTTCTTTCTTGATCTCTACCAATAAAGAAAACTTTTATTATTTTTTTTAAATACTGCATTAGTGCAAGTATTGTTCCACTGGGGTCTCGGACATTTAAAGTGGTAATGATAAACTTTATGAATATATTTTGCATAAATGTAGTTGAACAAAATTATGTTGTCCCCCTGGAATAAATTGGTTTAAAGCCATAAGATGTGGTCTGATCGTCATCTCAGTGAGTGTTCCCCAGCCCATGTCCTTGGGTTCCACTTTTCATCAAGGTCTGCATAAGTCTGTTAGTGATCCATTCATCTGAATTAGGCACTTTTGCTTATTGACCACGTTGAGTCACTGTTCCTTATTTCATAAAGATACTTCAGCAAGTTCTACATCCTATGGCCATCCTCTTCTTTCCACAAATTCAGTCAACTTGGTAGAGACATTGGGATAATTATTGTGCATAGTCTTAATATTTCAGTTCTTTTCTGTTGGGTCTAACTGGTATATTAGCTTCTTTGTTTAAAAAGAGTATTGTTGTTAATAGTATGTATGTCAGTGTAGTCTGATGATGCCTGATTCTGCTTTGAGCCTTGGCCTGAAATATTGATTATTAACTACTTAATTAATAGTAATTGACTATTACTAAAGAGGAAAAGCTGCAGATCCATGTTAGAGTTAAAGTAGAGCACTTGCAGCTCTCAGGTTAAATGTCTCACATACTTTTAACAGAAGCATTCACTACATGTATATGCTTGGCCTACATTCCATACCTCATATAATAGTATAATAGGTTTTTAAAAAGTTCAGCATGGTTATACCTACGTCACTTGAACATAACATTCACTGCCGGTTATTCGGGTCTCTGTGGGAGCGAGGCACTGCTGTATTGACAAAACTATATATGTTATCGGGGCTATTCGTCATGATATCGGAATGACGTTATAATTTTCTGCTATCAGCCCGATATTTATCGTGCACCCTGTCAAGAGATCCGGGGGTACGAAGACCCCTTTTGGCATCACCCCGATGCTCCCCACCTAGTGGGGGAAGGAAAAGGTCAAAGGGGAGGATCGCAGACAGTGAGGATGCGAGGCAACATGTGATTTCTGGGCAATACAGAGTGTGGGAGATGCAGGAGAAATGATTATTGTTGTTTGATTTGCCTGTGGTTTCCAAGAAATTGTGTGTGTGGTTTTTAATCAGTAATCAGATTTTTAATCAGTAACTAGAAAATTATAATTGTAATTATTTTTGTAATGTGTATGAAGCAGCCAATGTTACTCTTAGCAGAAGAGGAGAGTCTTAGCTGCTGCAGAGGTTGGGTCCGACGGTGCTGTGAGTGAACAAAATATGTAAACAGGTGCGTGTTCCCAAAACAAATGGTACACAGGTCCATGTGTTCCCAGAGCGAGCCAAAACAGAACTGTAGGAGTGAATTAGAGTTGAGTGAGTTATTGGTTGGTTGTTGAGGTAAAAGCTCAATGGAATTTTAAATGTTCTCTTATGATATACCTAAAATGGATGGGGAATAAAAGTTAGGGGAAGCATGAATTAGGATTTATGTATCAGGTAACTTTTCGCTTGGGAAGAGATGTTAAACTAGTTACTCAAGTAGAGGGTGCCTCTTGGAAGCCTTGGGAAAGCTAGAGCCATAACAGCGAGGGGTAGCCGATATCGTGTGGGACGATGTTATCAAAACAAGGGAGCTTTCTCAGTATATACTAGCTTAACTGGGGCTAGCGCATGACAACAAGGGGGCCGCGACGGTGTTTTGGCGCAGGAGACTGGGAAAGAGCCTGGGACGTGATCTTAGGTGGCGGCGGGCAAGCTCACACAGAATAGTATGGAAGAGGTGGTGAATTGACTTAATGTGATCCAATCGATCATTAATTAGGCTTCAGGTGCCCTCGGGGTACATATAGGGATACATTGGTGCATAACACGTTAAGATATGGGTTTTAGCTATATGAGCGAACCCCGGGTTTCAAAAACAGGGTGACCTTGAGGTATGGGGAGGTGTTGATGACAGGATGGGAAAGCAGGGAAGTGACTATGTAAATCTCTGCAGATGTGTGCGGTCCTTTCAGAGAGGTTGTTAAAGTTTTTCATAATAATAATGTACGCCTCTGCAGATATGAAGAAGCCAAACAGCAGGATTATGTGGATTTTGGCGAAATAATGCACGCCATATATTACAGAACCAATCAGGAATGTCATGTAAATATAACCATGTACACGCTGTTTTGTATCACCAATGATAAATGCTGTGTCAATACTAGTTTAAGGTATGATTTCAATCTGGACTATGGTTGACTGGTTTAATAAATTATAATATTTATTACGCTCAGTCTGCCTCAGGTGACAGGTCTTATCTGAAGTTTGGTATTGACTATACTTCCTTAATTTTTTTATCTTCCTATGTGAACTTGAAATTATTCACCAAATCTGCATTCTTTTTTGTTTCTGATGCCACTAAAGTTTTAAAATCATTAAAAACTCAAGATTTGAAAAAAAAGAAAGAACCAATCCTGTCCTGACAAAGCAGCACCAACAACCCTCTGGAGACATTACCAATCAAGTATATAGTGGAGAGAATTCATGTTGAGACATTTGTCTTCACTTACTGTGTCCCACTAGCACATTTTTAAGTTCGTCACTGTGAGTTTTTAACAAACCGTATCCCTCTTCATCATAATGGTGGATTTGCTCCAGGTGGAATTGAAATTTTGCTTCATTGGACTGCTGCCGTCTGTTTTGTGGACGTATAAATTCCAGATATTCGACTTGGTACCGGCAGACTGTCTGGCTCTGTCACTACGTGTTGTATGAATATTGTAAAGAACAGCTGAAGATGACATAGATGCTAATGCTCCATTTGTTTTGATTGTGGAGGTCAGAGGTAAAACCCAGACTGGATTCTTGAGAGTTCTTTTCTGGATTTAAGTGACCTTTAATAAACTGAAGTTGGAAAAACCCGGAAAGTAGAAAGTCGGTAGAAAGATTTTGACATATGTCCACTAATTACTCATTCACTAACTTAAATTACTTAACAAGGGAATGATTATTTATGTCCCAGTGGGTCTTAAATGTAACTGAAGTTAAACTAATTTGTATAATTATCCTCTTGAATCTACTTCCAAAGTAAAAAAGTTTTCTATCATTCAGGGATATTCTGGACAATGCAACTTGAAATCAATATCACAATTAATTGACCATTTTGCCTTGATTATGTTTAATGAGCGATTATTTTGGTTCTTTTTTTTTTTTTTTTTGCAATACCTCTACTGACCACTTGGTGCCTCCTGCAAAACAGAGAAAATCCCCATTGATTCTCCTGTTAAAAAAAAAAAAGAAGCTAATTTTGCAGAAGAATTAAACATATACAGTGGTACCTCTACTTACGAACGTCTCTACATACGAAATTTTCAGGTTTCGAAACGCCTCAACGGGAAAATATATGCCTAGTCTTGTTACGAAAGAAATTTCAGGATACGAAAGGCAAAAATACAGTACACGCTGCTACTCGCAGCTCCCAGAGTTTACTGAACGTAAACATACTTGTCGGCTCTGTATCTCGGTTTGAAAGCGGTGCGTCCGAGCTGCTCTGGCATTGGCTATCGTTTAGCATCTTCCTGGCATCCCATTGGCTAGGAGTTTACGCTCTGTATGAGCGTAACCAAGGTAAATGAAAATTTTTACCTTCGCCAAGGAGGTTATGTTTTTGCAGGCGTTTGTCTGTCTGTCTGTCTATGTTCAGGATAACTCAAAAAGTTATGAATGGATTTTGATGAATTTTTTTTTGTTGGAAATGTGGAAAGGAAGAACTGATTTCATTTAGGGTGTGATCCGGAAGAAATCCTGGATTCTGGGTCGCTTTCAAATTTTCGATAATTGTTGCACTTTCTAGTTCTAACATGTATTTCTTACAGGTTTTTATGTCATTTCATGTATTATAATTTATGAAAAAAAAATTATGTTTGAATTTTGAGGGGCTTGGAACGGATTAGGGCATTTACATGGAAAACGCATCTCTATTTACAAAATTTTCAGGTTACGAAACTACTTCTAGAACCAGTTAATTTTGTAAGTAGAGGTACCACTGTATTTATAGCCTGGTTAAAAAAAGTTTTTTTTTTTTTTTTCAGGATAGAGGGATTTTACATTCATGACAACTGAAAGGGGGATTTTTTTTTTTTTTAACCACATCACATAAATTTATATTAAGCAATAAAGCTGACCAATCAGATGCCTGGACATCATTTCACTCAGTTTGATTGACAGCTGGCCATTGACTCTGCTGCTGGCTAAGACGGCCATTATTGCAACTCAGCACTTAACATTATATTGACTTCTGAGTGGTGAATAAAAACCCAACAGATCATGATCATATTTTAAAGAGAATATGTTTTCTTGTGCTTGTGTTGAATGCACTAACAGACCATCATGGCTGGTTGCGGTTGGTCTGAAAGAAGAAAAAGAATTACAAAGGACAGAGCTTAACTTACCCACGCTAACTGTTGCAGTCATTGTTGCCAAGTCGGGCAACAGCTCGACGTCGGACCAACAATGTCGCATGGCAAATAATTGCTCATGGTAATTCCCTTCAGCTAAAGCAGCCAGGCTAAAAACAGCAAACTGGTTGGCACGTTCCAGCTGGCTTCTTGGCACTGCTGGTCCCTTTTTGGAACATGGTGGTGACCAGTTAGAGAAACAACGTGGCTTGCTCGCCCCCCCCCCAAAAAAAAAACAAAAAACAAAAAACAAAATATAAGTTTCATTTTTTTTGTCTTTATCAGGCAGATACCGATCCCATGCCAATATCATTGTATATCCCAAGTACATATCTTTGTGATTTTTAAAATATGTGAAGGGAATTGCACAGAGACGAACTATTCATGGTCACCTATTGAAAATTTAGAGCAATTGAGATGGTGGACACTGGCAAGATTACGTTTTTATATAGACTGTGTCAGTTGATTTTTGATTGATTGCCCTGTCCCACTACGATTCAATTTCTAAAACTTCCTTTTAAAATTTTTAATCTGCTAGTTTTGAAAAAAGTATCATTCAGGAATCAGTATCAGCAGTATTGAAAAATTTTAAACAATACCCAGCCCTGCGACACTGGATATTTGCTGATATTTGAAGACAAATTTTTACATGCTACTGATACCGATATTATCCACCTACAGAATGTGTTTCATACTGACATGGTCATACTTTTCTGCCTCCTTTAAGAGAGGTGCTGCTGATAGCCTCTTTGTCTTGCTTGACCTTCACAAATTCCTGGTACTACCAGGGATGGTTACTCTTTAGATGAGGTATTAAATTAGTGGTGTGAAGAAGTGGGTTTTGACTCCTCACGACTGATGTTGAATATTCATTGTAAACAGCAGCTTTATCACTTTCAGACAGTTTGAGAATCCCCACACAACAGACATCTGTTTTTTTTCCTCATTTACCCTCATCAGTGCTTCTCTCTCTCTTCTATTTTTTTACTTGCCGTGCTCGTGTGCTCATGGCTTGCTCGGCAGGGGAAAAAAATGTGTAAAAAAAATATTGGCAGAGGAACATCAATGTTTCATGCCAATGCAGATGTTTATTTTTTATTTTTTTTTTGTCTTTATCACCAGATACCAGACAGGTGTAATAGTATATGACTTCATGTTCGCAGATTTCACCTAGATATAGATTTATTTGAAATTATGAGGTCTGTCTTGCAAGCCAGTTTAAATGACTTGATTAAATTACATGACAGCTGCATGTAAAATATAAATAAATATTAATTAGATTACTGAAATCAGATTACTGAAATATTAGTGTGCTGTATTCATTAGTTAATTTGATTTTTATGCATTTTGTCTAAGATATTTTTGTTTTTAATGTATCCACTCATCTCACAGAGAGCTTTAAATCTTCAAAATAGTGTATTTATGGTGAACAAACTATTAAGTGATGGCAAACGTTTATTTCTGATCAGTTTGAACTCTGGAAGCGATGATCAAGGCTGAATACTCTCTTGCAGTACAACATGGGCACAAAGTTTGACACTGTGTTTGTGTGTTTCACCAATCTGTGTGGCTTTCTGGGGTGAAGTGAGTGTAATTAGGGAACCTGGATTTGATCGGTGGCTTCATCCTCATCAGAGTCCCAGGAGGCAGCTTGTTTATCTACAGTTCACATTTGCGACTGACTTGTAATTGTTGTAGCCATTGATATTAACAACAGACACAGTAGCATTGAACAGCTGCTGTCCACTGGTGGGTCAGGGACCATTTAGACCACAGTGATGAAATAATATAGATTCTTGTATGGATTAATGAAAGTCACAGGCAAAATAAGATGTGCTTTATTGGAAGATTGTTTTGGTGAGTAATTGCCTGCCTGCGTGTCAGAAGAATGTTTTCATGGCTTTTTAAAAAAAATATTCTTGTCTGATTTTAGGGGGCAAACTGCTTCCATCTGGTGTGCGCTGACGCAGATGGACGTCAGGGCTCAACACTGACGAGCGGAAGTGAGACATTCCTCCTCCTTCTCTTCAGCCTCTTGCCCCCCATCACCTTCTGTCACGCTGGCAATGTCAAGAGTCCCGAGTCCCCCTCCCCCTGCGGAAATGTCCAGCGGGCCTGTGGCCGAGAGCTGGTGCTATACACAGGTAGAGTGACCATGTGTGTCCACTGTGGTGTCGCATTTAGCTGCGCATAAAGTCTTTTGCAAGTACTAAGTACTTTTTCTTTACCAGATCAAAGTGGTGAAGTTCTCTTACATGTGGACCATCAACAACTTCAGCTTCTGTCGTGAGGAGATGGGTGAGGTCATCAAGAGTTCAACATTCTCCTCTGGGGCCAACGACAAACTCAAATGGTGGGTTACCAACACTGCTGTAATAAACTGATGGAAAGCACTTAGAAAGTGCCACCTTGTTTATTAAAGTTACACTTGTGCCAGTGCCTTTGATGTTTTAGTGATTAGTTCTTTTTAAATTAATTAAAACATTCATTTTGTTCTCCAGCCTCACTGAGATTCTGAACTGGTTTGCCAGTTTTCTACATCATCTACTAATGCTTAAAAAAAACAGTTACAGTTGATTAGTCTAAGAGACCCTTGCTGTTGCATTCTTCGTGGGCTTCAGGTGTTTGCGAGTTAATCCCAAGGGCCTAGATGAGGAAAGCAAAGATTACCTGTCCCTCTACCTGCTGCTGGTCAGCTGTCCAAAGGCAGAGGTGCGTGCAAAGTTCAAGTTCTCGATCCTCAATGCCAAGGGAGAAGAGACCAAAGCCATGGGTGAGTACAAAATATCAATTAAAACAACACTGATAAGAAAGTTTTTGTTGACCATTTATAGATTATCAATAAATGTCAGGTTCTCAGGTTTTCCTTGAGCTTTTGCTTTGTTAGGATTGGGGTTTTTCATGGACTTACCTCTCTGTGGCGCGCATGTGCTGTCTCTTTGCAGAAAGCCAGAGAGCGTATCGCTTCGTCCAAGGGAAAGATTGGGGCTTTAAAAAGTTCATCCGGAGAGATTTTCTTCTGGATGAAGCCAATGGTCTTCTACCTGATGACAAACTCACACTCTTCTGTGAGGTACACTGCCCAGTTCTTGTGTTAAATTGCCCAGTTTTTGCCCCTTTTTCTCATCATAGCGGAGGGTTGGTGTGTTGAATAAAGTAACTTTCTGTCCCTCAGGTAAGTGTGGTGCAGGACTCGGTCAACATATCTGGTCAGAACACCATGAATATGGTGAAGGTGCCTGATTGCCGGCTAGCTGACGAGCTTGGGGGCCTATGGGAGAACTCGCGCTTCACAGACTGCTCCCTGTGTGTGGCTGGGCAGGAGTTTCAGGCCCACAAAGCCATCTTGGCAGGTACAGACATCCTTCAGAGGCGCCCCTCATCTTGTTACTCCAGTTTGAAATGTTTACCCGTTTGCATGAGTGTGAATGAGTTATAATATAAAGCTATAAAATATTCTTTTCCCCCTGATTGTTGCTTGGCATCACAATTACTCACTCATTAACATTTTTCCTCTTCCTCCCCAGCACGCTCCCCTGTCTTTAGTGCCATGTTTGAGCATGAAATGGAGGAGAGCAAAAAGGTGAGCCCAAGCCCTGATACTGATACAGAAATGTATATGTTTCTCCCTTCATGGCTAAGATGCTCACACTTTCACAGCTGTGTTGAGGGGCTAAAGTGAGTTAAAGATTGCATGCTGTCAAATGGCTGCAACACAACGGTGTTTGTTGAAACTGAATGATGGTCCAACTGAAATGCAATTGTTCTGCTGTACTTGGAGTTCAGGATTCATCCCTCACTGAACTGACAACACCGTACAAGCAGGGAATTACTTTTTTTTTTCTCTCATTCTTGCACATGACTTTAAAAAAATGAGATTGCAGGAGTAGCTGCTCAGATTCACTTTTCTTTTTTTTTTTTTTACCTGCAGAGAAAGGAAAAAAAAATTACATATAATTTTTTTCTTGTGAGTAGCTTTTTCAAGTATTAAACTATTTCACTTTGTAATCTTCCTAAAAATATTATTTGAAAAGTAGGGGATAAAACATGTTGCAAAACAATCTTTTAACAGTAATCAACACAAAATGCCCAGGATTGATCAGTGAATCACTGATTGAAATTCTATGGAAAAACACAAGCTCTCTGGAGTTCAACAAATAATTCAGGGTACTAAACAAGTTGAAGGAATGAAAAATGTGTATAATATGCTATATAATATATTATGATGCTTGTATTTTAAATGTATGAATTTTTATCATTTGTTTATATTATAGATGTCATGTCTTACTGAAATTTGTTGTCTACTGTGTAGTTTCACCAGAGACTACAAATTAATCTCATATGCATGATGACTAGTGAAGCTTAAAAGATAAATAAGAACAGTATTCTACTTAATTTTACTGCATGAACTGATGTCAGCAAGCAGTAAAATGTGCTTTCCCTAATAAGAACATACCAAAATAATTTAGCAGTCTTGACCTTCTTATTAATTTCTGGTTTGTGCATATTGTCTTTATTATTTATGGAGGTTAACTGAAGATAATGTTGAAAGATGGAGAATTCAGCATCAAAGTTCATTTCTCCTCCATCTCTTAGAACCGTGTGGAGATCAATGACGTGGAGCCCGAAGTTTTCAAGGAGATGATGTGCTTCATTTACACAGACAAGGCTCCAAACCTGGACAAGATGGCTGACGACCTGCTTGCAGCAGCTGATAAGGTGGTTTTTTAAAGTATAGTGAATCTGACTTTCTCTGGATGTGTTGTGCACAGCTAGCTGCCAGAGTAAGATGGGGCATAACACTTTTGAATGAAAGGTTTTCAGTGACGCGGACTTCAGCAGTCCTTCGTCGAGCCGGTGGAGAGCTTGTACAGAGATTTCTGCCGACTGAGTTCCTGCTGTGCTCTGCACACATGACTGGGAAACATTTGTAGAGGTTGTTAGTTCAAGAATGACATGTTAGCCGTTTTAAAACCAGTCCTCTTCAAACAAGTGTGTGTGCGCACATGTGGAGTGAAGGTAAATACTTGTGTGCACCCTGATGAAGAGCAGTTCCTGGTGGCATTACCACACCAGCCTCTTAGGAGACATTAACGCCTGCATCTATAAACAATTAAACTTAATTAATTAAGCTCTTTAACATTTTCAGATCAACTGTCTTGGTGTGTAATGGTGATAGAGCTTTTATCTGTCCTAAAATACAACATTTTTCTCTCTTAAAAATCTACTACAAAAGAAAAATTGCTCTACAAATGTTAATATTATAGTCTAATAGCTTCTTAAAAGTGATAATTGGAGCATCACATTAACTTGTTCCTGATGAGGGTCCCTGGTACTGGTGGCAGATGAGACGGAGGATATTCAAGTGGATTTTAATCATACAAATCATGATACAACATACACATTCAGCAGAACAAATAAATGGGGAAAAACTCAGCTTTAACCCAATAAAGACCATTTTCTAATATAAATACCATAACACATACAATAAAAAGATGAGAATATGGAATGCCACAGAAAACCGGCACCAGCAATCAGCTGCTCGCTGCGAGAAACACTAGCCTGTTTAGTGCTTTAAAGCTATGACTCCACAAGGAGTGACTAAAAACTTATTAAATTAGCAGCCAAAATAAAACTTCACTTACTACAGCCCAACTCTGAACTCCTCTCATTTAACTACTTAATTCATTTATTTATCCTCTGTGTTTCATAATTGTAAGTCATATTGGAGTAAAGGCTGTGTGTAGTCCCAACTCTTTTTGTCAAATCAAAGTGATTTTAGCTCTTTGACCATTTGTAGAACCTTATACAAGACAGTATATCAAGGAGCAGTTTGTTGGGGAAAAAACACCTTTTTTTTCTTTGTTCTGTTTGGATAAGGCCTGTAGTGATGTAAATTTGTGATCTGCACATAAATTCTATTAACTGTGAAGATTCCATTGAGGAGTCAATCATCCAAACAAATCAAGCATATTTAAAAAAAAACACATTTGAAAGAAACTGATACAATTAATGACAAATATATTAGATAAGACAAATTTATTGTATGAAGAAGTCTGGAGTAGCAGAGATGCATGTTAGAGTGGTGCAGGACATTTATGAAAGCTGGAAGACAGTGGTGAGCTGAGCTGTAGGTGTGACACTTGAGTTCAAGGTGGAGGTGGAACTGCATAACGGTTCAACTCTGAGCCCCTTTTTTTGGAAAACAAAAGGGAAGGAAGACCAAAGAGGAGATTTATGGATGTAGTGAAAGTGGACATGAAGTTATTTGGTGGGAGGGAAGAGGATTTAGAGGATGGGGTTTGATGGTGGAGGATGATTTGCTGTGGTAACCCCTGACGGGAACAGTTGAAAGGAAAAGAAGATATTAAATAAGACAAATTATATAGTTTGGTACCTGAAAGACTGCAATAACACATATGCTCAAATGTGCCAACATGGCTAATTCAGAAAATAAATCTAAAGATTTTTCAAAAACCTCTCTAAAGTCTCTCTGTCACAGTGATATTATAGAACGGATTTCTAAATTGTTTAGCATTTTACTACATGAATCCTACATGAAGAGATATGTACTTCTTAACATTTTGTCAGACAAGGATACACTTGTTTTAATTTAACTTTGTTCCATCTTAAATGACATGGTATTATCCATATTTGGTCCTGGTTCGGTTGTAATCTAACACGTGCTACCTTCATTTTGATAATAGATTTATTGAAATATACCTTGTAGTTGCTGAGAAATACTCATACTAATTTTGAAATAGGTAGAGAGAGAAAGGTGTGGTCCTGCAGGCAATGAGGCAAGACAGACTCCTCATTTTGATTACTGCACTAATATTTACAAATATCACCTTAAATGTCACAGCAGATGCCAAATGAATATTGATCCTAATCTTTTTGTGCCCGCTCTTCTTCAGTACGCCCTGGAGAGACTTAAGGTCATGTGTGAAGACGCGCTGTGCACCAGCCTGTCTGTGGAGAATGCTGCCGAGATCCTCATCCTTGCTGATCTCCACAGTGCTGACCAGCTCAAAACACAGGCAGTAGACTTCATCAACTAGTGAGTTCACACTAAAAAGAGAGAAGCTCTTCGTGACTTATAATTGGGTTTCCAACACCCTTTTGCAAACTCACAGACCCCCCATGTTCACTGTACAGCTTGTCTTTGTTGTTGTGTTGATGTGTTTTATCTCCTTTTGGTACCCTGGCATCATTACTGATGGTACCAGGACTTAATTTCTCCCTCTGGCCTCATCTCTTGGTGGCTCTGTCACAGTTAATAATTTGATTTCACACGTGCCCGTTTGGAGTGGTTTGTCTGATATTATCATACCCTGTTGAGTCTTTTTTTCCCCCTCTGACGGATCAGGGCATTCTGACACCTCAACGAGTCTGTTGTCACCTCCTCTGTTGCCTCAGATGGATGTGTGATAATAACTCTGAACACGTGTCTGAGCGGTGTTTCAGCTCTCACATATTTTGTGAAGGGTGGGTGATATGGTGGGGGTGACATAGATAGATAGATAGATAGATAGATGGCATAATTTCCATATGAATGCTTCACAATTTTAATTATTTTTCAACATAAACCCCAGACAAAACATGAGTCAAAAGTAGAATAGAATGCTTTATAGCTATGCAGTCAGACGTTTATGTACCCATCATTGAATTGGAAAGTTATGGAGTGAGAGTGAAGTGTCATAAACCATTTACCTGCCCTTATTAAGGCACTTTAAACAGGCTTTATCTCCAGAAAATGATTTTGTAATTATGCCACACATTTCAGTTAAGTAAACACTTAAGTTTTCTTTTGTATTTTTAAATTGTTTGTGTTAATGTCAAACCGGAGCAGAAGAGTAGTCCTCAGGGAAATTCTTGTTTATTTCTTGAGAATAATTTTTTATTAATTTGTTTGCACATGTGGCTTTTATTTAACTCTTACTTAGTAGCGGTGTAATGATCCATCAATCGACAATAAAAACATGGATTTAATGATAAATTATCCATTAGTATTGACACAAAATAAAAGTAATGATCAAAGCATGTTATCAAGAGGCCTCTTCTAATCTGTTTTTCTTCAAACAGATTGATGTTCATTTAAGTGTCTAGATGAATCCAAAAATAAAAATGGGAAAAGATATTTTAGTTGATCACTGTGATGTGAAATGAATGGAAGTGATTGTTTCTTTCACATATAACCATATCTGATATTCAATCACGAGCTCTGTGATTGAATTGAATCTAAATTGTAACCGATTGTAATACATACCATACATTTAGTTAAATATAGTAAATAGTATTGGTTGATAAATTAAATACTAGATAAATCATGTGATCTGTATCAGTGTCTTCAGATCATACTTTTAGCAGTGATTGTCCCTAAAGGAGAAAAAAAACAAAAAATCTGACTGGGTTGCTGTATTTATTTATTTGTTTTCATATTAAGGTGCAAATTTTACTTGAACCTGAAGGTGTTTGAGAAGCAGCGTCTTTCTTAGGTGGCAGCTTCAAATTTTGCTTAACATTAGACAGTGACCTGTGCCTTGGTGGTTGCCAGGTTTTGTTTTGTTTTTTCCTTTTTGTAGCCAATTTCCTCTCAGCTGTGGATGGCAGATTGCCAGGCTGTGTAAAGTGGCCACACTTTCCAGTAACTTTTATATACCTACAAATGTTAGAACAAAAAATTCATGGATCTGCAGTTATTTAGAAATAACTCAGGAAGACGTTCCTGTCTCGTTTAAACTCTTTGATCCCTTTTCTCAGATCTACCCAAAGCTCCTTAGACGTCCCCGTCCAAACTTTGCTCAATTCAATGAGTCAAACAAACATGTATTATTCAGCAGAAAAAAAATCTACCAGCTAGAGTTAAATATGATTACTTTCAGGATCTTAAGAAGTCTTGAGAAATTAAGAAGTTAAGCATCATATATGAATGTATTCACATTTTTGGTCCAGTGTTGATTGGAAAAAAAAAAGAGAGTTGAACATTACATTTGTTCAAGCTTTTTAGCAGAGCTTTTTTTTTTTTTTTTTTTTTTGGGAGAAGTAAACATATCAAAGGCACCGAAGCAGGGTAGAAAAAGGGGGAAAGATGAGCCAAAGGGAGACCTAAAGGTCACACGCTGGGACTCGAATCTGGGTAGGTTGCACAAGGACTGCTGTACAACAGCATTGATTTACATTTGTGCTATCTGGAACCCTAGTTTCTTCCTGTGCTGCTGACAGTCTGTACAGCAACATTAATGTTATCAACGTGACAACATGCCGTTGCTGATCAGTTGTTAAACATAAACTGTTTCATCCATGCAGTACAAATATACGTGAGATTATTGTTGTGGACTCATCATGCATGGTTTTTACCTGTGCACAGAAAGAACTGAATATTCAGCCATGAAAATACTTTAAAGTCAAACACACAAATTGTGTTGTACTTGGGTAAATAAAGCAATAAGTAAAATTTCCTGAGATAACGTGTTTTTGTTTCTCTTTACATTTTGTCCTCCAGCCACGCCGCAGAGGTGATGGAGACGGCAGGGTGGAAGTCCATGGTGGCATCTCATCCACACCTGGTGGCCGAAGCTTACCGCTCCCTTGCATCTGCTCAGTGCCCTTTCCTCGGACCCCCACGCAAGCGCCTCAAACAGTCATAACACCCTCGCAGCAAGGCATCTGACTCACTCATGCTCGCACACATACACACACAAAAACACACAGGTTTACCCTCCTGGCCCCAAGCTCACAGGGACAAGCTTTCCCCTCGCTTCTACCGACTACACTACCTAGAGCCCCCCCCCCAAATCTCCCCCCTTTGGCCCCAACCAGGACCTGCTGTATTTAGTTTCTTCTGAAAATAGAGGAAGGAGGAAAAGGAGGGGATGGAACAGAGGGATAGGTGGGCTTCTAAAGTGGATGGTTTTTGTTTACAAAAAAGGAAAAAAAAACCCTCAACCAAGTCCTCTTTCTCCCTGGCTCTGGCTTAGTGAGGTCTGACATTGTGCTCTTTTCCTTGTATCCTTGGACATCCTGCTAGTTCCTTCTCTGGAGTCCGTTCGGGAGGAATAACTGGTCGTTGAACCCAGTAAGAGCCAACTGTCTGGATGTTTTGAAGGATTGAAGTACTGAGGCATATAGAGATTTTAAAGGTCCGTTTTATCATAAAGCTTCTTAGAGTTTGGAATAGAGTGACCATTGAAGAACCCAAACGTAAGGACACATGTGACACACTCAAGAAGAAGATGATGACATGGGCTCAAAGTTGTAAACTAAAAGCCCCCCAAGAAAGACAACCAAGGGCTAGTCTAAAAAGCAGAAACAGGACAAAATCATAAAAAATGTTCCCAAAAAAAGTTGGGAAAATGTTGCACTAAAGTTACCGGTCACCCCTTGCCAACCCTTACCAGCAGTAATGTAGAAATACTGTAGGCAAGCACACAATGAAGCAAGCTTCATGGACTAAAGACCCAGCTGGACCACCTTCAACAAGTACCCTTTAAGACGAATTATCAGCAAGTGACAAAACCAACACATGTACTTCTATTTAGAACTGTCCAAACTTCATCTGTGTCCGTTCTTATTATTTAAATAACTGGTGAATGAGGATACAGAAAATAGCAACGCACAACTGGATGTCATTCTTGGGTAAATTGTATTTTGTGTGTGGATCTGTGTTTGTAGTCCTTGAGAGGAGAGATTTGTCCAAGGAGTCAGCAAACAGACCCACCAGGGGACAACAAAGGGAGACACAATGTCAAGAAATGGTTACAGATAATATTAGGCTTCAAACAGGCATGTTGATGTTTTGTTGTGACAGATTTCGTATTTGTTTTTTTGTTTTGTTTTGTTTTTTTTTTTTCTCAAAACTGTTCTATTTTTTTCATAGAAGTTTGTACAGACACTAGTGTTTTTGAAGCTGTTGAGCAAAAGCAATTTCAATGGTAAAACTGAAAGAAGTGGAGAGTTTTTTTCTTTGCAGGCATGAAGACTGAAGGGAAATGAATTTGAAATGAACACGTTTTAATGTTCAAAATGGGGGAAAAAATGTGGAGGAAAAACAAACCAACCACACAAAATGCATTTGATGTTATCATTTTGACCTGGTGGAAAATGGTAATTGATAGAAGGAACCATTGTTGTTTATTTCCTGTAGATATTTCTGATTTTGAGAAGTGACACTTAGTTGTTGCCATTTTTTTGTTCCCAGAAAAATAAACCACAACTATTTTGTATTGAATGCAAATTAACATTGTCTGAGTATTTTTATATATTGAGTGCAAAACTGTGTTTCTTTTTCTGTAAAATTATTATTGATTTTACTTATTTTGCTTCAGGCATATATCTTCATCAGATTTTGAAATGAAGAAGGTATTTAGTTCTGTTTTATATTTCCTTTCTTTGGCATTCTTGAATATCTTAGTTTGTCATATATTGTCCTGCCTACTTCGTGCTTATATTGATGTCTGCTGTCCTTAAATGCAGGCAGCTTCCTGTTATATCTTAGTTCATATACAGTCACACATCATCATCACTTCCCTTTTTTTTTTTTCTTTAATCTATGCACTTACTCTTGCCACTTCTCTCTCCTGTGGTGACTGACAAATTCAAGAAAAATCTGTGGGTGCATCTTTTTTTTTTTTAAATCCCGTCTGGTTCTCTGCTGAAATTGTGAGGTTGTCCATTTTTCGTAGTAAAGTGGTTTCCAAGTTCTCTCTGTTTAGGGCCATGCAGCTAGCTAATTCTACTTCATTACATTTCTGAGCAAAATTGACTTCTTATCCGACTATAACTGGTGTCAGTTTTAAAGATTAATGATTCACATACAAAATAGATAAACCGTTCATAAAATCTGATGGCTTATACTTTTAACTTCTGTTGTTCTCCAAAGCATTTTCCAATCATTCACACGTCAGAGGCGGTGGATCTGCGAACCTGGTGCTCACTCTGCATCAGGACACACTTCAGTGAGGGGGTTCAGTGTTTTTGCCAAAGGACGCTTTGGCATGTGGAGGAACCATTTGAGCCCAGAAACCCAGATGCTGAGATTATATTTTTGAAACTACCTAAAACTGATAAAATAATGTTAGATTTTTTTATTTATTTATTTATTTATTTATTTTATTTTTTTTTTTTTGGGGGGGGGGGGGGCAGAATTAGCTTTGACAACTTCAACTGTTGAATGTTACTTGCAAGCAACAGATCTGATGAGGATCCACTCATGTGTCACAGTCCTAGTCACAGTTTGTTCCTGACATAATACTTTGTGTGCCTTTTTATTAGACTGATTTTTAGGATGTGGGGCATTAATTTGATGTCGGGTGACAGCGCCTCAGCAACAAAACAACTTCCAGCCAATTTAGAAAGTCCTCGTCAAGCCCCTTTGCTTAAATGTGTCACTGAACCAATGCTCCAGTCTCAGAAGGGCTTGAGTTTCACTAGGAGCCACTTAAAAAAGTTAAAACTGCCACTATGTTTGTTAGAAGAAAAACTTCATTATCACTGGAATACATTGTTTTTTTTATATTATATCACCATCATTTTGAAAATATTTCAAATTCAACTTTCAAAGCTTATTTTTTTTAATTACATTTTTTAATTTTTTTTTAATTTAATAAAATGTTTTTTGTTGTTATTTCTGAAGCAGGGAACTCTTTTGCCGTACTCAGTGACTGTGGTAAGGTTCTACATGCTCTTGTTCTCACCCCAAAACAGCAGTTGGAGTAGATTGTGAGATGATTATAAAATATGTAAATTATTTTTGAAATAACAAGCATGTTAAAGATATTTTATAGTTTCATGTTGACTAGTACTCTATTTTTTATTACGAACATGCACTGCAACTCAGATGCTTTCTGGACAGGAAAGAAAGCAGCAGTCCAAAATTAGTCACAGCCCCCCCCCCCCCCCCCCCCCCCCCCAATCAATCCTCCCAACGCCTCTTACTCGCTTGAACAAAAGGTGGACAGTGTCCAAAGAAGACCACTGAAGAATCGAGCAGTTAGTCGTCTGATGAGCTCGCATCAAGTCAGTGTCACGGGTAATGTGAATGTTTTCTGCCTCAGCACAGAAAAGTATGGTTCGTTCTTTTACCATTTTTATAATGTTCACTTGTTCCCATAGACAATGTCCTTACATTTTATGCTGCCATGTCAGTCTTGACTTCGTATAAAATGAAAGGCCACCTAGTGAGTAAATGAATAAATGTCTTGTTTTTCTATGAGCAGCTGCTGAAAAGGGCTCATATTGAATTGATTGGTATCTGGGCAGGGAAGTGCTCACAGACCCAGATCAGAGTTGAGTTGCTCAGCGCCCTCGTCTTTATTTCCACCCAACTTCATATAATGCTGCATTGGCTGAACTGGTTTGAAAGAAAGCACATCAAACAAAAGAGAGCGGGTGAAGTGGAGGCCCTCACCTCATCCACCCACCCCCAAACCAGCTCTTATTAACAGTGATGCAAACACATATTTGAGAAGGATGATGCTGTGACAAAGACTGGCTTTTAGACCAGTGTGTGTGTCAAAGAAACTTTTTTCCCTCCAAAAAACAAAGTATTTTTGAAGCGGTTCTAGCGGTGGGTTGTATTTTTTTTTTTTTTTTAACACTTCTGTGGTCAATCTGCTGCCTGGGCACAGTGATTTCCCCAAGGAGAACTGAAGAAATCATTAAAGCAAAACTTGCTGGATTTTATTTTTAAGGCAGTTTTTTTGTTTTTGTTTTTAGCAAAACTCATTGCAGAGTTTTAGGATATAATTTATTTGATCTTTCTTATCTATAGTCTGAAAACTTAACTATAGAAATTAAAGCATGATGATATTAGCTCAAACTTATGTTTCAGCAAAGAGAGGGGAGTAATTTCTGTAGTTACAGGAATAATTTGAATATTTTTTATAAAATAAAGCACTTGCAAGTGCTACAATTGCTTTGTACTGCAAAAGTGGGGATGTGCACTAGAGAGAAGAGGAATCGAGTTCAGTTGCAACAAAGCAATGTGTATAAATGAAGGAGAAGCAGGCGGAAAGGTGAAGACGCAAGAGTTTAATTACTCATTACTTACTGTTAGTGGTGTTCCGATACCAGGATCGTAAATTGCTCCGATGCTGCCAAAAAAGCCGGCATCGGTATCGGCGAGTCCAGGCACCAACCGATACCAACTAATTTATATTTAATGGCTTATTTACTGGTTCCTTTATTATGCTACCAGCGAAAATAAATACTTTTTAAATTTGCAATACTGTTTTATACTGTTCTATTTGGAAATAAATATAGACAAATGGCTTGGATTTGCTGTATTTATTCATGTTTTACAACAGTGATAATTATATTACAGTCAGGCACCGTGCAATTTTTTTCCAATATCATACTGGGATTTGTAGTCGGTATCGGCCGACACCCACAGCTCAAGAATCATAATCAGTATCGGTATCAGGAGGGAAGAGATGGTATCGGAAAATTACTGTATACTTAGTGAGTGAGTTGGTGAAGTGTGTCTGGAGTAATCTACGATAGAAGTGTAGCAGCGAGAGCAAAGGGAGAGATCTCTGTAATGAGACCAGCCCTTCTCTATGGAATAGCCGATAGTAGTTCTACTACTAATAGAACAGATTTTTACGCAAATGTTAAAAAAAAAAATAAAAAATTCAGCATTAACAAACTCCATTTTTACCTCCGCCATGGAGGTTATGTTTTTGCCGGCGTTTATCTGTCTGTTTGTCTGTCTGTGTACAAGATAACTCAAAAAGTTGTAAGGAATGTAAAAAGGAAGAACTGATTTCATTTTGGCTGTGATCCGGAAGAAATCCTGGATTCTGGATCACTTTCACATTTTTGATAACATTGCGGTCAATGGGGACAAAAAATTTGTTTCTCAACATCTCCGTTAATTATTGCCCAAAACTCATGAAATTTGATTCAGGGATTGACAACGGGAACCTCTATCAAATTTCAAAGGCTGATCCGGATCTGGTCCAGAACGCGGATTTTATCGCAATCTGTAAATCGCTATATGGGGGAATTCTTGCACTTGGTGGAGGTCTGTGCTCTCCGAGTGCTTTTCTAGTTTTTTCTTTAGATTTGTTGTATTTTTTTTTTTTTTTTTTATTATGGTAAACCTTTGGGATTCTTCTTTAGAAAAAAATGATATGAAAGTTGTGATGGGTATTTCATAAAACCAGAGAATTGGCTACTTAGCAGATCAGTGGTTTTTGTTTGCATCCCTCCTTATACACACTGAATAAAAGTGATCCAAAACAACTCTTACAGCAAAGAGCAAAAAAGATGTTGACTAAAGCCACATTCAGTGTTTGATACAGCATATTTTAATGAGAAAAGCTCAATTTCCAAATTCTGTAATCATTGCACTGACTGCTTTTTTTTCTTTCTTTTTGAGAAATCTCTCCCCATGTGTCAGGCTTGACTTGTGTTTAACCTGTAGGCAGCAAGGTTGGACTCTGGGCGCTGTAGTCCGGACAGACTTTCTGAACCAGCCTGTAGTCTGTGCCATAGAAGGACACGTAGATACAGATCACCTGGAAAGGTTTGGAGCACATCCAACTGACTCGGCTTTGGGTGTGCTCTTGATCACATGTCTTCGATGGGTCATAGTTGCACAGCATCACCTTTTTGCTGCGTTCAGTTTTCTCATAGTCCACCCTGCAGTTAAATGTCTTTGAGTTCTTAGGGTTGACCACACTTTGGCGCTCCAAGTCGAACTCCACCTCCTTCATGGGTGGGACAAGGCTGACGGACACGTTGCCCACACCTGTGGAGTTGTGGCGAAAGTAGACGCCAAGAGAGCCGTTGCCGTGATCCACGATCTTTCCCATTATCAGCAGATTTAGTTTTACTGTCTTGATGTTTGAATAGAAGTCCCCCCAGCTGAACGTCCTGGACAGTTTAGATATTTCATTGACTTTCATGGTGGGCTGAAGATTTACCTTTACAGGTGGGTTGGCCTGTGACCCTGAGGTCCCACCAAGGATTTCAAAAAGCCCTTGCTTTGGCAGGGTGATGGAGGGGTTAATGGGTATTTTGGATTTCTGAATCGCACCTCTGCTCTGGAGCATCCAGGTCTTGTGTGAAGAAAATTCTTGGTCTCCTTGAAGTTGAGGTGATGTCTTGCCGAAGGTGAAGTTGCTGCGTGTCTCGTCTGGACCGAGAACCAACTGGACAGAAAACCATTGGAAGACAATGAACAGATGTGGCCCAAATCACTGTGACACATCTATGTTAGACTAAATCTGATCAAAACCTGAGATAGATATGAGATATATGATTTTAAAAAAAGTGCTCTAATATATTTACTTGACCTTATTTGAGTTAGAAATACTTTAATTCAAAATATGAAGCATTTGAAATGTGGTCCATCCTAGTAAACACATTTAACATCAGCTTTGAGCCTACAGAGAAATTATTTCTGGAAGTCTTTTTTGTTATAAAACTTTTTGCATCATTGTATTTTAGCATACAAAACAAAAGAGAAGAAGTCAAGACGTTTATATATTAGACAAAATGGGGAAATGTGTAAAATATCGCAGCGTATAGAATCGAGTGAATCAGTCCTAGCTTTAAAAGTGAATGCATTTCATTTGCATCTTTTTCTTCTACTCACAAGACAAAAGATCCCACTCAGAAGAATCCGAACAAAGCAGCGAAAGGGAAATCTCTCCATAATGTATGGATTCCAGCAGTCATCCACTTTATCTGAATTTCATTCAGGCCAAGAGGACGCTTGGTGGTCCATGTTTAATAGCAAGAGCCATCATAAATGCTGGAAAACAGGAACCCCTCGGTGTGATGCTGCTTCCACTCACAGCTCAAAGACTGAGAGGGTCTCCTGGATCTGGAGATTTTTACACACAGTTCTGCTCTGACTTCCTCTCTTTCTCCCCCTCCTCGCTTTCTCACTCACACACACACACACAGACTCAGAACACAGTCTACCACATGAGCAGGTATTACCAGCATCAAACTGTACCCGCTGTACCATCTTTCTGTCACTGAAAGCTTTCTGCGTTATATTCTTGATAATGAAGTTCAATGAAAAGGTAACTAAAATGAGAATTAAATTACATCAAAGATGTTCAGGATATAAACTAAACTGAGAAATTACAACACTGCCATCTTGTGGCCAAATGGAAAAGTCCTTGGGCAGGACTGCAAACCCTCCATTCCCCCAACAAGCTCATCGAAGAGGCAAAGCTGAACTGCACTTCAAATGCTGTTTAACTGTGTTTGGGTAAATGACTCCACGTGGTTAATCAGATGTTTAATCTATCATGCACCTCTTAATCTGAGATTAGACAGCCTAAAAGATGAGTATATTTCAGTCAAAATAAATGTTGAACCTTTTGAAAATCAGAAAAAGCATAATATAGGACCTTTAATCAGTAATATTTCGGCAATCTGACACACAGTCCTGTCACCACTTATCCATCACAGATTTGCTCTTTGGAGTTTAACACATTTTTTTTAAAGCTCCATTCGTATAAGTGAAAAGAAAAGTGAAAGAATACACACACGTTGTCATGGCCATGGCAGCCCTGTGTGTGTCTGTGTCTGTCAAGTTGGCGTCTCTCCCTGTCGTTACTGGTTCCTGTTTTACTTTGAAATGTCTGTCTTGTCTTCATTGTTTTCTGCTTTGCTTCCTTCCTTTTGTTACCTTGATTCCCTGCACCTGCCTCTGGTCTGATCCCTTGTGTATTTAGGTCTTGTCATTTTCCTCAGTCCTCCGTGGGTCCATTAGTCGTTTTACGTGTGTTGCAGTCTTGCCTGTTTCCCTCTTGTCATCTCCCTGGATTTAAGTTAAGAAACACTTTTTGTGTTTTGGTTAATAAACCCTTTTCCCGTTCGAGATCTCCTGCTCTTTGGTCCTTCCTCATCCACTGCACACCATGACACACGTATACTCACAATCATAGTACGAGGACTACACACATGGTTTACAGAACTTAATAGAAGCTTTTCAAGAGATGATTGTCAGACCATGACCGGTATTCATGCTTTAAATCCTTTGAGTGCCACTTTTTGTAACAAAGGATGGAAAAAGTGATGGATAGTCAGACTGGGTGGCTGGTATAAAAGTATGTATAAAAATGGAAGTAAATGAAAATAAATTGATCATTAAGTAATTCTTAATAGCTTAAAACTTTTTATTACAACCAGGGTTTGACTTTCCTGGTCACCCGTGGTACTGGTGGTACCTGACACAACTCTCTAGACTTGCTTTAACAGCGGGAAAACATCTATTTTAATTCAATAACTGTACAGAAATCTATCAAAAATGGACAAAATTTTGACAAAATTTGCCTTCTCTGAACTATATGTACCTAAAACGTCATCAAAAAATGTTCTTTTCATTTGCATGTAATGCGCAATTTAATTGGCGACCACCCGTGACCAGATTTCTGCAGCTCTGTGACCGTGGCAGGAGATGAGGAGCAGGAGACTGCTGCAGGAGCTGCTGTTGGTCCTGCTGCTGGAGAAGCTGCTGGTGGTCCTGCTGCTGCAGAAGATGCTGGTGGTTCTGCTGCTGCAGAAGCTGCTGGTGGTCCTGCTGCTGCAGGAGCTGCTGGTGGTCCTGCTGCTGCAGAAGATGCTGGTGGTTCTGCTGCTGCAGAAGCTGCTGGTGGTCCTGCTGCTGCAGGAGCTGCTGATGGTCCTGCTGCTGCAGGAGCTGCTGATGGTCCTGCTGCTGCAGAAGATGCTGGTTGTCCTGCTGCTGCAGGAGCTGCTGATGGTCCTGCTGCTGCAGAAGATGCTGGTGGTCCTGCTGCTGCAGGAGATGCTGGTGGTTCTGCTGCTGCAGAAGCTGCTGGTGGTCCTGCTGCTGCAGAAGCTGCTGGTGGTCCTGCTGCTGCAGGAGCTGCTGGTGGTTCTGCTGCTGCAGGAGCTGCTGGTGGTCCAGCTGCTGCAGGAGCTGCTGGTGGTTCTGCTGCTGCAGAAGCTGCTGGTGGTTCTGCTGCTGCAGGAGCTGCTGGTGGTCCTGCTGCTGCAGAAGCTGCTGGTGGTTCTGCTGCTGCAGGAGCTGCTGGTGGTCCAGCTGCTGCAGGAGCTGCTGGTGGTTCTGCTGCTGCAGAAGCTGCTGGTGGTCCTGCTGCTGCAGAAGATGCTGGTGGTTCTGCTGCTGCAGAAGATGCTGGTGGTCCTGCTGCTGCAGGAGCTGCTGATGGTCCTGCTGCTGCAGGAGCTGCTGATGGTCCTGCTGCTGCAGAAGATGCTGGTTGTCCTGCTGCTGCAGGAGCTGCTGATGGTCCTGCTGCTGCAGAAGATGCTGGTGGTCCTGCTGCTGCAGGAGATGCTGGTGGTTCTGCTGCTGCAGAAGCTGCTGGTGGTCCTGCTGCTGCAGAAGCTGCTGGTGGTCCTGCTGAGCTGCTGGTGTTTCTGCTGCTGCAGGAGCTGCTGGTGGTCCAGCTGCTGCAGGAGCTGCTGGTGGTTCTGCTGCTGCAGAAGCTGCTGGTGGTTCTGCTGCTGCAGGAGCTGCTGGTGGTCCTGCTGCTGCAGAAGCTGCTGGTGGTTCTGCTGCTGCAGGAGCTGCTGGTGGTTCTGCTGCTGCAGGAGCTGCTGGTGGTCCAGCTGCTGCAGGAGCTGCTGGTGGTTCTGCTGCTGCAGAAGCTGCTGGTGGTCCTGCTGCTGCAGGAGCTGCTGGTGGTCCTGCTGCTGCAGAAGCTGCTGGTGGTCCTGCTGCTGCAGGAGCTGCTGGTGGTCCTGCTGCTGCAGAAGCTGCTGGTGGTCCTGCTGCTGCAGAAGCTGCTGGTGGTCCTGCTGCTGCAGGAGCTGCTGATGGTCCTGCTGCTGCAGAAGCTGCTGGTGGTTCTGCTGCTGCAGGAGCTGCTGGTGGTTCTGCTGCTGCAGGAGCTGCTGGTGGTCCTGTTGCTTTTAAACAGCAGGAGCCTCTAATGTGGACTCAGACCAGGGGTTGCGTTACCTGAGAATTCTCCATCACTGATGGAATTTTTTTTAAGATTTGACAGACAAATCTGAGGGTCATCTGCTGGTTCTTGTTATTCCAGTCTCCAGTGTGGCAGCAGAGCGCAGATTCAGCCTTCAGAACAATATTTAAACAGTCACGAGAAGCTGTCTGTCCGAGGCGAAGTTACTAAATTTGATGACAATCGCCTCTGCGGCATTTTTAGTGGGCACCGATGTAACGGCGAGGAAATTTGGCACTGCTATTGCAGTCATTTGGCAGGTTTTTCTGGGTTGTTTCCCAGCATCCTTTGCAGCACTGGTTATTGAGGTGTTTATCTGTTAGCAGTTTGATTTAATGCTACCATGAGAAGGGTGTTGTCGGTTTGACCTTGTTTGTTCTTACTCCTTTCTTTAGCATGTAAATTTGTGTCACCCTGAGTTTAGTCTGAATGTGTTCCAATGAGCATCCTGTGAGTTCATTTAGCAGAAGTGTGTGGAGATTGTAGGATTTCCCGTGTAAAACAGAGCATTGTTCAAGTTCTCCTCTTGCCAGGGTTAAATTCCTTTTAATCAGTGCAAACCACAATTTGTTGCAATATGAAAGAAGTCACAGGTTACTCTTTAACCTAAATAAAAGTTACTTTTAAGTGATCCCCTGCTTATTTGCCTAAGTCTGAAACAGTTGACCTTTTAAAAAAAAAAAAAAAAAAATTCTCTAAAACTCCCCAACATATGGGTCTGATTTAGGCCACAGATATTACCAGATTGCACCATTTGCATTCATTTTGGTCAAAATGAGACCCAGACCCCCAAGGTGCTTTGCAGTTTTGCTGCTTCGCATGTGGTTTGGCAACCAGCTTTTCATAAGGGAACCAAACAGTAATGCCAGGGCTACGTGTAGATATTGTCGGATTTACATGCTGTAGTGTCTTGTCTATGTTGTTTAGGTTTTTTTAGGGTGCCTCCATGACCCCCCCCCCCCCCCCCCCCTAACATTTTAACTGGCCCCACCTGGCCCCCCCAGAAAATCTTTTCTGCAGGCACCACTGCACACATCCAGGATGCTGCTGCTTTCACTCCAAATCATACAAATCGACAACTTTTCTTGAAGTTCAGGTCATATTAGCAAAGTTTACCTTTTAAATAAGGCTTTCCATTTGCTGATTTGACCTGAGCTACGAAGTTCAATCTGGAAGGAAAAAAGAAATCTATTAAACATAGATACAATAAAGAGTTAAAAACAACTCTGTCTTAATGTGCATGTGGGAGCATCCAATATCTTTGACACAGTTAAAGTAACTCTTTTCTTGGAGGGTTTTTATGTATTTAACACTCTCCAGGGCTTGTTGCATGAAACCAAGATAAGAGATTAAACCAGGATTATGTCAATTATCCTGGCTGAATTCATTTTCCGGTCGCTTGCAGGAGTGAATAAGTTACCATGGAAATGTATTCTTTACAGCCAGCCTCAATCCTGCTCTGATCCCTTCAGTCAGCTGTCACTCTAATTTGAAATAAATTTAATCAACAGTTATGCACGATCTTCTGGGCCTTTGTTACCTTATTTTCATCAGCCTGCCATAGAAGTTTACATCATTTAAAAACAATTTAATTCATCAATAACATTTACAAGAGAGTACAAAAATGAATAAACCCATAAACAGGAAAACCATATCTAAATCAGATGAATGCTCAGGGAGTGTTTGAAATAGGTTTTAATGAAAGTCAGACCATTTCAGATGCAATAATACTGGAGTATTATTCTTGGAACTGGTTCTTGCTCGACCCTCAAGTGTCACGTTTGGGTAATTTTAATAAAAAACAATAGATTTTTTTCCCCCTCAAGGTAGAGCAATTTTTTTTTTCATCGTTACAGAAGTCGAGTCAAAATATCAAACACATTTAAAGCAAGGACTTGAACAAAATGATAATACAGTTTCACAGATAAAACAAAATGATGTCAGCAATAAATATTAAACTAAGAGCAATCAACGCTGATGCAGTAAAAGATTGAAGTAAAAACATTAATAAAGTAAGTAAACACAGTATTATGAGTAGGACATGATTTAAAAAAAAGAAAACCCTGACAGTTTGCTCAACTGTGACTAAAAGCCAAGTCATAAAAAAATGTTTTCAGGAGAACTTTAAAATGATCAAGTGCATTAGCAGCTCTAATATTACAAAGGAAACTGTTCTAAACTTTGGGGGGCACCGCTGAAAATGCTCCAGCACCTCTGTTCTGCAGTTGAGATGTGGGAACATCCAGGAGCAGCTGGTTAGTAGACCAGTTCACACAGGCAGGCTGGTGTCAAGACTTTGAGACACTGAAAAACAAGTTATTAAGTTTTGAACTGGACCCTGAAATAGACAGGAAGTCAGTGTAAGCGGGCTGATTTTTCTTATCAGGTGAGCTGCTGCATTTAGTAGGGCCTGTAAACACTGAAGTGACGACTGGTCAAGACCAATACACCAAGAATTACAATAATCTAAACAAGATGGAATAAAAGCATGAATACAGCTCTCAATGTCCCATGAAGGGAGGTAGGCCTTCACCTTCACCTGAACTGAAAAAAGCTGCTCTTGATCACTGAACTAATCTATTTATAAAATTCAAATTTACAGTCAAAATTAACACCAAGGTTCCTTGCAGATGATTGACAGTAATGGTCTAATAACACTGTCGTAACCATCGAGCAGATTAGGCTTTCCAAATAAAATCATTACTGTTTCATTTTTGTTGAGCCTCAGGAAGTTAGATCCCATCCATGTTTGAATGTTTCTGACACGGTTCAGCAGAGCCCGAACGTTAACACAACTATATGATTTTATCGTCGGACAAATCTGAAGATCTTCTGCAAAACAATGAAAACTGACCATTTAAGTCAAGGTACGACTGGAATTGATGAAAAAACTATCTTTTCTAAAAGCTTAGATAGAAAAGGGAGTTTGGAAATAGTGGAATCAGTGATGTTTTTGAAGAGGCGCTGTACCACAGTATGTTTGGCTGCAGCTGGAACACAACAAGACATCAGTGAGGAATTTATCTAATCCACAACACATGACCCAGTGGTATTAAAAACATCCTTAAAAAGACGAGGTGGGCTGCTGTCTAAGGGACAGCGACATGGTCGCATGTGTTGGACAATTTCAGATCAAGAATTCTCAAAGACTGCTGAACGTACAGGAGGAGCAGCAGGATCACTGGCAGAAGGAGCAACAGATCACGGAAACCTTAAAAAAATACAATAAACTAAGTCAAAGACATTTGTAACAAAAAGCAGATGAAGGGACAATACCATTTGAACAGGAGGGATTTATAAGAGAATTAAGCTGAGGATATTTTTTCTGTGTGGGACTTCTTTCAGTCTCTTATTACATAAGATTTGGTAATTAAGGCTATTTAGTAGTTGCTTTAGAGATGTAAATGACACAGATGTTGCATTTCGACAGGCTCCATCCAGAGTCCATCTTCATTCACATGAGTTTGTGAGTGAGGTTGTTTATTCCTCTTGATTCAAATACCTGAGGCATCTGCTGCTCATGGAACAAAAACACTCTCAGGTGGCAGTGAATTCAAGGACAACATGTTCCAGATGAGAACTGCCAGCAGTGTTGACACTTTTTCTCCGAACCGGTTCTTAGACTTCATTCTCATGAAGCAACCAGTACATTTCTGGAAATGTGGTGATACTTGGGATTCCTTCCTCACATGGGCATGTGACTTACCCGAACTTACCTGCTTGGGTAAGTTATGCCACACCTGGATTTTGAATGTCAACATGGAGGTGTGAAAACTACGCCAATGATCCAGTAACAAAGTCATCAAAATTTCTAAATGTGAGTAAAAAAGAAAAAAAAAACTTGAAAATGGTCTTGAAAGAATTTTCTCAATTTCTGTCTTGTTCTGAGTAAAAATATTTTAATTTTGGAGTGCCAGAAAAGTTGATCTGCTTTAGACACTATTTATTTTACTAAACCAGCCAGTTCGTTTTCACATTAGTAGCTGACAGCAGTCTTGCATTTTCAGTTTTAACACTGGAGTTTCTCATCCTAAATATATGTGAAGTGCACTTTTAAGTTTAGAAAATGTATTTTAGTAATAGAAAATTTCCCTCAGTGTGGCTGATAAAACTTCATTGGTCTATCCATTATCAACACCTGCTCCTTCCTGTTCAGGCTCACAGGAGACTCTCCCAGCTGTCTTCAGGTGAAAGGCTGGGGTACACCCTGGACAGGGTACCAGTCCAGTACAGGGTCAAACTCACTACTCGGGTAAATTTAGAATCATCAGTTAAACTATCAAACATGTTAAAGAACTGAATACCTGAGAAAACCCATGTAAGTGTAGGAAGAGCATGCAAACTCCACACTGAAAGGCCCGAGCCGGGATTCAAACCAGTAACCATCTAACTGAGAGGTAACTCTGCTAACCACCAACCAACCATGCTGCCCAAATGTTTGTTGATAGTTAGTTAAAAGGAAATAAAGAAAAGAAATACTCAAATATAGGAGTTATAAGTTAGTCCATATCAGTCAACTAAAACTGTACCACAATAATAATCTCTGAACTGCTCTGTAGGTATCTGTCCAAAGAGAATCAAATAGTCACATCATAGATAAGCACAGCGTCAGATTTCAACACCATTACAGATTTTTATCTTGGCAGCTTCATGCATTTGTGCAACTCAAAAGGAAAGCAAAAGATAATGTTCACCCATCTTTGTTTGCATTTCATGGTTTTTAAACAAAGCAGACAACAATAAAGCAAGCCTCAAAAGTATGCTGCTCTTATCAATCACGTCAGTCAGGTTTGACTTGCACAGATGTCAGCATTGTTTATTAACTTGGAAACAGAAAGTTATGAAGAAACACAAAAAGTCCCGTCACTTGAGTGGACTTTTAAAACACAGTGTTCACAAATCCATGTTGGTTCTGACACAAGTCCTTTATTTCACTGGATTTTCAGTCATTTACCATTTCAGTAACTGGATAACTATTCTTGTGTATAAAGTAAAGCGTAACTGATTCTTGACTCACAAAGACTGAAGGCTTCATCCTTAAATACACCGTTTATCATATACCTAACTAAACTTGTGTTTGTTCACATGTGGTGACAAGCATTTTCCTTTCCTTTAAATACAATTTCAAGTTGCTGAAAGTACATACATTGCTCTGCTTTGATGAAAATGCCATCATCAATATCAAACAACCTTCTAGCTGAGTTGCTTTTTGGCTTATTTTATGATGCTCAGCCTTAAGTGATTACAAAAAGAATAAGAAACTATGATGTTGCTTTTGCAAGCCAGATACTGGACATTTGATGTTTTTCCTCTCTCATCAATAAAAGTCCAAGTGACCTGCACGCCATGATCAGATGAGTGTAAACATCTCATTATGTTTTTGATCAGATTATAACAGCTTAATCCTAGTTGTCATTATATCCATATTTATCCCAGGACACACAGATAATGGATGGATGTATCACAGGACATCAGCGTCGTTTCTTAGTTGTTGTCCATTAGCTTTGAGTGTTGTGTCGGTGCCTTTAGGAAGTATACAACCTGATGAGGCCAAATGCCCTTCAAATAAATGGAGAAAACTGAAATAATTATTTTGGGTAATGAAAAAAAAAAGAGATTAAGAAAAGAGGTCCATGCATTTATTTCCTGTAAATCAGATTACTGCCGTGTCCTCCTTACTGGCTTCCCCAACAAGAACATGAGACAGCTGCGACTTATTCAAAACGCTGCAGCAAGAATTCTGACCTCGAAGAGGAAATACACCACTCCAATAATTATTTTACCTTCCAACAGAGAGTTTCTGTTTTTTAAGATTTATTTTAGAAAATGTCTTTACTTTGAGGCTCTGCTTAAGGTACCGTAGAGGACTTTGTGTCTACTTCCAAAGCTGCATTTACATGTGCCGCAGTCTCAGGCTCTAAAGGTTTAAGAACAAATTTGAAATTTAATTCCAGTGTTACGTCAGCATTCAAAGAGCAAGAATCTGAACCAACGCATTCGTGACAACTGCAGGTTGCTATTTTTCTTTGTAAATTCCCATTGTGAGAACAATTGAGCATGTGCATGCACTAAAGTTACAAACAAAGGCTAATTCCAGTACAAGAGTATGTCAACATACAGGGGGTAATTATCTGAACCAATTCATACTTAACATTCTGTACTCTGACTGGTGCTACACAAAAAGGTGAATTCAACCAAATCAAAAAATGCAAAAACTAACAAAGCTTGTACTGTAAGTGCACCTATAAGAGTTAATTTAGAGACTCTGCTGTTAACACTGACTAAATGGCAGCACTTCATACTGAGTCTGACTTAGAAAAGTGGTTGGCAATGTGGGGTCTTTATTTTGATGTGTGCTGTGAAGATGCAACAATAATTTTTCTCTCTCTAGGTTTTACAAGATTGCCAAAGGAAAAAATACATTTATCCTCTCTTAAGTCAGCATAGGTGTGCAAAGAAGTGAGACACATCTGACACACTTACAGACGTGGACAAAATTGTTGGTACAGTTAAAGAAGGAAAAACCCACAATTCTCACTGAAATCACTTGAAACTTACAAAAGTAACAATAAATAAAAATTTATTGAAAATCAAATAATCAAAATCAGCCATCACTTTTGAATTGTTGATTAACATAATTATTTAAAAAAACAAACTAATGAAATAGGGCTGGACAAAAATGATGGTACCCATAACTTAATATTTTGTTGCACAACCTTTTGAGGCAATCACTGCAATTAAACGATTTCTGTATTTGTCAATAAGCGTTCTGCAGCTGTCAACAGGTATTTTGGCCCACTCCTCATGAGCAAACTGCTCCAGTTGTCTCAGGTTTGATGGGTGTCTTCTCCAAATGGCATGTTTCAGCTCCTTCCACAGATGTTCAATGGGATTCAGATCTGGGCTCATGGAAGGCCACTTTAGAATAGTCCAACGCTTTTCTCTCAGCCATTCTTGGGTGTTTTTGGCTGTGTGTTTTGGATCGTTGTCCTGTTGGAAGACCCATGACCTGCGACTGAGACCAAGCTTTCTGACACTAGGCAGCACATTTCTCTCCAGAATGCCTTGATAGTCTACAGATTTCATTTTACCTTGCACACATTCAAGACACCCTGTGCCAGATGCAGCAAAGCAGCCCCAAAACATTACTGAGCCTCCTCCATGTTTCACCGTAGGGACAGTGTTCTTTTCTTCATATGCTTGGTTTTTGAGTCTATGAACATAGAGTTGATGTGCCTTACCAAAAAGCTCCAGTTTGGTCTCATCTATCCAAAGGACATTCTCCCAGAAGCTTTGTGGCTTGTCAACATGCATTTTTGCAAATTCCAGTCTTGCTTTTTTATGATTTTTTTCAGCAGTGGTGTCGTCTCCCATGAAGTCCACTTTGGCTCAAACAACGACGAATGGTGCGATCTGACACTGATGTACCTTGGCCTTGGAGTTCACCTTTAATTTCTTTGGAGGTTGTTCTGGGCTCTTTGGATACAATTCGAACGATCCGTCTCTTCAATTTGTCATCAATTTTCCTCTTGCGGCCACGTCCAGGGAGGTTGGCTACTGTCCCGTGGGTCTTGAACTTCTGAATAATATGAGCCACTGTTGTCACAGGAACTTCAAGCTGTTTAGAGATGGTCTTATAGTCTTTACCTTTAAGATGTTTGTCTATCATTTTTTTTCGGATGTCCTGGGACAATTCTCTCCTTCGCTTTCTGTTGTCCATGTTCAGTGTGGTACACACCTTTTCACCAAACAGCAGAGTGACTACTTGTCTGCCTTTAAATAGGCAGACTGACTGATTATGAGTTTGGAAACACCTGTGATGTCAATTAAAGGACACACCTGAGTTAATCATGTCACTCTGGTCAAATAGTTTTCAATCTTTTATAGAGGTACCATCATTTTTGTCCAGCCCTATTTCATTAGTTTGTTTTTTTAAATAATTATGTTAATCAACAATTCAAAAGTGATGGCTGATTTTGATTATTTGATTTTCAATAAATTTTTATTTATTGTTACTTTTGTAAGTTTCAAGTGATTTCAGTGAGAATTGTGGGTTTTTCCTTCTTTAACTGAGGGGCACCAACAATTTTGTCCACGTCTGTATAATCAAATGTGTAATCAAACCATTGAGAAATCTGTCACTGCAAGACGTTCCAGAGTACTGAGCTCAGTTTCAACTACAGTGATCCCTTGCCAATTCAAGCTTTAAGTTCCGCGGTTTTAGTTATTCGCGGAAATATATAATTTAATATATAATATAAACACAGCGGCCACCCACAGCAGACGAGTGGCCGCAGCTGCCAGCGAAATGTCAAACGATGACTCACAGCCTCCTGTAAGCAACAGGAAAAATGCAGACGGCCCAGAACTCTAGAATCTGTGCGCTGATTGGCCGAGACGCATCAGCCAAGAATAACAGGATGTTGTGTGCGTTCTCTCACAGCAAAGAAATGTAACAGAAAGACCACAGTTGAGCCTTTGTCTTGTTTCGCTGCAGTGCCTCGCTACTTTTTTTGCGGTTTTTAAACATATTTTAAACACATTATATAGTCTCAGGGAGCACCGGCTCCAGTTCGCGGATTTTAAATTTTCGCGGGAGGGCGCCGGTCTCCATTAACCGTAAAAAATAAGGGATCACTGTACACAGCTTCAACTATGAAACCATTATAGAGGAATGCAAGAATGCCATTGTACGTGGGTACAAAAAGTGGAGAAGCAGTTTAGGAGTTGCCATCTGTTTCCATCTTCCCCTGTCTTCTACATCTTCCTCTGCCACACCAACCAACAGAATATTCTCTTTGACAACATCCATATATCTCCTCTCTGGTCTTCCCTTTGTCATACTCAAAGGTAAACTCCGGTCTGACATCAACCTTTCCATCACCATGTTAAACAAGAAGAGGCATTAATGCAGTCTTACTTTCTCCTAGAACCCATGTGTTACATCTTCCTAACACATCCCTGCTGTCATGCTATTCTAATACAGCTCCTCTAACACTTCAGACTTCCTCCCGTAATATCACAAGTCCTTCCTTTGCATTCTGTCTTATACTTTCTTTAACGAGAGGTGTAATTTCATCTGGAGTATAGGATGACGTCACACACCCGCTCTCTGTGTTGATCTCCAGCCTCAAGTTTACAAGCCGGTCCGGCCGCGCGTTCATGTGCGTTCATGTGAAACTTCGCCTCCTCCCTCCTCCCCCCTCCCTCTCTATAAAACGCGACAGCCAGTGAGTAGTGATGGCGGCAGCATTTTCGAACTGAAATGGCAGACAGCGGAACAAAACCTTCCAATGAAGACGAGCAGGAGCACCCACACACAAAAAAAAAACGGTCATTGGCAAAGAAATTGTCCGATAAAGAAAGAGATAAAACCAGAATTAACATTGGCCTGGCGTTTCCGAGGTGGAGGGAGCTACGAGAGCTAAAGGGGCTACAGTCGGACTCGGAGCTGGCTCCGAGTCCGACTGTAGCGGCTAATTTAATTAGCGGCTAATTTACCGGTAGATTGTATTTGCAGGAAAGCTATTCACTGCCGTCATATTGTTACTAACGTTGAACTGTCTGCTAACGCAATTAGCGGCGAATAGATAACGTTTGATGCTAATGGTGACTCACTAAATTAGTGACATAAAGATTAATTTACGGACAAACCAGTATAAACATTATAATGTTATAAATGACTTACTTTGTTACTCGCCATGGTGATGTTTTGCTCGGTGTAGGTAGATCTTCGAAGCGAGCGGGGGTGTAGTGGGGGAGTGTGTGGAGGGGAGGGGGGGGGGTGTTGGTGGCGAGCAGAGGCAGAGGGAGGTGTGGCTAATGGCACACTTTGTTTTGGTCTACAGGCAGTGCTCAACAGCAAACCTAGCGGTGAAATGATTTCGCTTTTTGCTCCTTTAAAGAACTGAATACCTGAGAAAACCCATGTAAGTGTAGGAAGAGCATGCAAACTCCACACTGAAAGGCCCGAGCCGGGATTCAAACCAGTAACCATCTAACTGAGAGGTAACTCTGCTAACCACCAACCAACCATGCTGCCCAAATGTTTGTTGATAGTTAGTTAAAAGGAAAGAAAGAAAAGAAATACTTAAATATAGGAATTATAAGTTAGTCCATATCAGTCAACTAAAACTGTACCACAATAATAATCTCTGAACTGCTCTGTAGGTATCTGTCCAAAGAGAATCAAATAGTCACATCATAGATAAGCACAGCGTCAGATTTCAACACCATTACAGATTTTTATCTTGGCAGCTTCATGCATTTGTGCAACTCAAAAGGAAAGCAAAAGATAATGTTCACCCATCTTTGTTTGCATTTCATGGTTTTTAAACAAAGCAGACAACAATAAAGCAAGCCTCAAAAGTATGCTGCTCTTATCAATCACGTCAGTCAGGTTTGACTTGCACAGATGTCAGCATTGTTTATTAACTTGGAAACAGAAAGTTATGAAGAAACACAAAAAGTCCCGTCACTTGAGTGGACTTTTAAAACACAGTGTTCACAAATCCATGTTGGTTCTGACACAAGTCCTTTATTTCACTGGATTTTCAGTCATTTACCATTTCAGTAACTGGATAACTATTCTTGTGTATAAAGTAAAGCGTAACTGATTCTTGACTCACAAAGACTGAAGGCTTCATCCTTAAATACACCGTTTATCATATACCTAACTAAACTTGTGTTTGTTCACATGTGGTGACAAGCATTTTCCTTTCCTTTAAATACAATTTCAAGTTGCTGAAAGTACATACATTGCTCTGCTTTGATGAAAATGCCATCATCAATATCAAACAACCTTCTAGCTGAGTTGCTTTTTGGCTTATTTTATGATGCTCAGCCTTAAGTGATTACAAAAAGAATAAGAAACTATGATGTTGCTTTTGCAAGCCAGATACTGGACATTTGATGTTTTTCCTCTCTCATCAATAAAAGTCCAAGTGACCTGCACGCCATGATCAGATGAGTGTAAACATCTCATCATGTTTTTGATCAGATTATAACAGCTTAATCCTAGTTGTCATTATATCCATATTTATCCCAGGACACACAGATAATGGATGGATGTATCACAGGACATCAGCGTCGTTTCTTAGTTGTTGTCCATTAGCTTTGAGTGTTGTGTCGGTGCCTTCAGGAAGTATACAACCTGATGAGGCCAAATGCCCTTCAAATAAATGGAGAAAACTGAAATAATTATTTTGGGTAATGAAAAAAAAAAGAGATTAAGAAAAGAGGTCCATGCATTTATTTCCTGTAAATCAGATTACTGCTGCCGTGTCCTCCTTACTACTGGCTTCCCCAACAAGAACATGAGACAGCTGCGACTTATTCAAAACGCTGCAGCAAGAATTCTGACCTCGAAGAGGAAATACACCACTCCAATAATTATTTTACCTTCCAACAGAGAGTTTCTGTTTTTTAAGATTTATTTTAGAAAATGTCTTTACTTTGAGGCTCTGCTTAAGGTACCGTAGAGGACTTTGTGTCTACTTCCAAAGCTGCATTTACATGTGCCGCAGTCTCAGGCTCTAAAGGTTTAAGAACAAATTTGAAATTTAATTCCAGTGTTACGTCAGCATTCAAAGAGCAAGAATCTGAACCAACGCATTCGTGACAACTGCAGGTTGCTATTTTTCTTTGTAAATTCCCATTGTGAGAACAATTGAGCATGTGCATGCACTAAAGTTACAAAACAAATTTTCACTTTCAGTTTGAAACAAAGGCTAATTCCAGTACAAGAGTATGTCAACATACAGGGGGTAATTATCTGAACCAATTCATACTTAACATTCTGTACTCTGACTGGTGCTACACAAAAAGGTGAATTCAACCAAATCAAAAAATGCAAAAACTAACAAAGCTTGTACTGTAAGTGCACCTATAAGAGTTAATTTAGAGACTCTGCTGTTAACACTGACTAAATGGCAGCACTTCATACTGAGTCTGACTTAGAAGTGGTTGGCAATGTGGGGTCTTTATTTTGATGTGTGCTGTGAAGATGCAACAATAATTTTTCTCTCTCTCTAGGTTTTACAAGATTGCCAAAGGAAAAAATACATTTATTCTCTCTTAAGTCAGCATAGGTGTGCAAAGAAGTGAGACACATCTGACACACTTACAGACGTGGACAAAATTGTTGGTACCCCTCAGTTAAAGAAGGAAAAACCCACAATTCTCACTGAAATCACTTGAAACTTACAAAAGTAACAATAAATAAAAATTTATTGAAAATCAAATAATCAAAATCAGCCATCACTTCTGAATTGTTGATTAACATAATTATTTAAAAAAACAAACTAATGAAATAGGGCTGGACAAAAATGATGGTACCTCTATAAAAGATTGAAAACTATTTGACCAGAGTGACATGATTAACTCAGGTGTGTCCTTTAATTGACATCACAGGTGTTTCCAAACTCATAATCAGTCAGTCTGCCTATTTAAAGGCAGACAAGTAGTCACTCTGCTGTTTGGTGAAAAGGTGTGTACCACACTGAACATGGACAACAGAAAGCGAAGGAGAGAATTGTCCCAGGACATCCGAAAAAAAATGATAGACAAACATCTTAAAGGTAAAGACTATAAGACCATCTCAAACAGCTTGAAGTTCCTGTGACAACAGTGGCTCATATTATTCAGAAGTTCAAGACCCACGGGACAGTAGCCAACCTCCCTGGACGTGGCCGCAAGAGGACAATTGATGACAAATTGAAGAGACGGATCGTTCGAATTGTATCCAAAGAGCCCAGAACAACCTCCAAAGAAATTAAAGGTGAACTCCAAGGCCAAGGTACATCAGTGTCAGATCGCACCATTCGTCGTTGTTTGAGCCAAAGTGGACTTCATGGGAGACGACACCACTGCTGAAAAAAATCATAAAAAAGCGAGACTGGAATTTGCAAAAATGCATGTTGACAAGCCACAAAGCTTCTGGGAGAATGTCCTTTGGATAGATGAGACCAAACTGGAGCTTTTTGGTAAGGCACATCAACTCTATGTTCACAGACTCAAAAACCAAGCATACGAAGAAAAGAACACTGTCCCTACGGTGAAACATGGAGGAGGCTCAGTAATGTTTTGGGGCTGCTTTGCTGCATCTGGCACAGGGTGTCTTGAATGTGTGCAAGGTAAAATGAAATCTGTAGACTATCAAGGCATTCTGGAGAGAAATGTGCTGCCTAGTGTCAGAAAGCTTGGTCTCAGTCGCAGGTCATGGGTCTTCCAACAGGACAACGATCCAAAACACACAGCCAAAAACACCCAAGAATGGCTGAGAGAAAAGCGTTGGACTATTCTAAAGTGGCCTTCCATGAGCCCAGATCTGAATCCCATTGAACATCTGTGGAAGGAGCTGAAACATGCCATTTGGAGAAGACACCCATCAAACCTGAGACAACTGGAGCAGTTTGCTCATGAGGAGTGGGCCAAAATACCTGTTGACAGCTGCAGAACGCTCATTGACAAATACAGAAATCGTTTAATTGCAGTGATTGCCTCAAAAGGTTGTGCAACAAAATATTAAGTTATGGGTACCATCATTTTTGTCCAGCCCTATTTCATTAGTTGTTTTTTTAAATAATTATGTTAATCAACAATTCAGAAGTGATGGCTGATTTTGATTATTTGATTTTCAATAAATTTTTATTTATTGTTACTTTTGTAAGTTTCAAGTGATTTCAGTGAGAATTGTGGGTTTTTCCTTCTTTAACTGAGGGGCACCAACAATTTTGTCCACGTCTGTATAATCAAATGTGTAATCAAACCATTGAGAAATCTGTCACTGCAAGACGTTCCAGAGTACTGAGCTCAGTTTCAACTACAGTGATCCCTTGCCAATTCAAGCTTTAAGTTCCGCGGTTTTAGTTATTCGCGGAAATATATAATTTAATATATAATATAAACACAGCGGCCACCCACAGCAGACGAGTGGCCGCAGCTGCCAGCGAAATGTCAAACGATGACTCACAGCCTCCTGTAAGCAACAGGAAAAATGCAGACGGCCCAGAACTCTAGAATCTGTGCGCTGATTGGCCGAGACGCATCAGCCAAGAATAACAGGATGTTGTGTGCGTTCTCTCACAGCAAAGAAATGTAACAGAAAGACCACAGTTGAGCCTTTGTCTTGTTTCGCTGCAGTGCCTCGCTACTTTTTTTGCGGTTTTTAAACATATTTTAAACACATTATATAGTCTCAGGGAGCACCGGCTCCAGTTCGCGGATTTTAAATTTTCGCGGGAGGGCGCCGGTCTCCATTAACCGTAAAAAATAAGGGATCACTGTACACAGCTTCAACTATGAAACCATTATAGAGGAATGCAAGAATGCCATTGTACGTGGGTACAAAAAGTGGAGAAGCAGTTTAGGAGTTGCCATCTGTTTCCATCTTCCCCTGTCTTCTACATCTTCCTCTGCCACACCAACCAACAGAATATTCTCTTTGACAACATCCATATATCTCCTCTCTGGTCTTCCCTTTGTCATACTCAAAGGTAAACTCCGGTCTGACATCAACCTTTCCATCACCATGTTAAACAAGAAGAGGCATTAATGCAGTCTTACTTTCTCCTAGAACCCATGTGTTACATCTTCCTAACACATCCCTGCTGTCATGCTATTCTAATACAGCTCCTCTAACACTTCAGACTTCCTCCCGTAATATCACAAGTCCTTCCTTTGCATTCTGTCTTATACTTTCTTTAAATTTACAAAGACAGAGCATCTCCCTCTGACCTTCCCTGCACTTCCCCATCAGCATTAGCAATGTAAACACTGCATCCTTAGTTCTTTTTACCAAGAAGCCATGTTTCTGTTCATAAATTGTAACCTCTTCGTAACCTAGCTTCCCTACTCTTTCCCAGGTCTTCACTGTCAGTCTTGTTTTTGAAAATTACCACTTGAATACTTTCTCTCCATTCCTCTGCCATTTTTTCTACTCTATCATTAAACTGTACGATTTAGTTAAATACTCCACTCCAATCTCTCCTAGACATTTCCATACCTCCACACTGGTATAGCCTTCAATTCTTCTCCTCAAAGCTCTTCATCCTCACAGGTGCATGACACTTCTTAGTTTACTGTGGAAACCATGAAGACAGAATAGGATATGACGTCAGTTCTTGATTTGATGTACTGACGAGTCTTGTCCTTTTATGAATGAAGTATTTAGAGATTGGTGAAGAAGTGTCAAATGATGTGTTAATAATCCTGTTTATGTGAGTGTACTCAGAGCCTGAACAGAAAATTCTGGATTAACAAAAAACGTTAGATCCAGACACTTGCTTGGTGGTACACTCCTCTGACTTGGTCATATGAAATGAATTACAGAGTATGATTGGACCAAAAATGTGGTATTACACCTGTATGTTTTATTATGGTCAGACACAGATTTTAAAAGCTGCCCAGCTGACCTCTTTGACCTAGCATTTGAACAAAAATTAAGCTTTAATTATTATGTATATACTTTTGGTATGTTAACTTGAATGTAATTCTGTTTTCCAGTGATGTCATTGCTTCTTTCATTCTTTATTTTATGAGAAAGCTCACCTTTGTTGGATCGACAGATGTTGGTTTTTGCCATTTCACCACTGGCTTTCATGTGTATAATTTCATCTCTTTATACATTCATTCTACTTTTTAGATTTTCACTGAAGAATCATAGAAAACAATTCAAAAATGTATCTTAAAACTGTCAATACACGTTAAAACATAAATGTGTATTTGTAAAATTTGTAAACATTGCTCACAAACTCTTGTGAAAAATCTTAGAACATATATTTATTATTCCCTTTTTTCAAAAGAAGATGAATATTATTGCAATGCCTGAGACATGATTTTGTCAAGATAGAGTATAAAAGCACCAGTTCTAACCATGTTTTTACACCTCTGCTCATAGCAGAAGGTTCTACAGGATGGAGTTAACATCTCAACTCCATCTCATCCCCCTCTATGCAGGATTGGCTTCTTTTGAAATCCATGTTGCAGCTTTTTTGCTGCCCATTCAGAGGTACGACAGATACAGCAAGATATGAAATCATGTGGACATAAGGATGAATAATTCCACTCTGATCTGGATCTGTGTTGTGACAAGACCCTGCTCATCTGAACCGTTCACTGACACATTGTCAGATGTAGGCATCTCCAACCAAATTGACAAGGTTGGTCTGTTTTTAGGGTTGTCGATCTGGTTGTATGACACTTCAAACACGATAATACCTGCACTCAAACACAGAGTTTTTATGACATGTCTCCTTTAACTCATATTACGTAAATGTCAAAGGATTTAATGCTTGAAGAGTGCACATTTAACTTTTAGTGGAAAATAGATCTTGTTCCTTTTGAATTTTAGGGCTACAAAACTGTATTTGAAATTGTAACACATTTTGAATTATGCTATAAAATAAACCTGCCGAGCCTTGTTTAGTTAATAAAGTGAGTCACTGCACTCTGTTTTCCCCGCCACCTGACAAGTGAAACTGTCAAGAACAATGATACACAATGTAACAATGGTACAATGTCCCATTCATCACTTCACACCTGTGTTTGATTATATGAGGGGCTTAGTTAGCTGCAAGTGGCGACTGATCATTTTAATTCTCTCTATCATTTTTTGCATGGAAATCACAGTTTGGAGGCCCTGTGGATACTTAACAAGAAATGGCTCTGGTGGAATTACTGGAATGTGGTTGCACTTAATTTTTAGTTGCACTACACCTCACTAGAAAAGCAGAAGTTTCATGGAACTGTGCCAGCTTTTACCGTATAAAGTCTCCTTGCAGCCCTGCATTTTCACCTCAGATGAGAGCAAGAGAGGCACACGAGGACACAACATTTTTTTTGTTGTTTCAGCATTTTGACTCTAATCTTGATCAACGTGTACTAAGACAGTTTTCATTTTGTTTTGGATTGGCAGGCTGTGTTTTTCATCTTTAAGAAATGGCATGCAAAATTATAATGCTTTTGTCACTTATAGGCAAGTCTTTTAACTATTGTTTACTTCAATTTGTTTGATGTATTTGTTTTTTTTACTAATGTGTGAGTGTTATTGACTGTGTCAGATATTTGTGATGTATTGTGTTTGTTTCCATAGGTGGAGTGGCTTGTCAGGATGCAGGTGAGTTAAAATTTAACCTCTTCACTCGTCAGTTGTCTTCAATCATAAATAAATGATTAAAATCAAAATGTAATTCATAGTCATGTAGCGAAAATTACAACAAAAACAGACTCTTGGAAATAATATTTTTTTCCTTTGATCGGATTTAGAATTGGAAGATGTTTTCTGCAGCTAATATTACTGAAATTTTGAAGCAGATTTTGGGTTGTAAATAAGCATGTCATTGAATTTTCACGAGCAGTGACCAGTATAAATTGCCATAATTCTTTGGTAGATTTATTGCATGACATAACTGCATTTAATAATTGTGAAATGCACTTCTGGTGGGGTGCTGTGCAGGTTGTTCCTTTTGTTTTTCTAATTTTCTCACTTGAGCTGTTCATCTTCATTTATACGAGTGGTAATGTCATCAGTTCATATAATTTGTCTGTTTATGGTCTTTACACAACTGTTCATGCATATACTGTCCCATGAAAAAGCATACCCTGTTTTAATCCAAAATATCTATGTGTTAGGACATGAAAATGTGTTAAATTACATATGTCCCCTTTCCTGTACAAATGATTGTAGTCAAGTCCAGAAGTATTTGGACAATGACAGAATTTTTATGATTTTGCCTTTACACACCAGCAACATGGATATATAATAAAACCAGATGTGACAAAAGTGTAAACTTTCTGCTTTAATCTAAGAAGTTTTACAAAACTATACTCTTCACCATTTATGAATTATTTCAAGTATCTCCATTTTCAAGGACTCAAAAGAAGTCTGGAGCCCATGGATTATGCACTATTAAGTGCTGTCCTATCAGTTTTGCAGCATTTGTCTGAATTTAAGGAGAGCGTATAGCTCTATAAACCTCAGAATTTATCTTGCCATTTCTGTCAGCAGTCATCAATAAATACCAGTGAACCCATTCTGTTGGTGACTAATTATGCCGATTGCCATACTACTACTTGCACCATGCCTGACATATGGTGTAGGATGCTTTGGTTTATGAGCTGTTCCTTTTTTTGTCACACTTTTCTCTTCCTATCATTCTGATACAAATTTACCTTGGTTTCATTTTTCCAAAGAATCTGATTTCAGAGCACAGGAAGCAGAGGCAATTAAGATGCTCAAGAAAATATTGATTGAAGAAAAACAGATAGTGACCAAGGAAGAGACCCGCTCCCCACCCAAAAGTAAATTTTAGACAGTGTTGTAATGTTGTAAAGGTGGCTCAATCTCCTCTGCTTGTAGGGGGATCTAAAATGCTAGAAAATTTCAAAAGTCCCCTGTACTGCTTTAACTTTCTTTTAGTCCTTAAAAATAGAAATACGTTGTCAAAAGTGGATGTAATTCCTGAATGACAAGAGCCATATTTTGTGAAATGTTTTAATTTAAGTAGTTTCACATCTTCACATCTGTTTTATTTCATATCAACTATGGTGTTACATATAGGCAACATCATAAAAACTCCTTCATTGTCCACAAAACTCTGGAGCTAACTGCATGTTACAGGTTTGCTCAGCACTATTACTCAGTCCTGTTTCTAGACCAATATAACATACTTGTGTTAATATTGCTTCTTTAGCACATCTTTATCCAGTGTCTGGGACTGCAAGCCATCCAGAAGATGATGGAAGTTCTCCAAGGATTGCTCTGCAAAGACCTTTTGTCTATTTTGGACAGACATACAATTACGCTTATGTATGCAACATTATCATACATATTTGATAAAGAATGAAAACATTTTAGTTGAATTAAAATTCCCTCCACTAGTTAAAAAAGTATCTTCAGTAAGGTCGTTTCAGAAATCTAAAAATGTATTGGTATTTTGTTTAACAGAGAGTGGATTATAGATTTTATTGATTTTTTTTCCTCCTGAGTCATCTACATTTCTCAACAATGAAAGCTATATATGAATTAAATAGCTAGGTCTCCCTAGCTCATAAAAAAATAATTTTAATAAGTACATATTAAAAAAGGATTTCTTCACTGAAGAGTGAAACATTAAAGGGGAATAATGACTCTTAGAGGGTCTGAGGTTTATCATATAACTGTATGGATGATAAGAGATGATTAATACATAAAAATTTACCATGACAGAAAGAGGCATTAAAGTTTTATTGGTGTATACATTAGTATATTATGATATGTTATTAACAGCTCTGCAATGCTACTTATTATATGCAAAATTGAAAACAGAAGAACAGAAGCGGTTTCTCCTTTTTTTTTCTTTGCAGCATTACCTAATATTATAATCTGTGACGGTGTATACAGAAATTGCTGTCAGTGACAGAGATGTTACCACTAATCTCTTATTTTCAGGTTAATCACAATGGGCACATAACGTTCAACAATCCGCTGTCAACTTACATACCTGAAAGGATCCCAATACATGGAACCAGAGACATTATTGCTCCATTCTGGACAGATTTGGACAACAGAGAAAGAGGTCAGGTCCTCTATAATCAATACACCAATGGCAGCATCCTCCAACAAGCAACACAAGACATTAATGCCTACTTCCCAAGCACAAACTTCAATGCCACCTGGGTCTTTGTGGCAACATGGTATGAGGTGGCCTACTTCCCAAATTCAGGAACGGTAGGTCAACATGATTTATAGTTACGCACAAAAAGTATTTCTTGAAATGTGAGAGCATCATGTTATTTAAAGACACGAGAATGCTAATGTAAAAGGCAGTGTTACAAATGTACATTTAGTCCAAAAACCTGGAAATTATTGTCTTGTTGATCAAAATTGGATTTTCCAAACATTACACATAAAGAACTGATATTTTCCAGGCGACCACTGTCCAAGCTGTGTTGATCTCTGGAGGCCAGAACTCATTTGTATTAATGAACTACGGGACAATTGCGGAAACTACTTTGGATGTACAGGTCAGAACCACTACACTCATTATACACCGATCAATAACATTATGACTAACCACTTAATAATGAACAAGTCCTCCTTATGCTCTTAAAAGAGCTCTGACCAGTCAGGGTCTAGACAAAGAACATCTGAAGGTGTCCTGGAGTATCTGGCACTGCAATGTTATCTATAGATATTTTGCGCCCTGTGGGTCATGCGGTTGGCTATCTGGATCACACAGATGCCATCAGGTCACATCAGACTGCTCTCTGTGCAGTTTGAAGGCAAAATAAACCCCTTAGATTCTTTGCTGGGTTCTTTGATAACTTCCTAAAAACATTTGGTCAGGGGCCCAGTGCTGACCTGCTGGTGGTGGCTGCTCCTGTAGGGGAAAGATATTGGGTCTGCAAAAGTTTTTGGTAGGTCCCAAATGTCTAAGTAGGATTCATGTGAATGCAAAGATGCAGGTTTTCCCAGCAGAACATTGCACTATCAACAAGATGAGTGCTGTTTACTCATATTACCCATCAGTGGTCATAATGCTGTGCTTGATTGGCATGTGTGTAATTATTTGCTACATGTGTGTAATCGCAACCGATGTTTCACTTTGCAGGCTGGCTATGACACAGTAAACTCCGATCACCATTTCTCTCTGCCTGGATCATTCTCTAGCAGTGCAACAGGAAACAACTCAGTTTTCCGCAACACCAGCAACGTCAATGTACCCGGTCGTTGGGCCTTTCAGTCAGACCATGGATCAAGGGGCTGCATTTTCAATGGTAGGTTCCTTGTCTCATGCGCACGGATGCACGCAGATGCTTCTGATTCTCTGAAACATTTGATATAATGTACTTTATATAATGAGATCTTTAAAGTCTTTGAAGTCTCTTACTAGTTAGTTGAGAATTGATCAATGGGAGAATGGTAGGAAGGCATTGCTGTAACTGGTTGTTACCTAAGCTGATCAACCAACTCCCCACAAAAAACAGCAGTGTTTCTTGACTGAGCAGCGATTCAATCCACTGTAGAAATTTTATGAATAAAAAGTCTTAATGGTAACACAGAAATCCGAGCATACACGATCACTGTATATCAGCACACTTGCCAAAAGATGCTGCTTAATCACCTGATATGCCTATGCCTCCGTGCTCAAACAATGACAATTAGCCAGGCAAACCAGAACGATGACGTACACACACAGCACGTGAGCATGAGGCCGCTACAAATAGTTAAATTAAGTAGCAATGAACTAGAATTAAAAGACTTGGTACTTTTTTAACAGTGCTCCGTTACCTGCGCCTGTATGCCAAACGACCGGATGAGAAACAGCTGTTTGAGACTAAACAGCTGATTTCTCTTATTTCAAGCAGGGATACCAGAAATAAAAAAAGAAGAAAAAACTCCATACTGCTTTGATTTATGTTGTTTTGGTTCCTAATTTACCTTTACACCTTTAACTCAGGAATATTCCTTTAACTAACATATTTTTAGGGCTCGAGCACTCGAGGGTGTGAGGATCCCATTGTATTTCGTATGTTTATCATTATTATTATTATTATTCTCCAAAATCACTTTTTTGGGGGCTTTAATGTACTCGAAAACTCACAAAATCTTTCACACACATTAGTTGTGCATGAAATTTACGTATTTTATGGATTTCTGTCATGGATACAAAAATGGGCTCAATAGCGCCAACTTCACCGCCAAATGCTTTCACCTACAGAGATGAATGTTGTGTGACTGATGTATCTTGGATGTTCTTTTATCTGGTGTCAAAAAGAGACCAAAAACAAAGATTAATACAAAGTTTATTATGACATGCAGAATATTTTCGGCTCAGTGGTCGACTCTCTTAACATCGTTAGAGACACAAAGAAAGTGTACACCTGTGTTCTGTGTTCTCCAATTTCATTGTACATTGATGTATAAGGACAATAAAGGGCATTCTGATTCTGGGTTGCTCTTCCTTTTATAACCTTAGAAAGGGGGTCTTGCATTGCCCCCTTTGGTATTTCTTCTTCAAATGGCCTGCAGCTTTTGTCTTACAGGATATGTGTTCACATTCGTCACAGTCCAGGGATAAAAGTGGTAAAACAACTGTGTTTATTTGTGGAAGTCACAAACTTTTTTGATGTCAGTAAGTCATTAGGTCATAAAAATCTAAGACAGCAGGAAACTGAGGTAACAACATGGACACACAGCCAGCATTCCTAAAGGCAATAAAAGTTGAGTCTTGGGCCGCTAAGTGTGCACTAAAAATCTTCTGAGCTAATCAAATCCTAGCATTTCGAAGACTTGCCATAAAAGAGAAATTGGCTATAACTCGACCATCCATTGCTTAATCTGGTCCACAATAAATGAGTATGATCATAGTCCCATCCTGAATTCATAAAACCTGTAATATTCAGGAACAGTTGTAGTGCCACCTATTGGCAACAGGAAATGTCATGTTTTGCTTTAGGCATCCCTGCTCCTAGTGGGATGAGGTGGTCAGAGGGTCAGACTGCAGGTCATCATGTTAGTTGATATCTCAGATACTTCTAGATAAACAGGTGGAGGTAAACACTGGGATGGTCATAGGTGGAACTGCAGATTACTATGTAGCTCTGGAAACTCTGGCCTGCAAACATATGCAGAAAGAAGAAAAAAAAAGAAGAGGGGTGAGGGGGTGCAGGAGAGCACAAAAAATACAGGAACAGATGCAGATACATTTATGAAATGGAGGGAGTTGATTCCTAAAACTGCACTTGTTCTAAATTGCCAGATCATTGTCAAAATTTGCATAGTCCCATAACATTTTTGCAATGATTTCTATGGAAAACAAAAAACAGTCCTAAAGGATTGATTAAAAATCCCTCATTGCTCCCTGGGAGGAGATTATCATTTAAAGCCTATTCTTCTGGTAACTGGTAGCCACTGTAAAGATCTCAGAACAGCAGTAATGTGCTCAGTTTTCCTGGTTCTTCTTAGAATCCTAGCAACAGAGTTCATCATGAGCTGAAGGTACCTAATCAGACAAAAGAACATTGTAGCAGTCAAGTCTGCTGGAGATGAAGATTCTGTAAATCAGTTCTGGACATCAGACCTCTAACTGATGACTCATTGACTGCAGAAGTGAGCATGGGGTTGCATTATTATTATTTTTTTATTTGTTTATTTGTGGCACTGTGATGGACTGGCAATCTGTCCAGATTTTAACTTTTCTATCAACTGATGATGTTAGGGAGAAACACCAGCCCCCCTGCAACCCTGTCTTAGATGTAGAAGGTATAGAAAATAGAAGAAAAAAAACAGAATGGCTGACACTGAAGGGGATAATAATTTTGAATCAGCCTTTGACAGTATATTTTCTCTTATATTAACAAACACATTCTAATATATTTACCTTTTTTCATTATTTTGTTCTTATTCTAATTGCCATTCTAATTGTGTTCGGGGTCATTTTTTCAAATCCTGTGCTTGTTGAATAAACCTCTTGGAAATTGAGAATTAACACAGAGGTTCAAGACTAACTCGGTTTTGCCTGTGTTTTTAATCTACACATGTTAGTACAGTATTGTACCATCACTTACCATGACTTTTCCTTTGATTCTGTTGAAGGTCAGCCTTTGCAGCTGGGAGATTCTTTCTGGAGCGACAGCACCTGTGCACAGAAGTGTTTGTGCACCTCGACAGGCCTGCAGTGTTCCAACCAGCCCTGTTCCTTCTCCCAAATCTGCCGGCCAACTTCCTTTCAGTTCTCCTGCCAGACAGTGCAGAGGCGCACCTGCACCATCAGTGGTGATCCACATTACTACACCTTCGATAATTCAGTGTTTCACTTTCAGGGGACCTGCACTTACGTTCTTTCAGAACAGTGTCAGAATGGGCTGCCCTATTATAGAGTTGAGGGCAAGAATGAGCACCGAGGCAGCACTCATGTTTCCTGGACACGACTGGTGAAAGTGTATGTCTATAATGAAACCATTGAGCTTGTCAAAGGACATCCTGGTAAAGCTAAGGTTAGTCATTTTGTGAATTCTGTTCTTTTTAAAAATGTGACCAAGTATGTTTTTGTTCAGTTAATCAACCTGCTGGTGTGATTCCAGGTCAATGGGAACTTTGCATCCACTCCAATCTACCTAAATAATGGTACAGTCCAGGTTTATGAGTCAGGTTTTACGGTGACTGTCAGCACTGATTTTGGCCTGATGGTATCTTATGATACAAATCATCTTGTCCGGATCAGCCTGCCCTACACTTACCAGAATGCAACATGCGGTCTTTGTGGAAACTTCAACAATCACCCTGAAGATGATTTCAGAACCCGTGAAGGAGAGGTGGTGAGCTCTGATGTGGTTTTTGCCAACAGTTGGCAAGCATCTGGCGATGATGAGGCTGGGTGTGAGGCAGAGTGTGGAGGTCTGGACTGTGCTGCCTGCACTGCAGATCAGACAGCATTATACAGCAATGATGCCCATTGTGGTATCCTCCAGAACACTTCTGGACCTTTTGCTGCATGTCACCAACAACTTCCCCCACAGACCTTTATGGAAAGTTGTGTTTTTGATCTGTGTGTTGGTGGAGGGTACCAGCCCATTCTGTGTCAAGCCTTAAATGTGTATGCAAGTCAGTGCCAACAAAATGCTGTCCGACTACCAAACTGGAGGAGACCTGGCTTCTGTGGTATGTCTGTCAGTTGTTCAAAATGTAGAAGAAATATCAAACTTTTTAAATTACTGAAATGTAATGACTAATGCTTTTGTTTGTCTAGAAATCCCCTGCCCTGCAAATAGCCATTTTGAGTCCCAAGCCTCAGGATGTCCACCCACCTGTGTTAACCCCAATTCCACCCACAACTGTCCTCTCCCTGATCAAGAGAGCTGTGTTTGTGATACTGGCTACATCCTCAGTGGTGGAGTTTGTGTCCCTCATGATGAGTGTGGTTGCAGCTTTGAGGGTCGCTACTACAGCTCCGGAGAAACTGTAATACTTGATGAGGACTGTGGGAGGCGTTGTAGCTGCAGTTATGGCTCCATGAGTTGCAGCTCACATGGATGTGGCCCACATGAGTCATGTAGAGTGGAGGATGGAGAAAGAGGATGCAGACCCAACAGCTATGCCACCTGCTGGATTAGAGGCCCAGGATCATATCAAACATTTGATGAAGTGACATACCAATATCCTGGTGCTTGTCGACTCACCCTCACCAAAGTAATGGGATTGTCTGATCACCCACACTTTATGGTGGCTGCAGAGAAAGTGCCAAGAGGCCAGCAGGGTTTTGCGCGAGTTCTAAAGTTTGAGGCAGAAGGGACACATGTATCTATCGAGATGGGAATCCAGAATAAAGTTCAGGTAGTCAAATTGTTGCTGAATCTGAATAGGTAGAGCTGTTTGAAACATATTAACTTCAAAGTATGAATCTTGATTTTCCTGCAGGTGAATGGTCAGCTGGTCAGACTTCCCTACAGCTCCGGGTCCATCAGTATTTACCAAAGCAGCGTGTTCAGTGTCAGCCTTCGTACATCTTTTGGTGTGACCGTGCAGACAGTCTGGCCTCACTTTGTACGTGTCACTGTACCTGCTGTCTACAGTAACTCACTTGGTGGACTCTGTGGGAACTATAATGGTCATGCACATGATGACTTCCGTACACCCACTGGCACTCTGGTCAACAGTTCTCAGGAGTTTGGGGACAGTTGGCGGGATGGCTCCCTTGTGGCTCACTGTGTGGAAAGCATGAACCATAATTCATCAGTCAGTTACAATTCCAGTCAGTACTGTGGCATTCTCAGCTCACAGCAAGGACCATTTACATCATGTTGGGCTGTAGTGGAGCCATCACAGCAGGTGGATGTGTGTGTGGACATCCTCAGGAGGTCTGGAGATCCTGCATCAACACTATGTGAGGTTCTTCGAGATTATGTACTGATGTGTCAACAGAGGGGTGTTACTCTTGGACAGTGGAGGAATGCAACTGGTTGTGGTAAGCACTTTCCTCCTGTTTTATTAAAGATGTGGTATCAAAATATGTCAGCATTTGTTCTTGTTATTTTCTGTAGAGCTATCCTGCCCTTCAAACAGCCACTATGACCTCTGTGGGACCACTTGTCCTTCTGCCTGCCCCAGCCTCTCTTTCCCCTTCACCTGTGACACTCCATGTCAAGATGGGTGCCAGTGTGATGATGGTTTTGTCCTCAATGGTAATCAGTGTGTGCCACCAACATCTTGTGGATGCTATCATAAAGGACGCTATCGTCAAAGTGGAGAACAGTTCTGGGATGGTGAAGAGTGCCAGAGCTTGTGCACTTGTGATGGCATGACTGCTGCAGTCCAGTGTATCCCCAACTCTTGTGGTCCTCAGGAGTCCTGCCGTGTGGTGGAGGGTGAGTTTGGTTGCCATCCCAACCCTCATGGCACCTGCTCAGCCTCTGGAGACCCTCACTACATTACCTTTGATGGCCAGGCCTATGACTTCCAGGGAACCTGCCGCTATGTCCTGGCAACAGTTTGCAATTCCACTGATGAGCTCCATCAATTTTCTGTGGAAGCAAAGAATGAACCGTTGAATGGGTTGGCAGTTTCCATCACAGCTGAAGTTTTTGTTGATGTGTTGGGCTATCAAGTGCTTCTGTCTCGAAACAGCCAGGGCATGGTAGAGGTGAGTTAAGCTATTTAGGGAAGAATTTCTCAATATATCAGAAAGAGTTCAACAGCTACGAGGTTATTCACCAATGCCAAATGTCTGTCTCTGCAGACTTTTGGCATTGGTGCACCAACCAAATACAAATAAGAAATGAAAATCTATTTTCGTTTTTCCACAGGTAAATGGAATAACTAGAAATCTACCAATTCTGTTGAATGGAAATCTATCCATCTTTGCCAGTGGATCTCAAACATTTGTCAGTGCAGGTTTTGGTCTGAGTGTCATGTACGATGGAAGGAGCACAGTGTCTATCTCTGTACCTTCAGATTACAGGTATTTGCATTTTCATGATCAAATAAATCAGAAAAACTTAACAACTTAGAAACTGTTGCTTCAAAGCAACAATTTCAATTGCGTGTTTAAATATTTGAAAACTGATAATACCATCAGAGGGAAAACCTGCGGACTCTGTGGAAACTTCAATGGAAATTCAAGTGATGAGTTCCTCACCGCAAATGGAGCACCAGTCACCACTCCAGATGATTTTGGGGCAGCCTGGAAGGTTCCTGGCAACTACTCCTGCAGTGATGGTTGTGGCTCCTCCTGCCCACAATGCAACGATGATGGACCTGCCAGAGCTCAGTGTGATGTTATTCAGGCATCTGATGGGCCCTTCAGCTTCTGCCATGATGAAGTGGATCCAGCACCATATTTCAAAGACTGCATCTTTGATGTTTGTGTGTCAGGAAGTGGGGGCCAAGATCTTCTGTGCAGGGCCATTGAAGCATATGTCAGTGCCTGTCAGTCTATCAATGTCCAAATCTACCCCTGGAGACAGAACACCACCTGCAGTGAGTCAAGCAGTCATGGTGATGTTATATTATCAATCTAAGAAGTTTTCACAAAATGTCTTATTGAATATTCTCAAAAGTTTGAATCAGCACGACTGGACTTCCTTTTCTTGGATCTTGAAAGGAAAGATCAAAGAAATATGTAATCATGCATATTTAAATTTGCACAGGAAAGGGTTCGAGAAATACCGCCTACAGCAGTGTGTCTCTTTAAGTATTGCCTCTAGACATGATTAAACTTGTTTTTAAAAGTCTGCTGTCTGTCACCTTTTTCTTACACTTTAAGGAATTGATTGTCCAGTAAACAGTCATTATGAGCTGTGTGGAACAGACTGTGGCCACACCTGTGCCAGCAGCACTGATGCCACCTGTGAGCATGTTTGCTCAGAGGGATGTTTCTGTGATGAGGGTTTTGTCAGGAGCGGGGCGAGGTGTGTCCCTGTGGAGAGCTGTGGCTGCCAATACGATGGCTTCTACTTTAATGTAAGTTGGTTTTAACTAACTTTATTATTCTTTTAGATTAATTTATCAAGTTAAATTGACAAAATTGTGACAATAACATTTAAAACAAAGTTTAGGTAAGAGGATCAACATGTAACAACGTTACAAGATAAAAATTTAAAAAAGTTGCCTCTATGCAAAGCAGCTATTGTCTTACAGTCTGTGGCTGGTCACTTGTTTAAAAAGAAAATGTGCAGTTTTTCTCTGCTCCAGCATGTAGTTACTGAATTAAGGAAACGAAGGAAGCTATAGATCAACTCCATACTCCCCCTGCTGGAGCTGTCTGGTTACTACTTCTGTTCACTCTGACATTACACTGATCTCTTGCCAATTCACGCTTTAAGTTCCGTGGTTTTAGTTATTAGTATATTATTTTTTCAGAAATATAAAATATTTAAAAAAATCAAGAAAAAATTGCGGAAACATCACAGGATGCTGTCTGTTAACCGACAGGAGCCGAACAATACAACCTGTGTGATGTTACAAGTTCTCTGCAGTGCCAGAATAAAGTGCCCGTTCCATGCAGAGAAAATTGGACTTTTTCTTTTGTTGTTGTTAGCTTGTTACCCGCTATGAGCCAAAAATAGCACAATACCAGTGGTTTCTTTACTACGGTTCGGAGACCAGAGGCTGTGAAGGAAACAGAAAGACCACAGTTGACCCTTTGTCTTGTTTCGCTGCAGTGCCTCGCTACTTTTGCGGTTTTTAAACATATTTTAAACACATTATTTAGGCTCGGGGGGCACCGGCTCCTGTTTGCAGATTTTGATTTTCGCGGTGGGGCGCCGTTCCCCATTAACCGCGAAAAATAAGGGATCACTGTCCCTTCATGACATGAGAAAAATCAGACGATTCCATTTGAACACAACATAAGTTTGACTTGACTAAGTACGGTGTCTCTGGATCTGACTGAAATCCAGAATGAAGAAAATGAATGTTTAATAGCAACACAACATCAGAGTAACTATTTCTCCGGTGCTCCAGGCTGGCGACTCCTTCTGGACAGACGGTTGCTACCAGAGATGTGAATGTCATGCTCCAAATGACCTGCGCTGTTCTCCTGCATCGTGCACTCCTGCACAACAGTGCACTATCAGGGATGGCCAGCTGGGCTGTTATGATGCCATGTCCACTTGCACAGTGTGGGGAGACCCTCACTACATCAGCTTTGATGGAGCTCTGGCTCATTTCCAGGGCACATGCTCTTACATCATTACTGAGAGTGTGAGCCACAGCAGCAATGAAACCCAGTTTAAGGTCGTAGCCACCAACAATCACCGTGGCAACAACCTTGTGTCGTTTGTGTCAGCGGTGGATATCTACCTCTCAAACCAGCTGGAGAGTCTACATATCAGGATTGGACCCAACAGAAGAGTGAAGGTAATCTCTCCTCTCAAGACCAACAGCTTTCTACGTCTGTCCTGACATCCTGTTGAACCCTCTGACCTCTACTCCTCCCAGGTAAATGGAACTGACGTGTCTCCTCCCACCACTGCGGGAACATTAGCTCAGGTGTTGAGACAGGGAAGCAACATCGTGCTTGATGCAGTTGACTTCAAAGTCCAGTTTGATGGGCGGAGTACTTTACTGGTCAGAATGGGACAAAACCGTCAGAACAGAGTCACTGGGATGTGTGGGAACTTCAACAGCGATCCTACAGATGACAAAGTGTTACCAAATGGCACACTGGCACAAAATGATAACGAGTTTGGTCACAGCTGGAAGTCATCCATCAGCCAACCAGGGTGAGCTGTTATGAAAAGCTCAGCAATATAACTGAAACTGCTTCACTCTAATTACAGTGTGCTCTGTCTTTCCCAGATGTGGATCCACAGATGAAAACATTGATAGACTGAATGACTGTCCCTTTTCAGAAGAATACTCTGAACTCTGCAGCATCATCACCAACATCAGTGGCCCATTCAGTGTTTGTCACCCGCACTCAGACCCACAGCCATTTTTCATTTCTTGTATCTATGATCTCTGTCTCTACACTCCAGCCAATGGGATGCTGTGTTCTGCTGTCTCAGCATACGAGAGAACTTGTTCGGTTCTGGGGTTGAACATCCCAGAGGGGCGCTCTGCTTTAGAGTGTGGTATGTTTTCCAATGACTGAATAATATTATTGATGAGAGGTCTTTGTCATTTTACCTGTTGGTGACAACAGTCTTGTGTCTTGACTAATTTTTATTGAGCTTTTATAAGTCTTTGTGTTATCCTTTCTCCAGCGGATGTAGATCCCTGTGAACAGCTGGACTGCACGGAGTATGAGTGGTGTGGGCAGAAACATGGTGTGTACGGCTGTTTCTGTGATGAACATCATGATCGGCCCAACAATGACTGCTACGGTGAGGGAAAACCACTTAAAACCCTACTTTGTCATTAGAGGGTTGAAGTGATGATGTTGGTTCCAGACCCTGAGAACAGTAGTATTGTCAGCTGTATGAAGTATTTTTTATATCTTCTGCAAATCTTCAACACAATCTGTCTTTTTAAACCTGCAGGCTTTGATTTAAGTGTCATTAAGCAGAAAAAATATTATTTAATTTATCTTTAAACAGACTCGTCCACCACTTGTGAGAGCAGTTCAGGCACCATGTCCTTGTCTCGCTGTCAGCTGTTTGAAGCAGGCTTCCACTCCAGTAGCCTGCATCTCCAAGATAACTCCTGCAATGGCACTCTTGATGACGGACGACTCATTTTTCACTTTGACAATGACGACCACCTGTGTGGCACAGTACTCAGGGTAAAGTTCATAGACTTCAATTTTATTATTGCAGACTGAATGCTACCGTCATTAATTTATACCATTTTGTCATTGTAACGTTTAGAGCAATGGAACTCATTTCATGTATGAGAACACCATCCAGGGTGACATGGACCCTCATGGAGGTCTAATCAGCCGTGAGAGGAGCATCCGCCTGCATTTCTCCTGTGAATACCCTCTGAATAAGGCTTTGTCCATGAATGTGGGAATCAACCCTGTGGAGAGGTGAAAACACCATCTCTTCTTAATATTTAACTTGATCTGTTCTTTCACTTTAGTGTTGATATCTAACTCAATCTTTTTGATGGGAAATATTTTGCAAGATACCTGAATCCCTATTCTGCACCGTCACCTGCAAATATACCATTTAAACAGATTAGAGGAACCTGGAGATCAAAGAAGAATGTGTCAAATTTCCTGCCAGGCTTAGTCTTACAAAGTCAGCATATTTGCTGAAAGGGAATAGTTTCCTCCCTGTTTTTTGTACTAAAGCTAAGGAGTGAAAACATGTCTTTTTTTCCTTTCTTTTTTTAAGTGTATTGAGGAAGCATCTTGGTGGAACTGGTTTATATCAAATGCGGATGATCCCCTACCGAGACGCAAGCTTCCTCCTCCCCTTCAGCGTTGACAGTAACATAGAAATGGAAGTGGATGAGAGGATGTATGTGGAGGTGCGAACAGATGGGATAGATGGACGGCAGATTTCCACCCTTCTGGACTCATGCTGGACCACGCCAGTCAACGACGCAAACTACCCAGTCCGCTGGGATCTCATTACTGCAGAGTAAAAGATCTACTCTCTCTTCTTTTCTTCTTCCATCCTTCACAACCAAGTTAAACTTATGGCATTCTGACTTCTGCCTCTGTCCCCGTCTAACAGGTGTCCTAATCCAGAAGATGGTACAGTGGAGCTGATTCAAAGCGGCGTCTCCACTGTGGCCCGGTTCTCCTTCAAGATGTTCACTTTTACCAACTATTCATCCATTTACGTGCACTGTAACGTCCACTTGTGTCTTTTGAGAAACAACAACTGCACACCTGTAAGTACTATCTGATGTGTGAATGGTATAATGAAATGATGCCCCTGCAGAAGTTACTAATGTTGTTTTCCTTCAGCGCTGCTACTCAGGTCACCATGGACGAGTTCAGAGGGACCTATCACATCATGACTCCACAAGCATCTCCCTTGGACCACTTGTCCAGAAGCCATATCCCATCGGTAAAACTGTACAATATTTTCATGTCTTTGTAGTATTGTAGATGAAACAGAGGTTGACTGACTCCATTTATCCATGTTTCTTCATTTCAGATGCAAAGATGCAGAGAAGCAGTACTTCAGGTCAGCAGATATCAGTCATTACCTTGACTGTCATCTTGCTGACTGCCATCATTCTGGTCCACTAAGATTAAAGAGGAATTATATTTTGAGATGACTAAACATTTATCTACTTTATGATGTATCTTGTTTTGAGGTTTTTTTTTTTCTTGGGGTGTGATTTTGTATTTACAGCAGTAGAGGACACTGTTGTGCAGCACAGTGAAGTTCAAATCTGTATCCACTGTGTATTTGATATTTATCAGCTGTTGTTTCTCTTTGGTTCTTTTGTAGGGATTTTTATCATAGAAAATGGTTATCATATGATAATTTTGGTTACGTATTAAGTGACTTGATTCTAATGGAAGTCAGTGTTGTAGATAAATATGTAAAATGTCAGTAATTGTAAATGATCTGAAACTATGTTCTTTTTTTCCTTCACTCGTTGATGTTTTAGCTTGTTTTGTGCATTTCATAAGACATATGTGTCAGAGACATGCAATTAGATGTCCTATCTGGCAAATATGTCTCAAATGGTGATTAACTAATAGATAGTTCTAAAACAAAAAAAAAAAAGGTATAACTCAATTATGACATGTTTCACTGAGTCTTTGCATTTTCAGTGAAGTATATAAACATTCTCTTACTCTATGCAGAACTTTTAATCTTTGTTGTTCTTAAAATGGTTAATGGGCCACTAAGCTCACCTAATTATAAATGTCTGTAGACCTTCTAGTTTAGCATTTTTGTGTTTTTTTAAGGCCCATTTTTATATTGTGAGTTACTGGAACAAATTAATGTTTAACAACCAACTGAGCTTTATTTGAAACCAAGCTTGACTTTTGATAACACTATGAAAGCTCTAAGACCTTCATTGTCTGTACCAGTGGCATTTCTAATTTTCTTCTTGCATAATAAAGGCTTTTCAGTCTTTTTCACCATGCTGACGATCAATTTCTAGTCCAAATCATGACTCATTCCTGCAGTATTTGTATGTGAAGGAAATTTTTATTTGGTTTATCCATCTTGTAATTTTGTCATTTTATTTGTCTTTAACAATATGTTTAAAAGTTATTTGTCTTTCTTAACAAGACCAATACACATCATAATGTGTGACAAAGACACAAGCATGGGGGTCAGCTGTGATTCATTGATCAAGGAGACACGGCAGGGGTTAGCTGTGACTTTGAATAAACATTACTAAATTCAATTAACATCAAGTAAATAACTTCTTGATCAACGAACTGTATAACGTAGCTAAATTCAATCAGTCTGTTTTAAGACAAATGTCTCTTTGCTTTCACCACTACCTGCTGTGATCCACTCTGTATGCAAAAACCTGTAAGCAGAATCAACACCTTCTATCTTGGTATAAGAGACAGCCTCATCTCTGTTGAGACAGAGTCCTCAGCCAGTATTCTGCGTAGCACTGACTGACAGCTCTCCTTATGTGCACATAAGATTTTTGTATGTTTGTTTCTTTTCTCTGTAATAAATTCTATTCAGATTTTCTCATCGAGATTGGATCTTATTTTTTCCACAACATGTATTTCACAATTCATGATTTTCAGCATTTTGAGGATTGACCACAAAAACTCTTGTTTTTCTGGAGTCTTGGAGTCTAGCACATGGTGCTCCTTTGTGCTGGAAAATGTACAGATCATCTCTAAATTGTCCCTGGATTGCTGAGAGAATGTGCTATTGGAGGACTTTTATTTACTTATCATTTTGTATGACAGTGATTTTTTTGTTTCTTGGTTTGTTTGTTTGTTTGTTTAGAATTGTGCATAAAAGACTAAAGCAGAAAAAAATGTTAAACTGAAACAAACTTAAGGCCGTGACTGTAAAACATTGAACAATATAACTACAATGAATGGAATCTTTGGTCGGCACCAGATTTATTACTTGAGAGATCCTGCTGAACCACGGTTCAATTGCCATACTTGAGCATGGTACCGACCAGGACCAGGAACTGACCCATCATCCATGGAAGTCCGGTCAGGACAGCTGCTGTTAATAGTTTAGATGTGCTTCTATATCAAAACTTTCTGTACAGAAGGTCAGCGTGACTGTTAGACACAACATAACTCAGGGTTAAAACTACAAAAAAAAACCCAAAAAACTAGGACTGTCAACTCAATATCAGAACCTTGTTTCTTCCAGGTGGGAAAATGGTAAATTTGCTGTTTGCATAATCTGCTAAAAATGTAATAGTTTTCCTTGAAGCATAAGATCAAAAGCATATGTCCTACAAGAGAGCCAGTGAAAACATACATAATGTTCTAAGTTTTTATCCAAATCTAAATTGGCAATATTGTGTTTAACACTGCACTTTACACATTACAGGCCAATGAGGTGAAGACATAGTCTCACCCTCCCCTATGGACACTGAATTGCCATCATCAGTCAATAAAATGTCATGGTTTGCAGAGGCGGAAGGAGGACCCAAGAGCAGGAGATCTCAAAGCAAAAGGGTCTGTTCTCACGCCTGCCGTCTGGCAGAAGGTTCCGCAGCATCCGTTGCAGAACAGCCAGACTCAGAAACAGTTATTTCCCCCTGGCCATCAGACTACTCAATGGACAAATAAACCCCCACCCCATGGACAATGGCGCATAATTTCCCTTAAGTAAATATCTGTGAAATATATTTTTTCTGTGCAATACATTTTTCAAATTCAAATTCAAAGCAATATTTTCAATCTCAATTTCTGTGCAATATTTGTATATTTGTATATTCCATAGTCATATTCATATTCATATATATATATTTTTTATTGCTGCTACGTAGCTCTGCACTGCACTTGAACCTGCTGTTTACACCGGATTCTGCTGTTTTACATCCTGGTTTTATCTATTTATTCTCTACACTGCACTCACCACAACCTTTAGGTTTTTTAGGTCTGTAGCACTACAGTATTGTATTGTAATTTTTTAAGCTGTAATACGGAAAGCCAAGCAATGACATTTTGTTGACGAAAAACCTCACTGCCGTGTGTTTTTTTGTGCAATGACAATAAAGAAAGTCTAAGTCTAAGTCTAAGTTTATTAACCAAAACACAAAAGTCCAAAAATATCAACTTAACTTGACTGCCAGGACAACAAGAGGCAAAACATGCAGGACTGCAAACACATATAGTGACTAATGGACCGATGGAGGACAGGGGAAAATGACAAGACTTAAATACACAAGGGATCAGATGAGAGGAAGGTGCAGGGAATCAAGGTAACAAGAGGAAGGAAGCAAAGCAGAAAACAATGAAGACAAGTGTAGTAACTCAACATTGGGGGTTTATTTTATTCTTGACGAACATCTCTGTCTCTCACAGTCACCGCAATTTTCTCACTGTATTCAGTATTGACTATCCTTATTCTGTCCTTTGTCAGACTTCCCCACGGGTAACAAATCAAGCCAACGCCACCTAGTGGACTGGCAGACATCTATATATTATATCAAATACACAGTTACATCCCTTCCCCCTTAAGCATTTTCTATACATATCACCGGAACATTATAACTGTTTAACTCTGTTAACTTGCCCACAACACTGTTAATGAGTCTCTCTTAATGCAACTTAAAGTCTTTAAGGTAGCTGGGCAACTTAGTTTCCCTTCTTGACTGTCTCCTTACTGGAGTTGTATTTATTACAGTTTTTCGTTCAGTCTCTGAGCTTCCTACAGCTTCCGTAGCTGCTGGCTCCTCCAACTGGTCACCACTGAGTACCACCCCCTCAGCTTCCAGCCATGCTTCGTTTTTTTCATCGGCCTGACTTAGGTGAATAGCGGCAGCTTGTTGGTTGTTGTTGCGTTCTGGTGGTCTCTGGTGGGGAGCATGAATCTGATTCACGTGTCTCCTCACTACTCTCCCATCCCCCAGCATCACTTTATAGGACACTGGTCCTGTCTCTGATTCAATCATTCCCGGGATCCACTTGGGCCCTAGACTCAAGTTCTGGGTCAACACTGTTTCTCCTGTTTTGAACCAGCGTCCTTTTGCCCTTTTGTGATCTTTTATCTGTCTTTCTTGTCTTTCCTGCTCAGGTCTGGATGGATTGAATCGAGTGTGCAATGTAGCTTCCTCCAGAGAAGCAGCTCTGCTGGTGATAGGCCTGTGGTGGTGTGAGGAGTCACTCTGTAGCTAAATAACACTCTGGCTACCTTAGCTGTCAGTGTGCCCTCTGGACATTTTTTCATCACTCTCTTGAATGTTTGTACCCCTCTCTCTGCTAACCCGTTACTGGCAGCGTGATAGGGTGCAGAGGTCACATGACGGACATCATTTTTTCTCAGAAAGTCGTTGAACTCTGTGCTGGTGAAACAAGTGCCATTATCAGACACCAACAACTCAGGCAGTCCATGATTACTGAAAGTGGTACGCAGACACTCAATTGTGGTGGCTGAAGTGGCAGAGTTCACTGGCTACACATCCATCCATTTTGAATGTGCATCAATGAGCACAAAAAACATTTTCTCCATAAATGGTCCGGCATAATTTACATGTAGACGGCTCCACGGTTTGTCCGGCCACTCCCAGGGGTGTAATGGAGCTGGTGCAGGGACGTTTCGGTGCTCTTGACATGTTGTACAGCCCTTTACCATATCCTCCACCTCTTTGTCCAACTTTGGCCACCACACATAACTCCTAGCCAGTGCTTTCTTTCCGAACACTCCTGCGGGCACTGATGAAGCTGTCTCATAACATTTTCTTAGGCCTGGTTTTGGCACAACCACCCTCGAGCCCCATAACACACATCCATTCTGGATACGGAGTTCATGTTTCCTTACCTCATACGGGGCAAACTCCTCCCCTTTTAATTTTGCTGACCAGCCATTTTGCACCGTACTGGATCTTTATCTGTCTATGCTTTTACTTAATCAGCTGTCACCAGCGTGATGTCAGAGCTCTCCAGCATGAGAACCCTCTCTTCCAGCCTCTCAACTTCCGCTTCCTCCGGTAAAGGAAGGCGGTTCAGGGCATCTGCATTGCAGTGATACTTCCCTTCTTTGCACACTATTGTGTATTCATAGGCTCTCAAGGTTACCGACCGCCTTTGGATTCTGGGTCAGGCCATCTGTGGCACGGCTCGCATCTCACTGAAAAGTGACAACAAAGGCTTGTGATCTGTCACTATGGTGAATTTCCATCCATAAATGTACTTGTGGAAACGTTTTATTCCAAACATCACCGCTAGTCCTTCCTTATCCAGTTGTGAATAGTTCTTCTCAGCTGTGTTTAATGTTCGTGAGGTGAATCCTATGGGTCTCTGTTCCATCTGCCATGTGATGTGACAGCACGGCACCTACTCCATAGGGTGATGCGTCACAAGACAGCACAATGTTTTTCTCTGGGTCGTAATGCACAAGCACTTCAGCAGACTGTTTCATTTCTTTTGATTTTTTAAAAGTGGCTTGTTGTGCCTCTCCCCACCGCCACTTTGTCTCTTGTAACAGTGTGTGCACTGGGGCGAGAACAGTTGACAGATTTGGCAGAAACTTGTTATAATAGTTTAACAGTCCTAAGTATGCCTTCAACTTTGTCACATTTGAAGGTGTGGGTGCCTGTTTGATTGCTCGCACCTTCTCATGGACTGGGTGCAGCCCTGTTGCATCCACTTTATGACCTAGAAACATCACTTCCTCATTCATGAATAAGCTCTTGGCCCTCTTCAGTCTGAGGCCGGCTTCCTGTAGCCGTTTCAACACCATGGCCAGAGTCTGCAGGTGCTCTGTGTCTTCTTTCCCTGTGAGGAGGATGTCATCCAGGAATATGGTCACATGAGGAATGCCCTGCAGGAGTCCTTCCATGGTCCGTTGGAATATCGCTGGGCTTGATGAAACTCCAAAGGGTAGCACTCTGTATGTGAACAAACCTTTATGAGTAATTATGGTCACATACTTCTTTGCTTCCTCTTCCAAGGGAATCTGGTGATAAGCATGGCTCAGATCTAATTTTGTGAATTTCTGTCCACCTGAAAGCGTGGCAAACAAGTCCTCAATTCTGGGAATTGGGTACTGTTCAAGTTTTGAGATCTGATTTACCGTCAGTTTGTAATCTCCGCACAGTCTTGCTGTGTCATCGAGTTTCAGCACAGGGACCACAGGCGCTGCCCACTCAGCATGTTCAACAGGTTCAATGATCTCTTGGGCGAGGAGACGGTTGAGCTCCACCTCAACTCTTTCTCTCATGGCATATGGGACATGCTGGGCTTTAAAAAAATATGGGGGCTGCTTCCTTGTCCACATATATTTTTGCTGGGGGGCCTTTGAATCTCCCGAGTTCATCTTTGAAAACTTCTTCATACTTCCCCAGTACCGCCCCCAATGTCACTTCCCCCAGATGGTGGATTTGGGATTCTGGTCTCCCCTGCACCTCCTCTGAGGTCTCTTCCTTGATGTGATGGACCTGGGGTGCTCATCTCCACTGCCTCTTAATCCAGTACCTGCCTACCAGACTGGGACCTGAACCTTGCACAACTACCACAGGTAAGTCTTGTACTAGCCCTTTATGTTGCACCACAGCTGCTCCCAAGACTTTTACTCTATGGCCTGTGTATGTTCTGAGTCTCACTCAGCATGGGCATAACTTTGGTACCCCTTTTCCCCCTAAGGTTTTGAACACCGAGTGGTTCATTACTGTTACCCCACACCCTGAGTCCATCTCAAACTGTGTGTCTGTGTCATTAACTGTCAATGTCTCTACAAATGGCTCTTATGCTGGTACATCAAGTTCATCTATTTTGTACAGTGTGAACATGACTTCATCTGTATCAACACCATCCTTTTCATCCTGTCCCTGTCTGACATAATTTGCTCCTGGTGTTCTCCTCTGCTTTCCTGACTATACTCCACCCCCTCTAGCCTTTGAATTACCAGCTGGACCTTTTAATCTGCACACTTTCTTAATATGGCCAACCTTATTACACTTGTGACAGGTTTCTTTAATGAACCTACAGTCCCCAGCCCTGTGCTGCTCCCCTCCACACCTGTAGCAAACCATATGCTGGTGCTGCTGTCTGGGGTCTGCTTTGCTGACATTTTGTGCACTGCTTGAGGTGCCCTCACGTGTGACGGTGTAAACTCCAGAGACTGTAAGTCCTTGACATCTTTGCTCACTGTCTCAATTGCCTGGGCCAGCTTCAGTGCCTTGTCGAATGTCAACTCGGCAACTCTGACAACAGTCAGCGCTGTATGCGGTCATCTCCAATACCGCAGACCAGTTTGTCCCGTAACATTTCAGACAGCTTGTCTCCATAGTTGGAGTCTTGTGCTAATTTCCTAAGCAGAGCAACATATTCCATGACTGTTTCTCCATGCGTTCTGTTTCTGGAATTAAACTTGATCTGTTGCTCCTTCTGCCTATGACTTTTATACTCTTAAATTCTGAAAAGGTCTTCCAGAAGATGTGAGACAGGCCTCAACTCTGACAATGTTCAAATCCAGGCTGAAAACAGTTCAGTTTAGCTGTGCATATGACAACTGAAAAGATTTTAATTCGTGTAAATCCGTGTATCATTCGTTCTTTCCATTTTCAACTGTCAATCAAAAATTCAAAAAGGAAAAAGGGGGCGTAATCCGTGTATCATTCGTTCTTTCCATTTACAACTGTCAATCAAAAATTCAAAAAGAAAAAAGGGGCATTTTAATAATCCGTGTATCATTCGTTCTTTCCATTTTCAACTGTCAATCAAAAATTGAAAAAGGAAAAAGGGGCATTTTATTTCGTTTTTCGTTTTTGAATCCAACATAAAAAAAAAAAATGCCCGGTTTTTCGTATTTCAATTTTAGACTTGGATCAAAAATACAAAATAAAAAAATGGACCACGGGACCAAATTTGTTTTTAATATTTTAACTGGTCCGGTTTACGTGACCCGGAAGTGGTTTTGTGCCGCAGTTCCGGTAGCATGGCGGCGCTAGAATCAAATACGAGTTTGATCAAGGACTTATTCGGCAGCGGTTTGACACACGCTGAAATTTCCTGTACGTTGCAGCAGATGAGTATCCTGTAGTGATGGTGAAATGAAGTCTCATGAGGCATCGAACCATTTGAGCTGATCGTTTCTGGAAAAGGGTTCATTACTAGAAGCTTCATCTGCACACGACACCACCTACTGGACAGATTTATAATCACAGGCAGCTGGATCTCAACCACAGCTGGTTGTGGCGCATTGAATATTTGTCTGTCATGGCCCTTTGGAATGATTATGAATTACAAAGAACATCAATGACTATGAATTACAAAGAATGCATGGACAAATAAATTCTCTACATACATTATCACATATGTGTGTATAATAAAATATGCCAAGGATGTATTCTGTGTGTGTAAAGTTTCCCAGTATGGAAGTATCATATTATATGGCAGGTTGTGTAATGTTTTTTTTTTTTTTTTGTCACTTTAGGAGAATAACATGGGCTGAACAGGCAGAAGACAGTGAAAGTGCTGGTCAAACTAGGAAGATGGAACTGAATATGTTTGTGTAACTTGAACATTGATGTACAGGACAGGGAAAACTTTAGTCATTTTTATTAAGAAGTAACAGTCTCTCAACAGGTTTTCAGCAATTCCTTTTTTTTTTTTACACAAGTTCTCTGGCCTTTCACATGGTACAGAAGATGTTGTTGTGCACAAAGGCGCAAATAATATTTTCAAAAAGAAGGTTGTCTGATAATCGAGGTCAAAACTTTTCTACTGTCATTACACATCTGTGCCACTAGATGGCGCTGTGCCACTAGATGGCGCTGCGCCGACGTAAACAGTAGGTCAATGGGGCGTCACAGTGAACGGATGGAAAAAATCTAATGATAAATGGAGTAAGCACGCGATGGCTCGAACAAAGAGGCTTGAAAGGTTTTGATTCAGCCCAGAGGGGTGTACTACGAAACGAGATTAGAGGGTTAGCGAGGTATGTTGAGTCTAAAACCAGGATTTCCGGTACCACAAAGGTGGCTCTCTTTCAACCTGGCTAGATCACCATGGTAACTTACTCTGCAAGCTTAACCTGGTCCGGAGCAGGTTATGAGCAGAGTTAAGGCTCAAAAAGCACCGCCCTTTCACTTTCAATCCCGTTGACCTGAGCGCCAGGATTGTGCAATGGAGGGAGAGTATTCAGTAGGGTTACCAACCGTCCCGATTTGCCCGGGAATCCCGTTTTTTAGGTGAATTTTATTTGCCCCGTGAAGAACTGCTCTCGTCCCGCATTTCAATCATAGTCTTGACAGCATTTTTTAATGGAATGTTTATGAAGCATTTCGTCCAGTGATAGACTGCTGATTGGTGACACATTCTAAACAGGGAGTTTTGATAGGCTACTATGCCCCATAACTCAATGTTTACAAAGTATTTTGTCCAATGATAACAGACTGGTGTATGATGACACATTCTGATCAGGGAACTGTGATAGGCTACGCCGACCTGCATGTATGCGTTGCTATGGGAGACGGTTGTAAACAGTGAAGTTTACTGAGGGAAATGGATGAACCAGCTAAAAAAAGAGGCTTTGCAGATAAAAGGTCATGGGTTAAAGCCACTACAGACCCTAGAAGAGCATTTTGTACTTTATGCCGCCGCGAGATATCGATTGGCCATGGTGGCGAGCACGACTCATCCCGTCATGAAGACACCGAGTGTCATAAAAAGGCTGTGCTAGCTAAAGGAGCAAGCAACATCACTTCATTCTTCGCCGCATCTACTGCTGAAATTGACAACATTTCTGCAAGCGAGGTGGCCTATATATACCACACCATCAAACACGTTCACAGCTATAACAGCGCTGACTGCACCGTGAAATTAAACGGGGCTTTATTTCAAGACACGAGTGTCGCTAAGAAGATGCAGTTGGGAAGAACCAAAGCGGAGATGATCACCATGAATGTTTTGGGTCCAAGCACTGTGGGGAAAATAGTCTCCGATCTTTCTTCAGGTGATGGTGAGCCCCTTTATTTTTCACTCGCTAGCGATGCCTCTAACAAGGACAACAGAAAAATGTTTCCAGTGTGTGTGAGCTACTTTTCCGCGTCTATGGCGTAATGTCCAAGTTGTTGGATTTCTACGATAACAGCGACGAATTTGCGAATGGCATACATAAGGCTCTCCTTTCCTGTCTTGACACATATGGTCTTAATGTTGAAAACATCACCACATATGCCGCCGACAATGCAAATGTTAACTTCAGAAAGCACCATTCTGTCTACAAATTGCTCACCAGCGTAAACGATGGCATTCTAAAAGCTAACTGCCCAGCCCATGTTGCACACAAGTTGTGTGCAACATTTTGTGTGCAACATGCATAATTAATTTCACAAAATTATCCTGAAATTAGTAGGATTGTGGTCTGGATAAGAAAACAATAATTTCTGGCATGGGTAGGGTGGCAAGACGTCAGTCTTTTCAATGCCTTAAAATGCAGGAAATTGCATCTAAGAAACACAAAATTTTCTCAGGGAGGACCCCCCAGACCCCCCATCCAAAAAATGTCCCTCTTTCCAGCTTCAGGGAGTTGGCAACCCTAGTATTCAGAGACCGGACTGATCCACTGGCTTCCCATGACCATATTCTCTATGGACGCTAGAGATTTCCATCTGAGGGAATCCGTTACATTTGTAATCTGCTAGAGCCATATATTGGCAGCGCCACCAAACGCAGCCGTGCGCTCACAGTAGCGCAAACGGTGTGCGTTTTTTGCGTTTCTTTGCCACGGGAACCTACATGCATTCAGTTGGTGATGCAGAAAATCTGAGCCAGAATACTGGATGCCGCTATTCACAAGGTTGTACTTGCTCTTACTGAACTGCTGAATGTTTGTAGTATTCCCTGGCCATCTGCCCAAGCTTCAAATAAAAGAAGCGTTTTACTAAATAGCAGGTAACATAAATTAATAGTCCATTACATTGATAATCAGTGTGACGTGGAATTTCATGTGAAATGTTTTAATATAATTCATTCATAAGATTCCCCAGGGTGATAAGGTACCTATTAAAGTGGCCGGTGTGTGTGTATAACAGATAATATTAAATCTTAAAATAATTTCACATAGATTTAGCAATAAACTAAAGTTATTTTCATTTATCATTCATAATGGGACAGTCAGACCTACATAATGTTTAAATCTGCTGCATTAAGTTTAAAGTTTAAGCGCTCTAAAAGAGGGAGGGAGATTAATTAAGGTGGTGAAATAAATATAGTGGTGAAATAAATATAATTTACGATTTTACGATCTGCAATTTTTTGCCAGCACTCCTCACTGGCTTTATTCACACCTACAGAGTTTGCTTTTGGCCGTAAAGATTTCTCTGAAATCCTCATAGCCCTGCATTATTAAAACCTGCTCCTCCTGACTGAAATATACGGACCGCCATCTATCCATTTTTTTTTTTTTTTCCCCTTTATTAAATTCAACACACAGCCACATACAGTGCAGGGATTGCATCATATACAAAAAAGTGATAAATACAAACAAAAAAAAGATATAAGCCAGGGGGATAACATCTCACTTGAAAATATTAAAGTGAACACAAATATTAGCTGTTTTGATGGCCTTTTGGTTATGGGAGAACTTAATGGAATCCATGTATTGTATGACTTCATTATAAAAAGCAACAAAAGAAGGCTTTCTATGTGTAAATTTGCATTTGTGAATATGGAATCTTGCTAAAATTATAATGAAATTAATAATAAATGTTTCTTTAGGTCTTGCCTTACTTCTATTACAGTCAAAAATTCCAAATAATACATCCTTCCAAAACAATTTGAAGTCAGCTTCAATATGATTATCTATATAGTTACAGATATCAGCCCAGAGGCTTTTTACAAAGGGGCAGTGCCAAAATAAATGAGTAACAGTTTCAGCAGTAGCAGAACAGAATGTGCAATTCAGGTCAATGTCTCTTTTGAATCTTTTAATAATGTGATCATTAGACGGATAAAATTTATGAATTAACTTGTAAGAGATTTCTTTAACTTTGTTAGTCACCAGATACCGATTGGGTAAAAGCCAAACATTTTTCCAGTCAATAGGGTCCAGATATTTATTCCACAGTGCGATCACATATGGAACTGTGATGCCTTACCTTTTAAATAAGGATCTAATCAATTTATTGTTTTTCCCAGGGTTACAGGAAAAGGTTATTTTACCAATTGGAGTGTCAGTCAAGGACAATAAAGATAAATGTCAGGTTTCCACTCTTTGAGATCTAAACAGCATGCAGACACCAGAGGGGATTGCTCCAAAGACTTTGGCGAAATCACCAGGTGACACAGGGATGTTATATTCAGCTAGAAACTCAGTATACGAGTAAAGGAGACCTTCCCTGTTAAATAGTTGAGCTACATGTACAATGTTGTTGTTAAACCAGAGTTCAATAAAAAGGGATTTGTGTTTAAATAGTATGTCCTTGTTGTTTCCAAATATAATATTTGTGGGGTGAAAAGTTATGTTTGAAGATAAGGGACCATGAGAGGAAGGCCTGACGGTGAAAAGAAGACATTTTTATCGGGATTTTATCAATATTGTAGTTACAGGTCAAGAAAAAATTTAAACCACCCAGTTTTGAGAGAATATGGAAGGGGATGACGTTCCAAATAGAATTAGGGTTTTTAAGAAATTGTTTCAGCCAGTTTATCTTAAAAGTATTATTTAAAGTGCTGAAATCAAGAAAATTTAATCCACCTTTTTCATAGTCATTAATTAACACTGACTTCCTTACATGGTGAGTTCTGTTTTTCCAAACAAAGTTGAAGAGAAGCCTGTCAATCTGAGTAGACAGTTTTTTGTCCACATACAAAGATAGGGCTGCATATGTTAAGCGTGATATTCCTTCTGCCTTAGAGAGTAAAATTCTGCCTCTAAGAGAAAGATCCCGCAATAGCCACTGGTTCAGCTTTTTTTGAGTTCTTTGAATAATAGGATTGAAGTTTAGTGAGGTCCTTCTCTGTTGGTCCTTAGTAATAGTAATACCTAAATAGATCACTTCATTTTTGATTGGAATATTACGAATGGAAAAATTAGGACAATCATTAATGGATATTATTTCACATTTGTTGAGATTCAACCTTAAGCCAGAGGCCTCAGAAAACTCATTTATTGAATTTATTGCAGTATGGGTTTGTTTTTCATCCCTAAGAAAGAGTGTGGTGTCATCTGCCAGTTGAGCAATAATGAGTTCTTTACCTAAAATATTGAGGCCCTGTATCTCACTTGATTTAATGTGGTCTGCTAAAAGTTGAGTCACCAAGAGGAAGAGGTATGGAGAGGTGGGGCAGCCTTGTCTAATTCCCCTTGATACATTAAATCTGGGAGACATTCCACCCGGTAGTTTAATAGAACTATTGCTATTGTTGTATAGACTTTTAATAGCTGAAAAAAAATTCCCACCAAAACCAAATTTTTTAAGGGATTGCAAAATGAATGGATGCTCAACTGTGTCAAATGCCTTATAGAAGTCTAAAAACAGTATGAACCCATTGTCCTCCACCATTTCTGGGTAATCCAATATGTCTAAGACTAGCCTTATATTATTAGAAGTATGCCTCTTATTCATAAAACCCGACTGAGTTTCTTGTATGATGGAGTTTAGAACAGACCTTAATCTAGTTGCCAATAAGAGAGCTATTATTTTATAATCATTATTAAGAAGGCAAATCGGGCGCCAATTGTCTAACAGTAATTTGTCCTTGTTAGGTTTAGGGATCAAGACAGTGATTCCTTGGGTCAGAGTGGTCGGGAGAGATTCATTAGTTATACATTCTGTAAAGACTTTATGTAAAAAGGGTGTTAGTTCGATAACAAAAGATTTATAGAATTCTGCTGTCAACCCATCAGACCCTGGAGATTTGTTGTTTTTAAGATGATTTATAGTTTGTTGTATTTCTTGAGGAGATATAGGTCTGTCGCATGATTCTCTATCTGCTTCACTTAACATTTTAATCGAGAGAGAATTTAAGAATTTTTCAGCTGCAGTTTTGTTATAATTGGATCTATACAGAGCTTTGTAGAAGTCAGAGCAGAAATCAGCTATTATATGCTGATCTTCAGTAATAGCACCATTAATACTTAATTTGCAGATGTCGTTATTAGTGGAGTGGCGTTTCTCTAGGTTAAAGAAGTAATGGGAGTTCTGTTCTCCTTCTTCTAACCACTTAGAGCGAGACCTAATGAAAGCACCTTTCGCTTTTTGGCGATATAGTTCGTCTAGATTCATTTGAGAGTGAGCTAATTCTTCTTTTTCTTCCTCCGTTAGGGAATCCTGGTCTTTGCTGGATAAGTTGGTTATGCTGGATATAAACTTCAACTCCTCCGCTTTTTTGGTTTTGACTAATTGAGCACCACATTTTCTTAAATATTGTCCTATCTCATATTTGAGGAGTTCCCAGTTAAGCCCAAATAAGTTTTCATTGTTTGCTTTAGCCCAGTAAATTGAAATCATATCCTTGATCTTTTTTCTAATTTCAACATTTTGTAGAGTAGAGCAGTTAAGTTTCCAGTAGCTTGAACGAGTGGCTGGTGAAGGACCTTTAGTGATTTTTACCGATATGCATATGGCTTTGTGATCAGTTAAAGGTGTAGGGCAGATACGGACATCTACATTATTTTTATTCACACTATTAGATATTAACCAGTAGTCTAAGCATGATTGTCTAGAGCCGGATTTATTGCTCCAGGTATACAATCTGCTATTAGGGTTCAGCTCTCTCCATATATCTACTAACTGAAATCTTCTAATGAAGTCAATTAAGTGTGAATCCGTTCTATTTCGTTGAGAGGGTGGTAATTTATCTATAGAGTTATCCAGAATACTATTAAAATTCCCTCCTAATAATAATATTGCATTTGGGTATTTAACTAACCAGATTGTAAAGAAATTTTCAACAGATAACAGAAGGTTAATATTTTCTGTCTTTGTATTGTAACCATATATATTAGAAATTATATAAATTAAGTCATTGATCTCAATAACCTGGCAAATAAAATGACCATCTGGATCACAATGTGTGTTTAAGACATTACCTTTAAACCTGTCTTTAAGGGTTGCTACCCCAGCTGAGTGTTCTGTACCGTGGGACAGCCAGATAGAGTTGCCCCATTGAGACCTCCAAAAGTTAGATTTGTCCACAGTAGAGTGTGATTCTTGAAAGTAGAAAAAGTCTGATTTGAAATTTTTTGCAAAGAGAAATAAAGCCTTTCTCTTAATATTATTGCGCAACCCCCTGGCATTTAGTGAAACAATTGACAACACAAATGAACAGTAAGAACTATATAAAAGTAAAAATGACCAAGGCTTTAAAAAGTCTTGGATAAGTTTTAAGCTGTAGTGTTGGTAGAAAACAAAGGGCTGTCGAGATCAGCACTGTACGCTTTTTGAATTAAGCACAAATAGTAAGGTACAGTTGCATCTTTTATACAAAATGATATGCATAAATAACTTGAAACTTTATCGTGAAAAAAGAAATATAAATTGTATAAATATTACTTCCTTTCTGAACCAGCAGGTACTTAACCTGACAATAACGCAACACAAGTGCATAAAACTTCAAAAAGAAAACTCAGAGACTACTGGTCAACCAACCCCAATAACAACCCTGAGTAATTATGACCTGAGAGCACTTTTTGTTAAATCTTGTCATTATGATCTTAACATATCATGGATGAATTTCTGAACCGTTCACATATCCTTTTCCTCCTACGAAGTAGGCTGCCTTCCCGTCATCCCGTGCTTTCTTTATTAGGGGCCACAGTTTTTGTCTATTTTCTCTGTCCTCCTGAGTTAAGTCCTCTGTGAAGCGCAAGCCCTTATTCTGGAGAAAGGGGCTGTTCTTAGCTGCTTTCCACACTGCATCTCTGTGTCTTCGGGAGATAAACCTTATGATAACGCCGCGGGGCTTTGGGTTATCTTGTCGGGGTTTTCCCACTCGGTGTGCGACGTCTATGGCAGCGGGAAGCGTTTCCTTTTCCTCCGGTAGAACCGCTTGGCAGACACTGGTCGCGCGAGCCCGCGCATCCTCCTCGTCTTCTGGTAAACCGTGGAGCCGCAGGTTCCATCGGCGACTGTAACGCTCCAGGTCGCTGACCCGATTCATGGATTTCATAGCAGAAACCTCATTCTTCTCGACTCTCTTTTCAATGTGTAGGACTTTATCACTTAGGACTTTTATCTCGTCATGAACAGATTCCATCATTTTTTCAAGAGTGTCACTTCTGCTATTGATAAGATTGGCCAAGGAGCGAATTGCGTCGTCAGAGCCAGGCCCGGTTAACGAGGGTCTTTTCGGGAGTGGAGGCTTACTTGGAGTTAAAGGCAGGGGTGGAAAATCCTCATCGAAGCTTGTTTGCCGGTTGTAGTCCATGTTGTTGTCGTTGACGTAGTCGTGGTCGCTAGCTGAGAGGCTAACGTTAGTGATAGCCTCCTTGCTGTTCAGTTTATGTGGGGTCTTTTTGGACATTTCTTTTAAAGTATTAGAGGAAGACGATGTCTACTATCTTCACTTGAATTTTAGCAGCTGTGTTTTCAATATATAAATCGTAAAGATGTGCTTTTAATTCGTTTTAGTGCTGAGAGCTCGAATGTTGTGACTACTCACTCCGCCATCTTGCCGGCTCTCACCGCCATCTTTCCATTTGATCCGGAATAGGCGTCAAATGACGCGTCAAATGACGCGTTTTTTTGACGCGTCAAATGACGCGTTTTTTGACGCGTCAAATGACGCGTTTTTTGACGCGTCAAATGACGCGTTTTTTGACGCGTCAAATGACGCGTTTTTTGACGCGTCAAATGACGCGTTTTTTGACGCGTCAAATGACGCGTTTTTTGACGCGTCATTTGATCCGGAATAGGCGTCAAATGACGCGTCAAACGCCACCTTTTATGTGAACGCGCACAGAGCAGGAAGCAGAAAGCCGCGGTTAACAAAGATAGTTGATAACCACCGTCGTGGTACCGGTTATCTCTGATCGCGAGTTTCAGGTTTGTTAAGCCAGTTCACCCAAAGAAAGCCTGGCTGTGTCGAACTTGCTTCGTAGTACACCCCTCAGTGTTTTTTGTTTGTTTGTTTGTTTGTTTTGTTTTGTTTTTTAAACAGACTTAATTGTTAATATTGCTACCCGAGTTGGTACCGGAAGTGCCGCGCACAAAGCCACTTCCGGGTCACGTAAACCGGACAAATTAAATATCAAAATCACATTTTTTTTTGTTTTTTGTGTTGGATTCAAAAACGAAAAACGAAATAAACGCCCATTTTTCCTTTTTCAATTTTTGATTGACAGTTGAAAATGGAAAGAACGAATGATACACGGATTTTTAATCATAAAAAACAAAAACTGCCCGGTTTTTCGTATTTCGTATTTCAATTTTAGACTTGGATCAAAAATACGAAATAAAAAAATGGGCCATGAATAATCCGTGTATCATTTGTTCTTTTTCAACTGTCAATCAAAAATTGAAAAAGGAAAAAGGGGCGTTTTATTTCGTTTTTCGTTTTTGAATCCAACATAAAAAACAAAAATTGCCCGGTTTTTCGTATTTCAATTTTAGACTTGGATCAAATATACGAAATTAAAAAGGCCACGGGACCGAATTTGTTTTTAATATTTCAACTGGTCCAGCACTGTTGCCAACTCTCCAATGGGGGGGGGGGGGGGGGCGGTGGAGGTGGAGAGGAGCTCGAGTTGTCTCGCGCGGGAGGCGGGGTGTTTGTGGCTGTGCACTGTGGCCGACAGAGAGAGAGAAAGAGAGAGAAGCGCGGGTCGCGAGGCAGACAGCAGCCATCAGCGGCCAAGTGATGACTTCAAACCTAGCGGTTTGAGTGCCAGTGAGTCGCTAAATCACCAGAAAAAGTCGCTAGATTTGTCGCTAGTCGCTTTTTACAAATTAAGTCGCTAGGGGGGGGTCTGGAAAGTCGCTAGATATAGCGACAAAGTCGCTAAGTTGGCAACACTGCCTCTGCGCGCGACGTTGCGCTGGTAGACCGGCGTACCGTGCATGCAGGCTCTGCGCAAAGACGCGTCACCACGTACGGTGTTGTCATGACAACCCTGAAGGGAATTTCCATGGGAGCTCCCTCACGTGGCTTTTCAATGTGACGTCATTGATGGCACGTGAGAAAAGTAGTATATAAAGAGGTCACACACTGTCAATCCTTCAGTGGGTCCCCTCGGGGAACCACGGGGAGCCTGTTGGCGCCGGGACCGCTATGGGCAGCAGACGGACCCATTGCACGCGCCAGATCCGGCACCGCGCAGAGGCTCGCACGCGCCCTCCCTTGCCAGCCAAGGGGGCCGAGCACTGCGCGGAGGTCTGTGATCTCCCTTGGCTTGCCAAGGGATTCTAGTGCCTTATCTCCCCGGCCCATATGTGCGTCGCCGGCATGACCCACTCTTTTAAAAACTCAAAAAATATCACCCCGACCCGGAAGTGCCTTTGTGCGGCAGTTCCAGTAGCAACTCGGGTAGCAATATTAACAATTCAGTCTGTTTTAAAAAAACAAACAAACAAAAAAAAAAAACTGGGCTGCATCAAAACTTTCAAGCCTCTTTGTTCGAGCCATCGCGTAGTTACTCCATTTATCGTTAGATCTGTTCCATCCGTTCACTGTGACGCTCCATTCACCTACTGTTTACGTTGATACAGCGCCATCTTGTGGCGCAGATGTGTAATGACAGTAGAAAAGTTTTGACCTCGATTATCAGACAACCTACTTTTTGAAAATATTATTTGCGCATTTGTGCACAACATCTTCTGTACAATGTGAAAGGCCAGAGAGGTTGTGTAAAAAAAAAAAAAAAGGAATCGCTGAATAGCTGTTGAGAGACTGTTACTTCTTAATAAAAATGTCTAAAGTTTTCCCTGTCCTGTACATCATTGTTCAAGTTACAAACATATTCAGTTCCATCTTCCTAGTTTGAGCAGCACTTTAACTGTCTTCTGCCTGTTCAGGCCCATGTTGCTTTTGATACCATGGATCACGGCCTTTTGCTGCATAGATTAGAGCACACTGTTGGAATTAAAGGGACAGCATTAGGCTGGTTTAAGTCATACTTATCTGACAGGTTCCAGTTCGTCCATGTTAATGACGTTTCTTCTACACGGACTAGGGTCTGCTATGGCGTCCCACAGGGTTCAGTTCTGGGACCAATCCTTTTCACTTTATACATGCTGCCCTTGGGAAAAATTATCCAGAGCCATGGCATAAACTTTCATTGCTACGCTGATGATACGCAACTGTACTTATCTATGAAACCAGAGGAAACAAAACCTTTGGCTAAACTTCAAGGGTGTCTTAATGACATTAAGTCCTGGATGTCCTCTAACTTTTTGCTTCTAAACTCGGATAAAACAGAGGTTATTGTCTTTGGTCCCAAACACCTGAGGAATGGATTGACTGGATTTACGCTGGCTTCCAGCACAGTTGTGAAAAACCTTGGAGTTATTTTTGATCAGGATATGTCATTTAAGCAGCATATTAATCAGGTTTGCAAGACTGCCTTTTTTCATCTCCGAAATATTGCCAAAATTAGGAGCATCCTCTCCCAGGGTGATGCCGAAAAATTAATCCACGCGTTTGTTAGCTCTAGACTGGATTACTGTAATGCGCTGTTAGCAGGATGTCCGAAAAGCTCGCTAAATAGCCTTCAATTGATCCAGAACGCAGCAGCGAGGGTGCTGACAGGAATCCGCAAGCGAGATCACATCTCTCCCGTGTTAGCCTCCCTCCATTGGCTTCCCGTGAAATTTAGAATTGAGTTTAAAATTCTGCTTCTCGCATATAAGGCCCTTAATGGCCTAGCTCTGCGCTATTTACAAGACTTGATAGCATGTTATGCTCCTAATAGAGCTCTCCGCTCTCAGAGTGCAGGATTACTCGTCGTTCCTAGAATATCTAAAAGTAGGTTTGGAGGACGGGCCTTCTGCTACCAGGCACCTTTTTTATGGAACCAGCTACCAGTTTGGGTTAAGGAGGCTGATACTATCTCCATTTTTAAAACTAAATTGAAAACATTTCTGTTCAGTAAAGCCTACAATTAGTCTTAACTATAGCGTGTAGGGGCTAATAGTTATAACTATAGTTGTAATAGTAAGACTAGAGTAGACTCGTCTTAATCACAGCTTCGTCATAGCTATGCTGCTATAGGCCTACACTACAGGGAGACACCAGCATGATCTGCTGAGTGGTGTCTCCACTGCTCTTCTCCTTTTTCTTCCCTTTCTTCCTCCCTTCCTCCTCCTCCAGCTCATTTATAATTATTTGGGAGCAACCCTGCTACTGAAACTGTGCTCCATTTTCTTTGCTTTCCTGTGTTTGTTGTGCTGTTTCTTCTGCCCCCTTTTTCTCTTTGTGTATTTGCAGGCCAGAGTTTCCTGGGTTTCATGCTGACTTGCAGTTCCATCCTCTGTCCATCCCGGGGTTCTCCTCCACTTGTGTTTGGGTACCGACTGGCGTGGTGATCGGCGACCTGGTCCTCTGGCCATCTCATCCCAGTGCTGCTGCCTCCATCTGTTTATGTTTATATATTGCATCCTTTTTGCTTGAAATCCTACCCTTCTCTTTTCTTAACCCAAAAACCCCCTCCTCCTCCTCCCCCCTCCTCCCCCTTCTCTCACACCACCTCACCTACACCCCACCCGCACATTACTGATACTCAAGAGCCTATCATGGCTCATTACGCTGACCACACGCCCAAGGGCCCTCCATAGCTCGCTTGCATTCACCCTACAACAATTCCACTACTTCTTCTTTATTATTATTTTTTACTTTTTCTGTGCTCTCCTCTCTCTGTCCTACATCCTCTTTCTGTCCTCCATCTTCTCTCTGTCCTACATCCTCTCTCTGTCCTGTCTCCCCTCTTTTCTTTCTCTACCCGGCTGGCCTTCGGCAGGAAGGTCCCCCCATATGAGCCAGGTCCTGCTCAAGGTTTCTTCCTCTTAAAGTGGAGTTTTTCCTTGCCACTGTTTGGTATAAAGGTTTTTTTTCTCCCTACGTGGGAGTTTTTTACCTGCCATTATCATTGATTGGATTTAATTATATAATCTTAGTTGATGATATTTGCTCGGGGGTCATGCTCTGGGTCTCTGTAAAGCGCCTAGAGACAATTGTCATTGTAACAGACGCTATATAAATAAAATTGAATTGAATTGAATGTTATTCTCCCAAAGTGACAAAAAAAAAAAAAAAAACATTACACAACCTGCCATATAATATACTTCCACACTGGGAAACTTTACACACACACAGAATACATCCATGGTATATTTTATTATACACATATGTGATAATGTATGTAGAGAATTTATTTGGCCATGCATTCTTTGTAATTCATAGTCATTGATGTTCTTTGTAATTCATAATCATTCCCAAGGGCCATGACAGATAAATATTTAATGCGCCACAACCAGCTGTGGTTGAGATCCAGCTGCCTGTGATTATAAATCTGTCCAGTAGGTGGTGTCGTGTGCAGATGAAGCTTCAAGTAATGAACCCTTTCTGGAACCGATCGGCTCAGGTGGTTCGATGCCTCATGAGGCTTTATCTCACCATCACTACAGGATACCAATCTGCTGCAACGTGCAGGAAATTTCAGCGTGTGTCAAACCGCTGCTGAATAAGTCCTTGATCAAACTCGTATTTGATTCTAGCGCCGCCATGCTACCGGAACTACCGTACAAAACTACTTCCGGGTCACGTAAACTGGACCAGTTAAAACATTAAAAACAAATTCAGTCCCGTGGCCCATTTTTTAATTTCGTATATTTGATCCAAGTCTAAAATTGAAATACGAAAAACTGGGCATTTTTTGTTTTTTATGTTGGATTCAAAAACGAAAAACGAAATAAAACGCCCCTTTTTCCTTTTTCAATTTTTGATTGACAGTTGAAAATGGAAAGAACGAATGATACACGGATTATGAATCCGTGTATCATTCGTTCTTTCCATTTTCAACTCTCAACTGTTCAAGTTACACAAACATATTCAGTTCCATCTTTCTAGTTTGACCGGCACTTTCACTGTCCTCTGCCTGCTCAGGCCCATGCTATTCTCCTAAAGTGACAAGAAAAAAAAAAGAAGGGCCATGACAGACAAATGCGCCACCAACAGCTGCGGTTGAGATCCAGCTGCCTGCGGTTGAGATCCAGCTGCCTGTGAACCTGTCCAGTAGGAGGTATCGTGTGCAGATGAAGCTTCTAGTAATGAACCCTTTCTGGAACCGATCGGCTCAAATGGATCGATGCCTCATGAGGCTTCTTCTCACCATCACTTCAGGATACCCATCTGCACCAACGTGAAGGAAATTTCAGCGTGTGTCAAACCGCTGCTGAATAAATCCTTGATCAAACTAGTATTTTATTCTAGTGCCGCCATGCTACCGGAAATACCGTACAAAACTACTTCCGGGTCACGTAAACTGGACCAGTTAAAATATTAAAAACAAATTCGGTCCCGTGGCCCATTTTTTAATTTCGTATTTTTGATCCAAGTCTAAAATTGAAATACGAAAAACCGGGCATTTTTTTGTTTTTTTTATGTTGGATTCAAAAACGAAAAACGAAATAAAATGCCCCTTTTTCCTTTTTCAATTTTTGATTGACAGTTAAAAATGGAAAGAACGAATGATACACGGATTGATTTTATCTGCACTCTTCATTTTTTTCATTTAATTCATTGATGATTATTTTTTATGCATTTATGTTTTATGGAATGTTTCTGTTTGCCTTCTTGTGATTTTATGTATCTTGTGAAGACTCCTCCACCTGTACACCAGGTGGCGGTGTTGGCTGTTTTTGGTTTCTTCTGTTACAGGTGGAGAGTCGTCAGCCTGAGGAGACACACCTGGGCTCAGTAGTTCTCCTCCCATTAAGAAGGCCATTTCCAGACTGTTGCAAGAGGATTGTGATGAGGGCTGCTCTGGGGAGCCGATCCTTGTCACCACGCTGTGATTACGGCTGGTGTCTGAGGCTCTGCTGATGAGCTGTGGGCCCAGTTGACCAGACTGTGGCTGGCAGAGCGTTTGGCTGGGGTTTTTTGTCTGTGTTGTGGTGATGCGACTGTTTTACAATAAGTATATATTGTGGGTACCGACTGTCTTGTGCTGCCTCCCTCACTCTTGTCATGGCCTTCGAGGTTGTGACAATTGGGGGCTCGTCCGGTAAACAGTTGGATACTGGTGTACCTGGTCAGATCTGTGTTGGTTTGTGCGCCTTGCGTATTTCTGCTCGTTTTTTTTCGGTGAGTGGAGGTGGCTGTGTTTTTGTGAATGGTACCAGGTCATGACTACCTTGCAGGGGGTGTCTGTGAGAGCCTACGCCGGTGGCTTTGGGCGTGGCTGGGCCCCGTAGGTTTGGGTCACACGGCTGAGGTGAGTCGCTGCTTCTCTGTCCCTGGTAGTTCCAAGAGCGGGTTCCCTAGGAATTCGCCGGGGGGTTTGGTAGAGTGGTGGCGTTAGTGGTTGGAGCAATTGGCTCGGGAGCACGGCCGAGGCTGCAGGTGAGTTGCCACGGTCGTGGTTGCTTCTCCGGGCTTGTGGTATCTAGTGCATAAGTACCCGCCACAATACGCAGCCTGAAAACTAGAGAGGAGACTAGTTAGTTTTAGGTTAGGCAGGTAGTGGGACAGAGAGGTGGTAACGTTTCTCGCTGTGTGGGCTCTGGTTGATGGATCTGTGTGCGCTGGCTGTTTGTGCTGTCTGTTTTTTTTTAAGTTGGAGTGGAAATAGATCTGGCTTAGGTTTTTGTAAAGACTCCTTCAGAGGGGTTATTGGAGGGCTGTATACGCAATCAGTTGGTGAAAAGCATCTGAAGGATAATATAAAGACTAATTAAGGGGAACCTGTTGGTGTTGACAATTTTGCCGTGGACTCTCCAGAACTCCTTCGATCCGAGTGGTTAACTGGTTCTGCCAGCAGAAACCCAGTCAGCTCTTTCCTTGGGTCAGTCAGAGGTCCCTGGTAAAACAGACTTGCGGGCCGCGCAAGTCTCGCTCAAGAGGGTTCTTGGGTGGTGAGGTCGTGGTGTCAAACAGGCTCAGCCAAAATTAAGCCACAGGTTAGGCTGACTTAAAAAGTTCATTTAAAAAAAGAAAAAAAGATTTTAGGTTCGTCAGAAAGAAAAAGGGAAAAATCAAAACTTAAACAGAGTTATATAAATTAAACTGGAAAAACAAAATGTTTTAATTGCAAGTATCTACGAGTTGCAGGAGTGACAAAAAAAAAGATGAATGAAGCGACTCAGACGACTCGCCAGACGCACGGACACTTAGGGATGAGAAACGTTCAAAAAAAACTATGAGAAGAGCAAAGCGTGAAAGCAAAAACGAAAAAAGGAAAATTTGACTAAATAAAAATCTAAGAGAAAGAAAACACTTTTGACTAGTGGGGAAAAGGAAGGACTCTTCTGAAGGGGAAAGGAAAAAACTCTTTTAGTACAGAGGGAAAAAAAACCAAAACTCTTATAGAAAAAGTTGAATGAAAGAAGAATTAACCAGGCACTTTCAATCTCGCTGACAGTTTTATTACCCCTTTTTGACCTTTCATGACCTTTATGACCTTTCATGACCTTTATGACCCTTTAATGACCCTTTAATGATTTTATGACTTTATGACCCTTACCAGATCTGTTTCCGGGCACTTTTATTGTTTCCGGGCAGTTTTATTGTTTATCTTGCCCCACATCTGTTTTAGTGTGTTAAACAACACCCAGCCCTCTGCTTCTCCATCTTATTTAAAATAACTTGCGGTGTACTTGCTATATACATTCACCATGTCAGTACTGAAGCCTTACGATCAGTCGCGGGTCATTAATGAGACACCCGTAACAATCATACAAGAGTTGAGTTGCAATACGGGTGTTACAGAGAAAACTGTTATACAGGAGTTGGATAGCAAAAACAAATCTGTGATATTAAGAGCCTCACATGGAGGAGAGTTCACATGGTTTTTTATTGATATGCTGTGTACATTTTGATACAAACTTCAGTGTATATTTTTATATTTGACTTTTAGTGATTTGCTAAGATTCTGAACTATTTTTGTATAGATTACCCACAAATGATAATCTTTTTTCATCAAAATTAAATCTCTGTTCTACTAAGTACTTCAAGCACAGACCAATGGTTTTTTTTTCAGAAACCTGACCTGTTTCATGTGTTAAACATTTAAAGTATCAGTTAATACGATGCATCCACACTGCAAATTAATTATTTTATGTAAAGAAGTTGTATAATGTTGTGGTCAACCTGACCTTCCCCGGACTGCTGATCTGTGGACTCAAAGTGAGATTAATTTGAATTCAATAATAGTCATGACACTTTTTTAGTTTTGCCTTTGAAAAAGGGGGAGAGCAGCTGACAGACCCCGGTCTGTCCTTTCTGTCCAGGTTCTGGCTGATCTGACTCTCTGCAGCTCAGGAGGCTAGTTTTATTGACACATGCAGGGCGTAAAAACATTCTGTTAGTTAAAGGCAAACTCCCCCGGAACAGTGCCTTCCCCCGACAAGAACACATCACCCCGACACAGCCCAGTTGTCTTTTTATTGCCTGCAACTTTATGACTCTAGCTCAGCCCGTGACCTGCAGATGTAGATCTTTTAGCAACTTAATTTTTCTCTTAATATATGTGTCCAAATATGCAAGCACAGTTATAATTCCACAATAATAATTTGTGTTTGATGGTAATATAACAGTATATAACACTAGTGATGGGTCGGTCGCGAACGAGAGCCGGAAAAGAGCCGGCTCTTTGAAGTGAACGACAGGAGCCGGGCAGAGTCAACAACACTCTGCTGGGGGGGGGGGTTATAGACACACAGAGGAGGCTGAGAGACGACAGTGAGAGGAGCGCAAGAGGATTTGACCAGTTCACCAAAGATGAGTGACAACAGGAAAAGGAGTAAAATATGGACACATTTTAAAGTGTTAGACTCCGTTATGGCAAAGTGTACACTTTGTAAAATACAAATTTCATACGGAGCAGGCTCCACAAACAACCTGCACAGTCATATTTTAAACTAATCATCCAACAGTGCAATTAACAGAGTTGGAGAAAAGACCAGAAAGGGACTCTGAAGGTTTTTCACGGTAAATAGTTGCACATTTTAATTTATATTTTGTTGAGTGATGTTTAGTTTTTTTTTTTTTTCACAAATTGAAATGGGTCTTTTTTTATTTAGAATTTATTAATTTATATGTTAAGTTTATTAATAAAGACATATAAATACAATACATATGTAATATTTTATGTTTTTTAAGATTAGTTATTCATTTACACATAATTTGGTAATAAATT